>JARBWK010000001.1:169065655-169370861 GCA_030556195.1 Anolis apletophallus | reverse complement strand
GGGCCTCAGCCCATCTAGTCCAGCATTCTGTGTCACACAGTGGCCCACTAGTTGTACACAGGGATCTCTAGCAGAAAGGAGGGCAAAACCCTCACCTGCTCCCGGCCCCCCACAACCAGTACCCGGGGAAAATCCTGCCTGCCTCCATCAACACAGAGGTGGCACTTGGATATCTCTCATGCACAAAAATCAGTCTTGCAAAGAGACACAACACTGCTCACCTCCTCCTGGTCCAGCATCTGCTCTTTGAGCTTCTCCATCAGTTGGCTCTGCTGATTAATTTCATCATCCTGGATGGAAATAAAACAAATCAGCATTAGCCACCGCACGGCCATCCTATGAGGGATGATTTTAGACACCAATAAAGCCAGAGTCAGGACTCCGGACCAGTTAAAGACATTTTGCTGAGGCAAAAGACAAGTGACTGAAAGCAGTTGAAAGGTAGTCCAGCATTGGCAACAGGATAATAAGCTGCATTACAGGCAGGCAACTGGTAGCCTGTCTGATATTATTAGAGTGTAACTTCCCATATCTCTCACAACAAAGACTGCTGATTAAGGATAATAACATTACTATCCAAGAAAATGTTATGTTTTCATACTCTTGATCTACTAGAGTTAGGGCTGGCCCTGCAAAGTCTCTAGATCAGTGTTTCCCAAACAGTGTGCCGGGGCGTTCATCAGGTGTGCCATGGGAAATTGGAACCTCGGGGGGGGGGGGGCGGAGAGTCTAGTGTGTTGAATTATAAAAACCCTAAGAAACCTACCTTGATAAAGGCACAAAATTACAAACACACACACCCCTCCCCACCCACTGTCAACTTGGTCTCTCCCTCTCCATGCATTGGGAAGGCCCGCCTCCCTTTCCCCAAGTAGAGACCTCCTCTTGCCTCCTGGGGGTTCTGTGTGGGAAGTTTGGCCCAGTTCTATCATTGGTGGGGTTCAGAATGCTCTTTGATTGTAGGGGAACTATAAATCCCAGCAACTACAACTCCCAAATGTCAAGGTCTATTTCACCTAAACTCTATCTGCGTTCTTATTTGGGCATATTGAATATTCATGCCAAGTTTGGTTATGATCTGTCTTTGTTTGAAGTCCACAGTGCTCTCTGGATATAGGTAAACTACAACTCCAAAACTCAAGGTCAATGCCCACCAAACTCTTATAGTATTTTCTCTTGGTTATGGGAGTTCTGTGTGGGAAGTTTGTGTCTTTCTGCCATTCCTGCCAGGATATCTATGTTGAGTTCATCGAAACAGGCCCAGGTTTCACACTGAGTGTATAAATACATTTTTAAAGCATATTAACTATATGTATTACTGTGTTAGAGTGTCATTTTGTGTCATTTTGGCTGGTGGTGTGCCCCAGGATTTTGCAAATGTAAAAAGTGTGCCGCGGCTCAAAAAAAGTTGGGATCAGTGGTTCTCAACCTGTGGGTCCTCAGATGTTTTCGCCTTAAACGCCCAGAAATCCTAACAGCTTGTAAACTCATTGGGATTCCTTTGAGCTGTAGGCCGAAACACCTGGGGAACCAGAGGTTGAGAACCACTGCTCTAGATGAAATGAGAATATGATGAAATGGGAATACTCCCAGAGGAGATGGAGGCTGGAAACTTACTAAAAAAATGGGTTGGAGGGCAGGGAAGAATCAGAATCATAGAGTTGGAAGAGACCTTGTGGGCCATCCAGTCCAACCCCCTGCCAAGAAGCAGGAAAATTGCATTCAAAGCACCCCCAACAGATGGCCATCCAGCCTCTGTTTGAAAGCATCCAAAGAAGGAGTTACCTTGTCATCAAGCTGCTTGTAGAGCTTACGGATCTCCTCCTCATATTTGTGTCTCTCTTCATCAGAGATCCGGATCACAATGGAGGAGTTATTATCATTAATAGGCGTCTCATCACAGATGTCAGGCACCACCTTCTCATCATCACTCAGTTGCTCTGTTTCTGGGACATTCTCACCTGGCAAAACATGTGTGTAGAAAACCAGGATGAGGATCAACATGGCTGCCTTTGTCCACTCATCATTCTCACAGTCCACAGTCTGGGTCATGGTCAATCTGACAAAGGTTCCCAATGACAGATCAGAATGCTAACCACATGGCAAATCATATTCTGGTTTCAGAAAATGACACTCTGTTTATAACTACCAGTTATTGCAGTTCAGTTCTATATTGGTTAAATCAACGAGAAGGACTAGGGCAGAGCTTTCCAAATTGTGTGATGCGGCACAATAGTGTGTCGGCTGTCGTGTTTAGGTGTGTCGCATGAACGTAATGGGAAATGACAAAAATCTTGGAAATGTATGTTATTATCTTGCAAATCATATATTTTAAATATATAAATGAAACGTTTTCATGAGATATGTTTTGTGTCATTATTACAGTTGGCTAGACTGACTGCCAAGGGGCAGGTGTTAAAAAGTAGGGAATCCTAGAGTCATAGAGTTGGGAGAGACCTCGTGGGCCATCCAGTCCAACCCCCTGCCAAGAAGCAGAAAAATCGCATTCAAAGCACCCCCAACAGATGGCCATCCAGCCTCTATTTAAAAGCCTCCAAAGAAGGAGCCTCCACCACACTCTGGGGCAGAGAGTTCCACTGCTGAACAGCCCTTACAGTCAAGAAGTTCTTCCTAATGTTCAGGTGGAATCTCCTTTCCTGTAGTTTGAAGCCATTGCTCAACATCTTAGTCCCCAGGGCTGCAGAAAACAAACTTGGCAATGTGCTGGGTGATGAAGTGGGGCAGGGGACTTGGGGAGGAAGGTGTTTGTTATATGTAGCAGTAACTATGGCTTCCTCCTCCCCACAATGGCTAGAGTTCTTGGTAGCTCTGAACTAACTGAATAACTCAGGCCCGGATTACCCATAAGGCCACCCTAGGCCATGGCCTAGGGGCACAAGCCAAGGGGGGCGCAATTCGCACGGATCAAAAAAAAATGTTGAAACAAAACCGCAATGCAATGACTCTCTCTTTCTCTCTCGGGGGAGAGCGGGGGGAGAGTGCTGCGGGGGCGGGGGAGAAGGGAATGCCCCCTTTCTCCATCGCCCCACCCCTTGTCAGGAAGGAGGGCGCGAGGAGGAGGGGGCGGAGGGAAGCCCGGGGGCCGCTGCCGGGCATGCGTGGCACACAGGAACATGGCGGAGGAGGAAGAGGTGTTTGCACCCTCCTGCTGCGCATGCCCGGCAGCGGCCCCGGGGGCGGGGCTTCCCTCCGCCTCGTCCTCCTTGCACCCTCCTTCCTTGACTCAAGGAAGGAGGGCGCATGACGCTGCAAGGAGGAGGAGGTGGGGGGTGCGGTAGAGGTTGGTTTGGGGGCATAATTCCAAAGTGTGGCCTAGGGCGCCAAAAGGGGTTAATCCGTGCCTCGAATAACACTCTCTCCTCTCTCCCTCTCCTCCCTCCCTCCCTCCCTCCCTCCCTCCCTCTCTCTCTCTCTCTCTCTCTCTCTCTCTCCCTCTCTCTCTCACTGTGTGTGTGGATGGATAGACAGATATACAGACAAGTAGGTAGACAGATTTTTCCAACTCCACAAATGGTTTTTACAGTGAACCTGATGTCACAATAGGAAAATAATGCATGTGGAGTACAAGAATCTGAGGCTTTTCCTTGAATTCTATGTTCTCAAGCTGGATATACACTGCTCTATCTCCCAAAATCTGATCCCAGATTATCTATTTTGAACTTGATTATATGTGTCTACACTGCCAGATAATCTGGGATAAGAAGATAATCTGTAATAAGGTTCTGGGATATAGGACAGTGTAGACCTAGTCTTAGTCATATCTCTGCTACCTGTTCAATGCTGGGTCAATGCTGTATTACCTCTCTACAAATCGATGGTAAGGCCACATTTGGAGTACTGTGTACAATTCTGGTCTCCGCACCTTAAGAAGGATATAACGGAACTGGAAAAGGTACAGAAAAGGGCAACAAGAATGATCCAAGGGATGGAGCGGCTCCCTTATGAAATCAGGTTGCAACGCCTTGGTCTTTTCAGCCTTGAAAGACGGCGTTTAAGAGGTGACTTGATCGAAGTGTATAAAATCATGCATGGGATAGAAAAGGTGAATAAAGAAAAAATATTTTCTCTTTCACACAACACTAGGACTAGAGGGCACTCCCCTGAAGCTCCAAGGTAGGAAAGTTAGGACTAATAAAGGGAAATATTTCTTCACCCAGAGGGTCATTGGGTTATGGAACTCACTTCCAGAAGAGGTTGTGACAGCTGTCAGTCTGAACAACTTCACCGTGCACTGGCCTGACCGACATGGTGTGTATTCAAGGTTACACAAGCAACACTGGTTGACTCATTTACTTCTATTTTGCAAAAAATGATAGTCACTGTCCATGGATCCAGATGTGGGTTCTTGCCCAGAAAAAAACCTAATGTTTTATTCTCATTGACCCTCAACTGTCTTTAGTCTGGACAATGGTGTTCATCTCAAATGATGAGGAAATATAAAATGCTTTTTGGAAAAGACAAGCTCATTTGTTCCAGAGGATATTTCCTACTTCTATGCCTACATGTGGGCAAAATAGAGGTATCCATTGCAAATCCCACTAAATTTGAAGAAGAGAGGTGAAAGGGAGAGAAGAGCAAATAAGAGTGGATTCAACAACAATACAAACATGACCTTTCTTCAGATCAGCACATTCAAGCTCACCACTGCGCCAACGGCCTAATTCAGCCTCCAGCTTGGCAATTGTCTCCTTCAAGACTTTATTCTTCTCCTTCTCCTTCTCAAACTTTTTCTTCCACTGCTCTGCCGTCAACTCCAGGTTCACCGATGCTGTATTCTTGATTGTCTTGGCCCTAAAATGGCAGAGAGTTCAAAGGAGGAGCCTTTAAATGCTGCTGACATGGACTGAAAAAATGCATGCCCATCCTTACAAACCATCTTTCAGTCTGTTATAATACACTTATTATTTCTGGTCTGAATCTGTCATCCTCGCAGATCTGAAGCAGAGCAGACTCATGGTCCCAGGAGCATAGCATAGCCCTGGAATGACTCAAACCGCTGGTCCATTGAATGCAGCGTTGCTGACACTGATTAGCAGTGCCAATCATTGTACTTTAATGCATTATTATCTGCATGATTTTCAGAAATAAAACCATTAAAAAGCAGTGCCAATCTCATCCCTCTTTGGAGACGTTGGGGATTTAATTTGTGGCATTTGTATGCACTAAAACGAACTAAAGCTTTCCCTAAAATTGCCCTTCTCCGAAATACATGAACAGATGACAGCAGAATCAACCGGCTCAACAAGTCCTCTAGTATCTAAGCAGTTTGACTGAAGAAGTGATGTTTAGCAAGTGGAGAAAATCACTATTAATTAAGATGGTTCTCTGTATTACCGGGAATGTGGCGCAGCTGGCTAAGTGTTAGCTGCATAAGATCTCTCTGACCAGTAGGTCATGAGTTCGAGGCCTGCCCGGGACAAGGTGGGTGCTCGATCTTTAAGTGTAGCCTGCTGTCGACCTTTGCAGCCCGAAAGACAGTTGTATCTGTCAAGTAGGAGATAAAGGTACCACATTAAGTGGGGAGGCAAATTTTGACTGAATTATGAGGCCATTAAAGAACTCCAGGAACACTGAGGAATCTGGAAGGAATAACGAGGGATGCTGGGAACGCTGAGAGATGAGGAGTGTGTCAGCTCCCCCTGGTGGCCAGAGTTTGCCTCTGTTTGTCTATATGTGTGTATGTAGAAACGGCAGGGATTGTCTGCTAAGTATGTGTACCTGTAATCCGCTCTGAGTCCCCTTCGGGGTGAGAAGAGCGGAATATAAATCAAGTAAATAAATAAATAATAATAAATATTAGCTTCCTTCTAAAAATATTTTAAGGCAGAACAACAAAGAAAGATTATTTTGGGGAGGGGAGTTATAAACAAATATATTATAGCACCAGGTTTTATGCCATTTCATTACGGTATTATTGTTTTCTTTTTCTTCCCAGCACCACCAAAACTTGCATTTCGTAACATAATGTAGATGGGCTAACATCACAACCCAGCTCAAGACACAACACAAAGGGCCCTTCCACACAGCTTATATCCCAGAATATCAAGGCAGAAAATCCCACAATATCTGCTTTGAACTGGGTTATTTAAGTCCACATTGCCCTATATTCCAGTTCAAAGCAGATAATGTAGGATGTTCTTCAGCTATGCGGAAGGGGCCAAAGAGTTCCAAAAGATCCTAAATAGTGCCAAATGCTAGCATGCATTGCTAGACATAAAAGTGCCATAGGATTTAAGGTGCAACGAAATAATATTTATTTATTTACTTTATTTATATTCCGCCCTTCTCACCCCGAAGGGGACTCAAGAGCGTATTACAGTACACAGACTAGCAGACAATCCCTGCAGTTCAACATATGACATATAAACATGTGACATTTATCACAGTACAGTACATACATTTTTGATATATTACACACATATACAGATGAACAGAGGCAAACTTTCTGGCCACCAGGGGGAGCTGATGCACTCCTCATCTCTCAGCGTTTTTCCAGCGTCCCTTGTTGTTCTTTCTGCATTCCTCAGCGATTCCTGGGTTCTTTTTAATGGCCTCATAAATCAGTCAAAATTTGCCTTCCCACTTTAATGTGGTACCTTTATCTCCTACTTGACAAATGTAACTGTCTTTCGAGCTGCAAAGGTCGACAGCAAGCTACACTTAAGGTCAAGAACCCACCTCGACCCGGGCAGGCCTCAAACTCATGACCTACTGGTCAGAGAGATCTTATGCAGCTGACACTCAGCCAGCTGCGCCACATTCCCGGTGCTAATTCATTATAGCATATGCTTTTGTGAGTGATAGTCCATTTCTAATTTTATCTCTTCAAAACAACCGGCACTATGACTTGAATTTGAAAAACCCAGACCTATCTTAATGGCCTAGAAGTCAGCAGAATGCAGATGAGTTCCTATGAAATTAGCTCTAGCTTCATCTTTGTTATTATAATCCAAGGGCCTACATATCTGGCAAACATATACTGACTTTATGCTGATGACCTTGGACTAACAACACAAGCAACAGACTTTGAAACAGACAAAAACCAACTTACTAATGCCTTGGAAGATCTCTACAGCTACTATAAAGATAATCACCTGAAGCCTAACCCTGCTAAGACACAAGTGTGCGATTTCCACCAACAGAACCATGAAGCCAACAAGGAATTGAAAATTACCTGGGAAGGCCAAGAGCTCAAACATTGTTCCCATGCTAAATATCTCGGCGTCACCTTAGATCAAACACGAACATTTAGGAAACACTGCATGAACACCAAGCAGAAAGTTGCTGCATGCAATAACATCCTGCGGAAACTTACTGGCAACGCATGAGGAACAGACCCAAATTTAATAAGAACTTCAGCCCTGGCTTTGTCTTACTCAACTGTTGAGTAGGCTATGCCTGCCCTGTTTGGCACAAGTCTTTTCACATGAGGCAGGTGAACATAGCACGGAACGAAACATGCAGAATAATCACAGGATGTCTCAAACGTACACCTGTTGATAGACTATACAAGCTAGGTGGCTTTTCCTTTGTGAAGCAACAGCAGCATAACAGCCAACCTCAATTCAAGGAAAGGGACAGAATAAAGGACAGGTTCATTACCGTTGTCCAAACATGAGAGTAGATTTGGTCTCAGCATCATTATAGCTGGAAGGGGAACAGCAGATAAACATTGTCGTGCGACAGTTTCCACCCAGGGAGTCCTGCAGGATCCGCGTCATTTTGCTGTCACGGTAGGGTACATAGCCCTTCTACAAAAGACAACATGTGGAGAAGTTAGAAAGACACACATCTGGTTCATGGCAAAAAATTAATTTTATGTATTATAAAATATCTGCTTGAACTGGAACTACCAATTTATTTATTTATTTATTTATTATTTTGACTTGTATACTGTCCTTTCCATTTGGCTCAGGGCGGTTTACATCATATCGAACAACAAACAAGGCGCATAAAAACAGTAAAAATAGAAACAGTTTCCACAATAGTCTGCCGACCAAGGATGGTTATAAGTTGAAAGCCTGCCGGAATAGTGCCGTTTTGCCCGCTTTCCGGAAAGACAGCAGCTCACTGATTACTCGCACTTCCGGGGGTAAACTATTCCACAAGCATGGTGCTGCCACAGAGAAGGTTGGTGGGGGAGGGAGGAAGGGTAGGGGACAGGGGATATTTTAGGGTATTTAGAAAGTGTGTGAATTGTACTTATTGTATTGTATAGTCTTTCTGTGTTGTACTGTGTTGTCTATATTTGTGAATAAAAATTATTTTTTAAAAAAAGGTTCTCTGTCTATTTGATGACAGACGAATAGTTTGCAAGGGCGGAATCTGTAGGAAGTTGAGGTCTTCTGAACGGAGAGATCTCTGGGGAACATATGGGAGCAGACAGTCCCTTAGGTACACCGGCCCCAGACCATGCAAGGTCTTAAAGGTCAAAACCAACACTTTGAAGATGACCCAGTGCTCAATTGGTAACCAGTGCAGTCACTGCAAGGTTGGAGTGATATGAGCCCTGGCCGGTACTCCAGCCAAGAGTCTCACTGCAACATTCTGCACCAGTTTGAACTTCCGGATGACCGAAAAAGGAAGACCAATGTAAAGGGTGTTACAGTAGTCTAGCCTCGAGATGACCGTTGCCTGGATTACCGTGGCTAGGTCATTTCCGGAGAGGTAGGGTGCCAGCCGCCTGGCTTGCCGCAGATGGTAAAAGGCAGATCTGCTGACAGTGGAGACCTGAGGCTCCATTGTCAGCAGTGGGTCCAACTAGACCCCCAGACTCTTTACTAAGGATGACAGGCGTAATGCCTCGCTGCCTAAAGCTCGCAGCCGGAGCTCACACCCGCCCGGGTGACCCAGCCAGAGGATCTCCGTCTTCGACGGGTTCACTCTCAATAGTGTTCAGAGTCCTAGAATCCTGCAGTCAGCATGGCCATTGTCTTATACCAAGTTAGACCATTAGACCATTGTTTGAGCTAGCTCAACATTTCTTACACTGATTTGCAGCAGCTAACTAGGTTTCAGAGAGTATTTTCTAAATTAACCTGGAAATGCCAAGGGTTGATCCTGAGTCTGTATGGTTGTAAAATATGTGCCCTGTCAATGATTTACGACCATGCCCTTATGCAGAAACTGCATTAGAAGTGGATGAACTTGTTACTGCTTGTTCTCCAGTTTTCAGTAGCTTTGTGACATCTCTTAGCACAGTGGTTTTCAACCTTTGGGTCCACAGGTGTTTTGGATTTCAACTCCTAGAAATCCTAATAGCTGGTAAACTGGCTGAGATTTCTGGGAGTTGTAGGCCAAAACATCTGGGGACCCACAGGTTGAGAACAACTACCTTAGCACATCTTGGAAATTCGCAAAGTTGTAAACAGTGCACCTGAGTTTCTTTTTTCTCTTCTTTTTTCCCTTTTTCATTCTTTGAAAGCAGCATCCACAATTTTGCAGCCACACAGATGTACATTTTCAATCTATCCTAACATCTGCTGACTGGTAATAGGATTTCTGTTGCCAAACTCTCAAAGGCCTTATGCCTTTTCCATGAGCCCAATGAACAGAATATTCCTTCTCAGAATGCCTTGCTTATTTTGAATTTTAAAATCCATTGATTCTTAACTCCCAAATTCAGGCTCCAGAAAGATTTTGGCAATAGCTGATTTATCCATAAGATTGTGAATTGCTCCTTGGCAGGATTTCTAACTGCAGCAGAGTTTTTTCCTAGTTTAGGCCTTGATAACACCAAGGTCGTGTCATTGACCTTGGTGTTATCATTGACCCTATACGGTTCTGGCCCAGTATACCTGTCCGAACGGATTCTCCCCTATGAACCATCAAGGACATTAAGATCCTCCAGAGAGGCCCTGCTCTCGGTCCCGCCAGCTTCGCAAGCGCAGCTGGTGGGGACGAGAGACGGGGCCTTCTCTGTGGTCGCCCCTCGGCTGTGGAACTCCCTACCAAGTGATGCCAGATCTGCCCCTCTCTGTTGTTCTTCAGGAGGCTGGTGAAGACTTGGATATGGAACCAAGCCTTCCCAGAATAGGCTGAGATTGGCTATTGTCTGAATGTATGACCACGTTTACAGATTGAGTGGAATTGTTTTAATGGCGATGTGGTTTTATACTGGGTTTTTTTAATGTATTTTAATATGTTGTTCTAGTTGTTTTTAAACTGTATAGCATTGAATCTTTGCTGTTATGCCGGTCTGAGTCCCTCGATAGAGGTGAGAAGGTCGGGGTACAAAAGTTTTAAATAAATACATTGAGGTAGGTAGTGCTTACCGTTCCCTCAGCCAAAGCCGAGATGACATTGCCAAGCGCTGACAGAGACTTGTTGATGTTTTTGGCCTCATCCAACACAGCACCCTCAGCTCCTGTCTTGCTGACCTGCCATGGAAAAGAAGAGCTTGATTATTTTAGTGGAGATCATCCTGGATCATCCTGGATGGGAATCCTGAAAGGGGAAATAAGATTTCTTCTCCTGATTGGGAAACTGTCTAGTCGTTTGACGAGATATGACCCATAAAGCACAGTAACACATACATCTGCGGTGGCCTCCAAACATCAGGAACTGAAAACTGAACCAACTCCTAAAGTAACTCAAGGAACCATTTTTAAGTCAATGAAAAGAACATATCATAATGAAAGTACATTACTTGATGTTACATGTCAAAAGCTGTCTGGTGTGTAAAGAAAACTGTTCACAATCAGTATGGGCTAGAAACAATTAGAATTGCTGTACTTCTTGTTTCTGTTGCCGTTGTTTTTGTTATTACTCTTATTATTTAATGTAACTTTTTCAGTACCCAAGTCATTATGGCCTCTGTTGTCATAAAACGTAACTTTTCCAAGTGCTAGTTGACAGGCAGAAGAAGAAGACCAGGCTCCTAAAATTAATTACCTGTGGGATTACAGGAGTTATGTTTTAACATATCTGAAGGGAACCAGATTTGGGAAGACTGATCTGTGCCAATACGTCCCTAAGTGGTGAGCCTTAGACCAGTGCTATTCCTCAAAGGTATCAGCTGGTAGACTACTAAGAGTTTTCGGAAAAGAAAGAAGCAGTTGTAGCTTATGGGAACAAATACGGTACTGGTGGTCCCTGACATTCTGCAGGGTAAATGTTTTCTGGTTCTCCACATTAGACAACCTTAGAGCCCATCCAGACAGTACCTTTATCCCAAGACCTTCTTCAGCAAACCGAAGGTTGGCCAAATGCTGTTTCCTGTAAATGCAGAAGCAGTTGCTTCAAATGGCTAAAATACGCAAGATTTTCAGGTGCAGGAATATCCAAGTTCTGAGCCAAACACACGCATCTTTGAATGTCTGTATGACTCTGCACTCAGAAATCATGAGATTTTTATCTGGGTTTGTTCCTGGGATTTAGACTTTGTTTGTGTTCCAGAAACTTAATGAAATGTGTGAAGGGCAGCAGCCAGAATGCTAACTAGGGCGTCATACAGGGAGCATACCGCCCCCCTGCTGTGTCAGCTCCACTGGTTGCCTGTCCATCTCCGAGCCCAATTCAAAGTGCTGGTATTGACCTATAAAGCTCTATACGGTTCTGGCCCAGCTTACCAGCTTACTTGTCCAAACGCATCTGCCTCTATGTCCCATCTCGCAGTTTAAGATCATCTGGGGAGGCCCTGCTCTCGCTCCCGCTAGCATCGCAAATGTGGCTGGTGGGGATGAGAGACAGGGCCTTCTCAGCAGTGGCCCCTCGCCTATGGAACACACTCCCAAATGAAATAAAATAGACTCCATCTCTCCTCACTTTTAGAAAAAAGCTAAAGTCATGGTTCTGGGACCAGGCCTTTGGGCAGCAGATGTAAATTGTACCTTTGGATTAGACTGGATAGGCACTTTGGACTTGACTGGACTGACAATGTGTTCCGCTTGATGGCTTTAATTAATTATTGTTGTATGTAGTGGTTTTTAATGTAATGTTTTTTTAATGTTTTTAATGCTTTTTAATGATGTTGATTATATGGCGTATTTTTAAATTGTATTGTGATGGTGCAGCCTGTAGCGCTGCAAATGTAAGCCGTGCTGAGTCCCCCTATGGGGGTGAGAAGCTATGGGATACAAATACCATAAATAAATAAATAAATAAATAAATAAATAAATAAATAATAAAGGCAGATTTTCTCTAGCTAGGACAAAATTGTGGCCCTCTAGTCAACGTTGTACATCTTTTCACTATAAGAGTAATCAGGAACAGGCAAGTATAACCCAGGAACAGTACCCTGTCTGCACAGATGGATCTGAGACTTATATAACCTATGAATGGAACTTACACAATGATTCGCATCTTCAAATCTTTTTTTTTTAAATGCCAAAATTTCCAATGAAGTCCCATAACAGCCATCTTGGGGGCTGCAAAATCCCTCAACAAAGCAGCAAGTGTGGACAATGGAGGCAGAAATCCCGGGACCAACAGGTCTGTATCTGGACATTTTCTCAAGTCCTGACTTTTTTTCTTTTTTTTTTTTTGCCCCTGACTAAAGCGCACAATTTGGTACTGTCTGGAACCATCCTTAGAAACACTGATTGATACTATGCCTGGCAAAACTAGAGTCTTCATAACACCTACCAATTCCAGGGGACAGGACCGTGCAAAGCACACGCAATGGGTCCAAAAAGCTGTAGCACAGACAGGATAGGTTATTAGCTACAACTCTGGGTACTCTGACAAATAAGACAGGGAAACAAGATGTTTTAGATAACTATGGTTTCTGATTAGAAGTTGTTTCAAGCCACTGCAAGGGAGCATATGGATTTTTGATGTTGGACTGGTGATCTTTATGGAAGCGTGTCAGGCTCTGCCTGCCTTTGCAATCACGACAGGGGCACAAAGTCCTTCCAAAGCCCCCACTCCATCCTCCACCGCACCTTCTCACTCCCAGCCAGATCCACCAGGTAAAGCTTCCCACTCAGTTTCTGCTCTGTCTCCATGTTCTCCTGCTTGATGTTGATGAGGAAGATGCTGTGACTGCGAGAACTATGTTCGTTCATGTCTGCAAAACAGAAAGAGACACGATGGAGGGATGACAGTATTTTGTGCCCCAAAGACAAAATTTTGTTTTTCCTGTCGAGGACTGCTTTGACTTGAGGGTTGCATCGCAGTTGTGAGCTAGATCAAAATGTTTTGTTGCCTAAGGCAAAAGGAGAAGATGCTATTTCAACCCCATTCCATGTGAAGAAGGTGAGTAGATTAACAGCTGAATTTAACTTCTGTCCTAATAAGAGGATTGTGGACTCCTAGTAGAGACAGTTTTCAGTTAATGATGGTAGTAAATGCTACTAAAGAGCCAAAATTAGCTGAGTTCTAACCCCTTCCTTTCTCTGTTCCTATTTTTTCCCATCCACTGTCTAAGGGATGGTTTTTCCAGAAATGACTTGGGCCCCTTACATACAGCTGAATAAAATCCCACATTTTCTGCTTTAACTTTGTTTACCCAGCATGGGACTCACTAGCAACCATACATAGGACTGAGTTGGGACTATTTATGCCTAGAAAATATTAACTATATTGACATTGTTCATTGCACCAGTGACTTTAAATAATAGCTGTGTTCTGCTTTAGTGTGTTGACTAGGTTACAGCACATCCCCTTTTGTTTGCTCATGTGAAAAATAAGATACACTGAAACTCTCCCCCCCGCTCTCTTTCTATATATATATATAGAGAGAGAGAGAGAGAGAGAGAGCGCGCACTCATACACATACACACACACACACTTGTGCAATGTTTACATGTTTCTTATAAAAGGAGTCTTTAATGGAGACCTCATGGCAAACCCAACTGAGATCTGAAGCGAGACATGCAGTAGTGTCAATGATGATTTCTGAAATACAGGTCTTTATCTGGATAGTCTCCATAGCAACATTTCCACGGGGAGCCCAAACATACAAGGTGGCTGCCTGATCTGAAACCATTTCCCACAATTTTCACATCTATTGAGGAAAGAGCTTTTGCAAAGCCATCCTCCAAATCCTTTGGATTACAAGAGCAGTAGGTCATAACACCACCATGTTGATGGAAAAATCTGTTTTCTCTCCAGTTACCTTGGCAATTGCAGTTTAACTCAGAAGGTACCAGTCAAACAAAGGGGGTAATGATAGGCAATGGCATTGTCCCTGTTAAACAAAAGGTTCTGGGGCTCTCACCCTACAACCCTTAGATCCACCATACTGCTAGGCACTAGGGTTGCCATATGAATAAGGGACAGGCACCTAAAAATAGGGAAATTTTCACAAAAAGAAGGGACACTACATAAATACTTGAAAAACAACTGGTGATTTTCAAGTTTTTATGAAGTGTTCCTTATTTTTGTGAAAATTTCCCTATTTTTAGGTGCCTGTCCCTTATTCATATGGCAACCCTACTAGGCACATTCCAACAACAAGGTTATCATCTCCTCTTCCCCTGTTTGCAGAAAGCAGACAAATCTCTTGCCTGTGTTGTTTAGCAATACTAATAGCAAGAGACTGAACTAGCACATATGGTCTCTAGAGGGCAGCAAGATTGTGGTCCATGATATCTAAACTCACAGTTGGTTTAGAGACCCACATTATACCATAGTGATTCAAAGAAGACAAAAAGGCTTGCCTTGCCTATCCCCTAATCCAGTGTTTTTCAATCTTTTTTGAGCCGCGGCACATTTTTTACATTTACAAAATCCTGGGCCACACCACCAACCAAAATGACACTCTAACACAGTAATACATATAATTAATATGTTTTAAAATGTATTTATACACTCAGTGTGAAACCTGGGCCTGTTTCGATGAACACAACATATATATGACTTCCTTTCACATATTTATACATAGTCTCAGCCTTCTCTTCTTCAGGCTAAACATGCCCAGCTTTTCAAGCCGCTCCTCATAGAGCTTGTTCTTCAGACCTTTGTGAAATTTCACCCTGAGTGAAACTTGCTTCCAGTTAACTATGGATGTCATGAACATCCATCAACAGTTCCTTTGGGGGGGGAGGCAACTCTCAAAAAATCCAGTAAAATAGTAAAAAAAAAAAAAACATTTCCAAGCGGAGAGGCTCAGTTTGTTTCTTGGAAACCTGTGAGGGGGCTGCCAGGAGGGGGGGGAGTGCCAATTTCCCACGGCACACCTGATGATCGTTCACGGCACACTGGTTGGGAAACACTGCTCTAATCCATAGCTGAAACTTTCATTTTTCACACAAAATTCGCTATTAATAATATATAATAGCAATCTTCTATGTTTTTTTCTAATCTTTTCTGATCACAGCAGCAAAAATCATGCATGCCCAGAGATGGAAAGAACCGGATATACCAACATAAGAAGGTTTGCTGATGAAAATATATGAATTAGCTTAGAATAGATGGACAAATTGACAGTGTTGATTAAGGAGAAACCCTTGACTGTATTCGAGAAAGGCCAGAACATATTACTTTTATACAGCAGAGATGGGGACAATCTTCAGTTATTGGTTTTCTGATATAGAAGACTGTTATTAAAAGTAGAAAGGTAGAAATAAAGTGATACTTATAGGGACCAAAAATAAGAAGTTAAAATGAACAGGCAACGAACAGGAAGCTTATAGGTTAGTTTAGCAGGCGTTTGTTTAGAATGTATATATAGGGTGCATGTTGTAGATAAAGGCATGTTAATTATTTTTGTAATTAGTGTAAAATATGGATTTTAATTCAATTGTACATTGATGTATTTTAGCAGTATATTTTGTGTGTAAGGAAAGGAAAAGGAAGGAAAGGAAGAGAAGAAATTAAAAGGATGACGGAAGGGGGAATGTAGTAATGGAAGGGAAGAAGGGAAGAGAAGGGGGAAGAAAGAAGGGATAAAGCAGTGTTTCTCAACCTTCCTAGTGCTGCGACCCCTTAATACAGTTCCTTATGTGGTGGTGACCCCCAACCATAACATTATTTTTGTTTCTACTTCATAATTGTAATGAATCATAATGCAAGTATCTGATCTACAGAATGCACATTCATTCACTGGACCAAATTTGGCACAAATACCAGATACACCCAAATTTGAATGCTAGTGGGGTTGGGGGGGTTTGATTTTGTCATTTGAGAGTTGCTGGGATTTATAGTTCACCTACAATCAAAGAGCTTTCTGAACTGATAGAATTGGGTCAAACTTGGCACACAGAACTCCCATGGCCAAAAGAAAATACTGGAAGGGTTTGGTGGGCATTGTCCTTGACTTTTGGAGTTGTAATTCACCTACATCCAGAGAGTGCTATGAACTCAAACAATAATGGATCTGGACCAAACTTGGCATGAATACTCGATATACCCAAATGTGAACACTGGTGGCGTTTGAGGAAAATAGATCTTCACATCTGGGAGTTGTAGTTGCTGGGATTTATAGTTCATCGACAATCAAAGAGCTTTCTGAACCCCACCAATGATAGAATTGAGCCAAACTTCCCACACAGAACCCCCATGACCAACAGAAAATACTGTGTTTTCTGATGGTCTTTGGCGACCCCTTTGACACCCTCTCGTGACCCCTACAGGGGTTCCGACCCCCAGGTTGAGAAATGCTGGGATAAAGGAAGGGAGTAAAGAGAGATAAAAGGAGCATAAAGTAAAGAAAGGGAGTAGGTATATGAGGTCAAGCAAAGGAAGAAGGGGAGGGAGGGAAGAAGGAAGGAAAGAAAGAAAAGAGTAGCGAGAAGGTATATGAAGGAAAGCAAAGGAAAAATGAGGCAGGGAGGGAGGAAAGGGAAGGAAGGAAGGAAGGGAAGAAAAGAGAGAGGGAGAAGATTTCTGAAGAAGGGAAAGGAAAGAATAGGGAGAAGGTATATGAGATAAACCAAAGGAAGAAGGAGGAAGGGGGGGAAGGAAAGGAAAGGGAAAAGATATATGTGGGAAAGCAAAAAAGGAGGGAGGGAAGAAAGGAAAGGAAAATGTAGTGAGATAAGGAAAGAAAGAAAAGAAAAGAAAGAGAAGCTATACGAGGGAAATAGAGGAAGAAAAGAAAGAGACACTAGGTCATGAGTGTTGCCATGGAGGCATTGTGAGGTAGGCCTTCTCAAAGCTGTGAAAGGAAGGAAACAGAAGGGCAGCAGTCCTCTGACACTCAGGCAATGCAGGGTGAATACATTAGTCAATAATAAATTAAAATAAAGAGGTAAGAAGCATGTATCCTTCCCGGTGGGCAAGTAAGAAAATAAATGCAGTTTCAATTCTGTGGTTCTTTCAGCCTCTCCTAATGTGACACTTTCCAGATGCGTTTGACTACAATTTCATTCACCCAAAGAATATTGAGAACGATAGTCCAACATCATGCTAAGTAAAGTTGAGCAGCACAATAAAACCTTTTGATTCAGACAGGCCTTTAAAGATGAAGGTTTTGAAGATCAAGTCAGGGGGTGCTGTGGTTTTTAACTTTTAGTGTTTTCTAATGGATTTTAACTGATTTTTTAAAAATATTGTCTATATTTAATTCTGCTTTAATTGTTGCATATTTGTATATTTTAAATTGTATGCTAATACTTTTATGATAAGTTTCTTTGAGTCTTTTTCAAGAGAGATAAATCAGGGTATACATAATAATAATATTTTCCCAAACTTCCTGTTATTTTTAAAAACAATAATATCATTCATAGTTTCGAATTGTTTCTAATACCAAATGTTCAGGAGACTTCAATCTACAGCCATATCTTAACAGTTGATACAGACTGAGTATCCCTTATCTGGAATGCTTTAGAACAGAAGTGTTTTGGATTTTTTTTCCAGAATTTAGAACACCTCTATTTATTTATTTGTTTGTTTGTTTGTTTGTTTATTATTTCGATTTGTATACCGTCCTTTCCACAGTGGCTCAGGACGGTTTACAGCATCTCGAACTATCACAAAGAGCATAAATAAATGAAATATCTTGGAGATGAAACCTAAATCTAAATACATAATTTATTATGTTGACAACTGTCTGACCATTTTGAATAGTTCATAATTCGGGGTGCCCCGTTTGTATTGCCAGTCAGACAGGTAGCTCTCCATTGGGAGGATTGTCAAGCCTCCAATTTTTATGCTGCTTGCTTTGACAAGCAAACAAAAGGGTGGTGATCCAAGTGTCCCAAATCACAATACACATCTGGCTGGCAATGATACACCTGGAAGATTAGATAAAAAGTAGGCTTATGGTTCTCCTACATCCTACCCCATCCCTGATCACTCTTGCCCCTTCACCCAGCCTTAGAACTCACTAGTGACTGCCACATGACGGTTAGATTTCCCCTCATCAATGACGTCCAGAATTTCTTCAGGGCTGGAAACAAAGCGCTCAGTGCAGCCCTAAGTCAGGAAACAAAAAGAACATGGCTGTAGTTTAATGGTGGTAGGTGACATCATCTCCTTTTATGTTCATTAAGTTCATTTTGCCACTATCACCACCATCCTGCCCATACACAACTCAGTCTCTCACTTGGGCAGCTTTTCTTGCTTTTTCATAACATATGGTTGCATACCTTAAATCAAGAAATAGCTTTCTAAGATCTACAGAGATACTCGCAGGAACGCCTCAGCAAGCGAGAGTCCAAAAGTGGCAGGCTAAAACCCAGAACCTCAATCAATGGCTGATACCAAATGAGAGACTCCCTCCTGGGCACACAGAAGACTGGGTGACTTGGAAGGCGCTGAACAGACTGCGCTCTGGCTCCATGAGAGGCAGAGCCAACCTTAAGAAATGGGGCCACCAAGTGGAGTCCACGACATGCCAGTGTGGAGAAGAGCAGACCACAGACCACCTGCTACAATGCAGTATGATCGCTGCCACATGCACAATGGAGAACCTTCTTATAGCAACACCAGAGGCACTCCCAAGTGGCCAGCTTCTGGTCAAAGCACATTTACCATAATGCCAAGTTTTAAAATACATTATAACTGTGCCCTCAATTCGCTTCTGACATGATAAGCCAAGCCAAACAGAAACAGATACCCAGAAAGAAAGCTGGAGTTGGATTTAAGGAGTGCAGGAATTTAAGCATAAATTATCAATTCCATACATTTTAGACTATGGTAATTACATTGGGGTTTTTTTTATTGTGGTTATTATGAGATATAAAACATAGTAGTCCCCTGTATCTACAAAAACAACACATAGTTTTACTTATCCACAGTTTCACATACTTACTCGGGGCCTCCTATGTAAACTATACCTCTTTTCTCAATATATTAGTTATTCATCCCATCACTACTATCCACTGTTTTATATATCCATGTGAGGTCCCTGTGGATAGTCATACTATACAGCAATTTTATTTTGTAAGGCTTTTTAAAGCATGAATTACATGATTATTATTATTATTATTTTCAAAGTGTACACAGTATAACTATTGGTATATAAAACCACCAATTAACATTAAAATTTTACACTTTCTAATAATAGTAAAACATATGTAACTTTTGGGGGAAAAAACTTCTCGACCCTATACCAAGATAGTCTTACAATGATTTGTCCTATGAAACAATGTGCAGGTCCTTCTAAAAAAATTAGCATATAGTGCTAAAGTTCATTGTTTTCCATAATGTAATGATAACAATTAAACTTTCATATATTGCACACCAACTGAAATATTTCAGGTCTTTTTTTTGTTTTGTACTGATGATTTTTGGCATTTTTGGCCTGAAAACCCAAAAACACTGTCTCAAAAAATTAGCATATTTGGTCGGATGGAATATGCTAAAAAAATTTTGAGATATGTATGCCAAAATCATCAGTATTAAAAACAAAAAAGACCTGAAATATTTCAGTTGGTGTGCAATGAATTGAAAATATATGAAAGTTTAATTTTTATCATTACATTATGGAAAATAATGAACTTTAACACTATATGCTAATTTTTTTAGAATGACCTGTATAGTATATATGTATGTATATACAGTATGTGTAAATTTTGCATAAAGTATTCAAAGGTGACCTAACTGTACAGCATTTATCATAATGCTCTTCTTTCTGACAATGTATTTTTAATCGCTCAGCGCTATTATGGACTAGTCTTCGTTTAAATGTTCTACCTATTACTTGGAAAATATTGTATTGTTTTATTTCTTAGAAGACAAGTTAGTTATTTTGTAGTTTAAACTTGACTGAATCACTTCTCAAATTTCAGGTCTAGCAATAAATGTTGCATCCCTACCCACAGATTAAAAATGCATCTCTTGCATAGACCACTGGTGCCCTCCCTCTCACCTCACAGGAATCTCACCTTCACAAACGGCACACGGTTCTTGTCCTCATGAACTGAAAGATTGGTCTTGGTCACTGTAGGCAAGGAGAGGAAAATATTGAAGAAAGAACCATGCCACCCAGAGCCTGATATTTCCCTCACATCTCCCACCACCATCTCCCACCATGACTCTCCTCACTATCTCCTCAACATCCACCAGCACCATCAGTTTCCATCAACCCTTTCTCAACTCCTGACATGCAATCGCTAGGACCTAGACTAGTTGTTCTCAACCTGTGGGTCCCCAGATGTTTTGGCTTTCAACTCCCAGAAATCCTAAAAGCTGGTAAACTCACTGGGATTTATGGGAGTTGTAGGCCAAAACACATGGGGACCTACAGGTTGAGAACAACTGACCTAGATTATTCAACACTTAACATATTTGAGGATCACTCACCATCTAGCAGATCACGAATTTTATCCAAATAGATTTCAAAGTAGGAAACCTGTGAGAAAAATGAAGAAATGAACAGTGAAGATAAGGGATACAAAGTGAAAGCAAAAGAATATAATTTGACCACAAAAGTGGAAACTTTAATATATGAAGGGGCCCTTTTGTTTGAAGCCTTTGTTTAAAGTCATCATGATGGAGAAAAATTAATTGAATATTTTCATAGCTTACAAATGTGACCAAGTTTGCTACCAGACTTGGAGAGATATAGTTCAAAAAAGCAATTGTACCAAGTTCTGGTCTTCTTAGACTTGATAGTGCTGACACCCATGTACAATTGCAGTGCTTTGGGTCAGGGACCCACTCAGGGGCGGTCCTACAAGATAGGCCAAGTAGGCGGCCGCCTAGGGCACCATCTGGGAAGGGGGCACCATCTGGGAAGGGGGCGCCATCCTGGCCGCATGGGGCGCCATCCTGGCCCTGCCGATGTTCCTCAGACAGTGCTGCAGCTGCCTGCTTTTTGATCCCGGCCTTGTGCGCTCCGCCGCCGCCTCTGGGCACGCACGGAGGTTTTCACGCAGGTGCAGTTGCTCTGGAGCTGAAGTTGAGCGCAGGAGGAACTGCACATGCGCGAAAACCTCCGCGCATGCCCAGTAGCTCCCTTGCGCAGAAGCCTGTAAGCAAAGCACTCCCTATTGGGCAGGCAGGGAGTGCTTCCCCTCTCCCTTTGTCTCCGCCACACACGCGTTTGCGGGGAAGGAGAAAAGAATCAGTGAAGGAAGTGTAAGTGAAGGAATGAATGAAGGGCTTTCCTCCTCCTCCTCCTCTGCGATCTCTTCTCTCCCTCCTTCCTTTCTTCGGCTCTATTTCTGTCTTGACCTGAGGGGCCTGAGGCTATGAGGAGTTGTGGGAGTTGGAGGCCAAAACACTTAGAAGAAGGGAGGGAGGGCCCAAGTTTGCCCAGGCCGCGCTGCCTGTATTCGATCTCATTTGAACATTTTGGCTGTTTTTCTATTTACATTTACATTGGGATCCTAATTTTGGACTTATGGGAGACTCCTATGAATTATGAGTCGGGTGATAGGTAATATATTCTGATTTTGATGCATTTACATTGCATTTCTTGTTGATTATTATACAGTTCTGCTTAATATTGTCATACAATATAATACAAATACAATATAACAATAGAATAATGATATATTTTATATTACATGTAATATTACAAACAATATTGCAGTATAGTGGTATTGTACAAAATAGTAATATATAATATTTTATTTTACTTTATTTTGGGTTATTTGAGTTTTATAGGAGTAATGAAAATATTTAGTAGAGGATAATTTTATTTAAATAAATAATTTTATTATTTTATAATAATAATAATATAATATAATGTTACATTATATTATAATGTCAATATATTATAATATAATTATATTGTAATGTAGTATAATATAATTATGATATAATATAGTATGAGTATGGTATAATATATTGTATATACATTGATACAATATAATACTACTAATAGTATTGTGATATTATAATTGTATATTTGTTTTACATGGGGGCCGGCAAAATAATGTTTTTTTGGGGGGGGCATCAAAATAATGTTCGCCTACCATTTAAAATTACCTTAGACCGCCCCTGGACCCACTCCCTGTTCCAGTGAGGAAAGAAAAGGGGAGATGATGGGAGAGGGGACTCTACTGACTGAAGAAGGGAATTGCAAATATTTGAGATATTTTAAGACTCCAAACTGTCCTGCACACCTAGGAATCAAATGACAACATAGAGCCACTCCTGGGAGATTCTCTACTACTACAACACAGAAAACCGGTTAATAGATTAGACCAGTGGTTCCCAAAGTGGGCAGTACCACCCCTTGGTGGGCGGTGGGGCGATCCAAGGGGGCGCTGGGAGGCTCAGGAGAATTTGGGGGGCACTGAACCCCTGTAAAGGGGCGGTGGTGTGAGCCAGGCTTGCCACTTGCAGGGTCGTGCGCTTGTGAGGACGTCCCTGTTGAAAGAAAGAGGCCGATACACATGACTGCACCGTGGGTGGGGTTGACGAGAGGAAGAAGGTGCGCGCTGCAGTTTCCATGGCAACGCCTGCCCGGGGATTCCAACTCGCAGGACACAGTCGCAAGCACACAAACCCCATGCAGCCTTTGAACCAGATCTGTCATTCATGGGGATCTTAGTGGTCTGTGGAAGTCAAAGCTGAATTGGCTGAAGGTACTGCAAATCCCATCATCCATTTTATTTATTTATTTGTTTATTTGCATTTATGCGTCGCCACTCCCAAGCGGCTCGGGGCGACTTACAGCGAGTAACAGGGTAAAAGCACAATAAAAACACAGCAAAACAGGTACTGAATAAAATCACAGGAAAATAACTCAACCGGGCTAAGCACAGAATTTGCATATGAGTGCCCGAGCAATCAACGACTTAAGCCCCAAGTCATACTCATACTCCCCCAAGCATATTGTTTTTGTGATTATTTCTGGAATTCAATGTTTGTAATTTACACCTTTATTTACTATATTTTACGAAAAAAGTAGAAACATTAATACATATATCTTTCTATTTAATTGCTATTTAAAAAATTAAAAATTAACTTCTAGGGGGGCGCTGAGTAAATTTTTTTCTGGAAATGGGGCAGTAGGCCAAAAAAGTTTGGGAACCACTGGATTAGACCATTCAATCCATTGCTGCCCACTACTCTGAGTGGCATGTCTCTCTCCCATATCTCAGCCAAAGAAAGTTTGTTTTCACCATCTGCTATCTTATTTCTTGAGTGGAGATTGTGTGGATTGACCTGAGGACCTTTTGCATACAAAGTATGTCATCTGCTCAAAGCTTGTTGGGGAGGGAATATGCAGTGAGCATCCTGGGTAGAACAGAGTTTAGAAGCAAATAGTAAGTGTGTGATTTGTGTTGTCGGAGGCTTTCAAGGCCAGAATCACTGGGTTGCTGTGAGTTTTCCAGGCTGTATGACCATATTTCAGAAGCATTCTCTCCTAATGTGTTGTCGGAGGCTTTCATGGGCAAAATCACTGGGTTGGTGTGAGTTTTCCAGGATGTATGGTTATGTTCCAGAAGAATGCTTCTGGAACATGGCCATACAAGCCGTAATACTCACAGCAACCCATTGAGTTATTTGTTTTGCTCATGCCATTATACCACCATTTGCTAATAGAGTTCCTTTGTTCCCAAATCTGCCACTCTTGGTGCCCATTCCCCACCAGGCCCACTGTTCCACATGACTCTGACCTTAATGTGGAATTCCAGGTTCTCATCCATGGAGTAGATGTGGTTGAAGATGTCCTGGGCAATGCGCGGGATAATACCCATGAGCTGGGGATCATGCAGCTTACCCTGGTGGGAGAGAAATGTCAACAAGGTTGCAAAATGAGAACACCCAATCCCAACTAAGTTTTGATTGCTGAAACACTGTTCACATCTTCCAGTGTGACAGCCAGGCGAAGACTTCTTACCCATGACAGCTTATCCATGTGTGTGTTTTACACATAAATATACTAGACAACCCCTCACCTCCATGGTGTGAGTCTTCCCTGAGGATGTCTGCCCATAAGCAAAGATAGTACCATTGTAGCCAGCTAGCACATCTGCAATAAAAAAGCAATTGAGTGAGAAAGAGGACTCCAGACTTATGTCCTTAGTTTACTATCCCACATTTCCTGCTCTTATACACAAGCCAGCCCCACCAACTCCCTACTAACCTTTGACAATCTGCATGGCACAGGCATGGTACACTTGCTCTTGGGTAGTGTTGGGAGGGAAAACACGGTCAAAGGCATAAGGCTTCCCCTGGGGAGATTGGAATGAAAGAACAGAGAGGTTAAGTCATTAGCTAGGAAAATCCAGAGGTTTATGTGAAGTGTCCATCATGGTTATCTCTGGTGGCATCAACTTACTTCTACTGTTTCCATCATCAATAAATTCCACTACTGGCTCTTGACAAAAGTAAAAAAGCAATTAAATGCTGTATTATTTATTTATTTATTTACAGCATTTATATTCCACCCTTCTCACCCCGCAGGGGACTCAGGGCGGATCACAATGCACATATACAGGCAAACATTCAATGCCACAGACAAATAACATATATAGACAGACAATGAGCTACACAATTGGTTGAGAGCTCACCCAACCCGGGCAGGCCTCAAACTCATGACCTTCTGGTCAGTGGAGATCTTATGCAGCTGACCCCCAGCCAGCTGCGCCACATTCCCGGTGCTTTGAGGGCATCTTAGTTGTCTACTGTCTACACAATCTCCAGGTTCAGGCTCATGTTCCTCAGAGTAGATTTAAGTTCAGTAAAATCATGCAATACTGATACAGTATATACTGTACACACACACATATATATATATGTATATATATGTGTGTGTGTATATATATATATATATATATATATATATATATATATATATATATATATAATAGTTCTTATAATAGCCTTAGCAAAAGAAAATATCCACTTGAGCTTCTAAGCTTCCTCACATCCATGTGAATAACTGTGAGATTCAGCCTTCTCTGATCTTGTATGTTCTAAATGTTTTGGACCTGAGTCAGCAAAGTCAATGATCAGTGTTGATAGGAGGTATAGTCCCTAACATCTGGACCGTGCCAAGTCTTTTTGTGAGGGCAGCTGGCAAACCACAACACTTGGACTGAAGATCCTTTGGAACAGTGGTTCTCAACCTGTGGGTCCCCAGATGTTTTTTCAACTCCCAGAAATCCTAACAGCTGGTAAACTGGCTGGGAGTAGGCCAAAACACCTGGGGATCCGCAGGTTGAGAACCACTGCTTTGGAAGTATTGTGTCGCTTCTGGCACTCAAATACATATCGACGGGGAACTGTCCAGCTGCTGAATTCATTTGCATGCACAGTGAGCCCCTGGTATCTGCTGGGGCAATCCATGGATGCTCAAGTCCCATGATAAACAATATTATTGTAAAATGCTATCCTCTTATATAAAACAGCAAAATCAAAGATTGCTTTGGGGATTTTTTATATTTAAAAACTATAGATAGTTCTGTTTAGAGAACCCATGGATATGGAGGGCCCACTGTAGAGTCAGTGGCTTTTTCAGGCTCTGATCTCCATTTTTCTCTCCTGCATCCCTCCATCTGCTAAAACTCCATAATGAAAAGCAGGAGTCAAGATCATAAGAGGCATCATAAAATGTCTTTCTTAAATTAAGGAATTTACAATGGGATATGTCCTAGTACCAGTACTGTTCCCCGCCCTGGCCAGACTCTAGCATGGCAGTTGCATGAACAATCTGAAGTTACCAGCCATGTGTTCAGGCCATTTCGTTCTTCTGGTCTGGAACAAGAAATGTGTGATGGGAGAACAATTGATGAAGAAAAAAACTAGATAATAATAGAAAATAAGAAAGTGGATTGGCACCATTCAGTGTGCGCCAATGTGGTTTAGTGTTTTGAGCCTATAACTCTGGAGATCATCAATCGATTTTTCCAATTGGGCCATTGAAATCCACTGGGTGACCTTGGGTGAGTCACACAACAATAAACTATACAATGTGCCTCGATATGGATATAAATATAGATATAATGGTTTGGTTTCTTACTTGGAAATGTCTCATAGGGCCCCTTGTGCATAACTTGATACTCTTTTTTTTTTGTCCAGGCAAGCATTTTTACCATAAACACCAATGTACTTAGAGCCAAGTTGATTAGCGGAATCCTTTGAACACAAAGTGTGTTGAATACTGCCACCACATGATATGATCCCCCATTATATTCATGCTGACAAGCTAGTTACAGTGCTACTGTTACGTGGAGTCATAATTGTTTGATCAACCAAACCTAGAGTTTCACCAATGGTTCATTCTGCATAGAAGCAATTGCTGGGATGCCTCAGGGATCTGTCTTGGGATTTATTAATCATAGACAATGGAAGAGAAGACGTGCTTCGTCAAATTGGTTTTATCTGTAAATTGTGAATAGTATGAGGACTGCAATTCAAAATGACCTTGACAGATTGAAGAGGCTCTGCATTTAGGCAGGAGACATTAAATGTACAGATATAGATTGGTTGACACTTGAAAGCAGTACATGTGTATTTATTTATTTATTTAAAACTTTTCTACCCCGGCCTTCTCACTTCTGAATAGGGACTCAGACTGGCAAACAGCAAATATTCAATGCTAAGATTTAAAATCTAAAAACATCATAAATTTACAATAAAATATAATACAATAAATACATTTTAAAAACCTTTCGCCAAAGTAAAATCAAGTTCAACTTAATCCATATATTCGGTCCATATCAAGTGGTTAGCAACTTTAGTCGCTTCGCGATCTCCTCCTTCATTCTGCGAAGGCCTCATTGCACAGCCACGTTTTCACCCGCTTCCTAAAAGTCAGGAGGGAGGGGGTGGATCTAATTTCATTTGGGAGGGAATTCCACAGCCAGGGGGCCACCACAGAAAAGGCCCTGTCCCTAGTCCCCACTAGATGCGTCTGCGAAGGTGGTGGGGCCGAGAGCAGGGCCTCTCCAGACAATCTTAGCACTCTTGATGGTTCGTAGGGGAGAATACGTCCGGACAGGTAAACTGGGCCGGAACCGTACAGGGTTTTGTAGGTCAACACCAGCACTTTGAATTGTGCTCGGAAGTTAATTGGCAGCCAGTGGAGCTGGCGCAACAGGGGAATTGTGCACTCCCTGTACCCCACTCCCGTTAATAGTCTGGCTGTTGCGCCCTGGACTAATTGCAGCTTCCAGGCAGTCTTCATAGGCAACCCCACGTAGAGAGCGTTGCAGTAGTCTAAACGGGATGTAACCAGAGCGTGGACCACTGTGGCCAAGTCTGATACGGGTGTAAATAATATGGGGGTCTTAATAAGATATCTAGGGCATACTACTTCAGGCTAAACATGCAATTCTAGGCGGTGTTAATAGAAATATAATCTCCAGATCAAAAAACGTAGTAGACATTCTGTTTGGCCACACCTCCCCTGGACTCCTGCATCCAGTTCTGGGCACCACAGTTCACAAAGGATATTGACAAGTTAAAACATGTCCAAAAAAAGATATCCAACCTAATAAAAGTTCTGGAAACCACCGTTTATGTGGAATGAATTAGGGAATTAGTTATATTTAGTTTGAAAAGGAGAAAATTGAGAGGTGACATGATAGTCATCTATACATATTTGAAGCACTGTCATGCAGAGAATGAAATAAACTTGTCCTTGGTGTCAAACAGACAAGAATCAATAAATTCAAATGATAAGAAAATAAATTTTACTTAAAAATTAGGAAGATTTGTTTTTCTGTTAGAGCTGTCTTACAGGGTTGTGAACTCTTTCTTTGCACATACTGTATTTAGACAGAAGTTGGATGGACATCTTTCAGGAGTTCTTTAGTTCTGCATGGCAGAAGGTGGGAGCAGATGAGCCTTGCAGCCCCTTTCTACTATAGCAGGGCTGTCCAACTTCTACCGGCCCAGGGGCCTGAATTCCGGTCACTGATGACCTGGGGGGCCGAAGGGTCTGCCCCCGCCCACGGCTCCGCCCACGCCCCGGCTCCGCCCACGCCCCACCCCTCACCTGGCTCCAATTTACTTACAATTCATAAGGGGCATCCATACAGTCAAATATAATCTTTTACTGAGATAAAATGCAGGGATAAAATATTAAATTATTTTTATTTAATATTAAATATATTTAATTCCATCCTCCCCTCCCCTTTTTTTTTTTTAATTTTTAATATATTTAATTCCATCCTCCCCTCCCCCCTTAATGTATCCCATCTCACCTTTTTTCCTCTTTAAATATTTTTAATTTTATATTTAATACATGATGGGAGATGGGGGAGGGAATGAGGAGCCCCGGAGGAGCCCCCTGCTTCGGCCTACCCTTTCCAAACGCGCAGGATCCAGGAGTACCCGGACGACGAGAGAGGCGACAACCGACTGAGTCGAAGAAGGTCCTAATCGCATCTGTGGGCCTCAGTGATCCAGTAGTAGAGTAGCCGAAGAGTATCGCGAGAATACGCAATCCACACGGGATTTCGCTGTCAACGCCGGCGTGATCTCGCGTTGACAGCGAAATCCCGTGTGGATTGCGTATTCTCGCGATACTTGCTCCGAACCCGGAAGTAGGTTTTTTTAAAAAAATTATTATTTATTTTATTTTTCCATTTTTATTTTTTATTTAAAAGCTTAGGGGGCCGGAGGGAAGGGGCAGCCCTGTACTATAGGATTCTGTGATTCAAGTAGACAGGGAGCACATAGTTCTCTGTACATTTGCTGTCAGGACTGACATCATTCTCCTCCACCTGCCCCCTTCTTTTGTCACATTTCCAGAACACAGGAGCTCTAGTTAATTACACCTTGCTGTCCTATTTCTGGGGAAGGAAGTCTTTAAATAAATCTGAGAAAGAAGGTCAGTGGGGAGGAGTTAGTGAAAGGGAAAGTGGCGCTCTTCTGATTTTTCTTATGATCTGTTATTCCACCATCTTAAGGCAGAATAATATTGTCCCTTGGAGCCAAGGCCACTGTCAATCTGGAGGCAAGCTTTCGATGAAAATCCCATTCCAGCGCAAGGAAGGCTTTGCATTATTTACACTTAGAGGACAAGGTTAAGGTTTTATTTTATTATTGTCGAGGCAGCCAGTACAGGTAAAAGAGAGAAAAGCCATTCTTTTTTTTTTTAAATGACTTTATAGTGTTGCTCTTGGCACATCTTCATTTCTTGGCTGGTTGGTTTTATATCCTGTCTTTCTCACAGCATGAGACTCAACATGGCTTACATACGGGTTACCTTCTGCATTACAAGTCTGCTTACATTGTTACCAAAATATGGATAGGTGGTTTCTTTCTTATAGATCACTAGCTGTACCCGATCACGCATTGCTGTGGCATTGTGTGGTGGTATGGAAAATTAAGTAATGAGAAGGTCTGCGTAAGAACAACAGCCACAACCACAGTAATAGTAATTGGAAGGAAATAAAGAGGTACTGAGGGAAGGAAGGCAAAAAAAGTAGAAAGGAAAAAAAAGGGGAGGAAAGGCAGGAAAGCAGGCCCGGATTAGCGGACTGTGCCGCCCAAGGCCACCTGTCTAAATGCCGCCCGCGGGGGGCGGGGCCTCTTGCGGGGGCGGGGGCGGCGAGAGGGAGAAGGCGCCGCTGGAAGTCCCGCCCATAGGGCGACTCGCGCGGCTTTCGCTGCCACCGCCCCGCTCGCCCGTGCCCCAAACACGAGCGGGGCAGCGGCGGCGAAAACCGCGTGATTTGCCCTAGGGGCAGGACTTCCAGCAGCGCTTTCTCCCCTCACGCCGGTTCTGCCTCCTCCCTTCACTGAAGGGAGGAGGGGCGGAGTTGCTGCCGCGAGAAGGAGAAGGCGCCGCTGGAAGTCCTGCCGCTAGGGCGACTCACGCGGCTTCCCCCGCCGCGCTCGCACCGGCGCCCCTCCTCCCTTCACTGAAGGAAGGAGTGGCGCCCACCCGTGCGAGCGGGGGGGGGGGGCGGCGGGGGAAGCCACGTTAATCGCCCTAGGGGTGGCGGGACTTCCCCTCACCCCTTCCTTCAGGCCCGGAAATGCCGCCCCCCAAAATCTGCCGCCCGAGGCCATGGCCTTGAATGGCCTTATGGGTAATCCGGGCCTGCAGGAAAGAGGCAAAGAAGGAAGAAGAAAATGAAATAGTATTCCTTTTCTTCCTTCCATCCATACTACCTTCCTTCGCTCCTTATATCCTTCTGTTCCTTCCTCCTCCCCTCCTCCCCTCCCTCCCTCCCTTCCTTCCTGGTTTCCTTCCTTTCTACTTCCTCCCTCCCTCCCCTCCTTCGTTCCTTCCCTTTATCCTTCCTTTTTCCTTCCTTTCTCCCCCTTCCTTCCTTCCTTCCTTCCTTCCAATCATCCTTCCTACCTTCCTTCCCTCCTTCTATCCTTCCTATCCTTTCTCCTCCCCTCCCTCCCTTCCTGGTAGCCTTCCTTTTCCCTTCATTTCTCCTCCCCTCCTTCCTTCAATCCATACATCCTATCTTCCTTCTTCCCTCCTTCTATCCTGCCATTCCTTTCTCATCCTCTCCCTACCCCGTCTTCCTGCTATCCTTCCTTTTTCCTTCCTTTCTCCTCCCCTCCTTCCTTCCCTTTATCATTCCTTTTTCCTTCCTTTCTCCTCCCCTCCATCCTTCCTTCCATCCATCCATCCTACCTTTCTTCTATCCTTCCCTTCCTTTTTCCTCCCCTCCCTCCCTCCTTGCTATCTTTCCTTTTTCCTTCCTTCTCGCAGCCACCCCATGGAGCCCCCCCCCCCCCCAGTCAGCGGCGGCGCAACCAGACAGACACTCCCCCGCTGGCCAGTGTTTGGGTCAGGCGCAGGAGAGAGGGAGGCTGGCCTGAGGCAGCAATGGAGCTCCCAGTCTCGGGGTAGATGGTGGGCCTTCTTCCTCCTGTTGTTGATTTTCCCCTTTGTGGGTCCCCGGCCCTTCAATAATCTCCCCATTGTCCCCCCGGTGTGATCTCCAGATTGGCTGTGCCGCGCGTGCGTTTCTTTTCTCTCTGTCTTTTCTTGCTGGCCAACTGCCATTTTTTTCTGTGTTGTTATCTGTGGTGGGGGAGGAGGGGAGGGAAGGGGTCAGTACGTGCAGGCTGTATGTCCGCGCATGCGCTGGGGAGCTGTGGCATGGGGGATCATGGGAGCTGTAGTCCCCCTAGTGTGTAGGGCTTGTAGACTATGTACACACCTCGGGAGGTCTGCGTAGCTCCTAACAGTGTTGTTAGCGAGGCGCGTGCGGGAGCCCTGGCGGTGAACTGCCGGTAGGAAGGGTGTTCTTATTATTTTCTATGCTGGGGCGGGGAGGGGAGAGATGGGTCCAGTAAGCATGGGATGTATGTCCACATATGTACCATACAGCTTTGGCATGTGGGATCATGGGAATTGTAGTTCCCCAGGTTTTTTGGGGGGTTTGACAGTTTTGTTTGAGTTTTTGGGGAATTTTCCGGGTGGTAAACATACTTTTTTCTGTGGGGGTTCTGTGGCGTGATTTGGTGTTTCTACGTTTTGTGGTTTTGCTGTCTATAAGCCACTAAGCACGCCATGTCTCTTTTTTTATATATAGATTGTTTCTCTCAACCTGGGGCTTGCAAGGGGGTTTCAGAGGGGTCTTCAAAGACCATCAGAAAACATATATTTCTGATGGTCTTAGGAAGCCCTTTGGCAGAGAAGGCTGACTATCTCTCTACCTGTCATCCTCTTCCTTTTTTTTGAAAAAGACAGCAAATCCTCCCACCCAAAGTCCTATCCCGCTGTGATTGGCCAGTCTCTCGGCCAAGGGGAATGCTCTTTCTGAGACTCCAAGCGGGGAGGGGAAAGCAGGAGTGCTCAGCATATGGCAGGGTGGTGGTGAGGGAGAGCATGCGAGGCTGGAGGAAGGTTCATGCTAGCGAGTCCCTTCAAGGCATGGGGGTTCTATGTGCTAAGTTTGGCCCAATTCTGTCGTCAGTGTGGTTCAGAATGCTCTTTGATTGTAGGTGAATTATAAATCCCAACAACTACAACTCGCAAATGTCAAAGTCTATTTTCCCCAAACTCCACCAATGTTCATATTTGGGCATATTGCGTATTCGTGCCAAGATTGGTCCACATCCATCATTGTTTGAGTCCACAGTGCTCTCTGAATGTAGGTGAACTGCAACTCCAGAACTCAAGGTCAATGCCCACCAACACTTCCAGTATTTTCTGTTGGTCATGGGAGTTCTGTGTGCCAGGTTTGGTTCAATTCCATCATTGGTGGTGTTCAGAATGCTCTTTGATTGTAAGTGGACTATACTGTACATCCCAGCAAGTGCAACTCCCAAATGACAAAATCAACCCCCAGCCCCAGTATTCAAATTTGGGTATACTGGGTATTTGTATCAAATTTGGTTATGTGAATGAAAATACATCCTGCACATCAGATATTTACATTACGATTCATAACAGTAGCAATATCAGAGTTTTGAAGTAGCAACGAAAATAATTTTATGGTTGGGGGTCCCTTGAGGCAGTGTTTCCCAACCAGTGTGCCATGGCACACTAGTGTGCCGTGAGCAATCATCAGGTGTGCCATGGGAAATTGCAACCTCCAATACCCTTTCTTCCTCCTCCTGCCAAACACTTTTTCTTCTCCACTCAGGCTCCCTTCTTCCCAGCCTCGCTCTGCTTGCTTTGCCTCGCTTTGCTCATGCTGCCGCTTCTGCGGGAGGGAGGAGGGAGGAAGACATGATCCGTGCGGGCGCACTGCGCAGACTCGCCCCACATCTTCCTCCCTCCCCTCCACAGTGCTCTCTGGATATAGGTGAACTACAACTCCAAAACTCAAGGTCAATGCCCATCAAACTCTTATAGTATTTTCTCTTGGTTATGGTAGTTCTGTGTGGGAAGTTTGATTCCATTCCATCATTGGTGGAGTTCAGAATGCTCTTTGATTGCGGGTGAACTATAACTCCCAGCTGTTGAGCAAGACCTTCGTGTGTGTCTTTCTGCCATTCCCGCCAGGATATCTATGTTGTGTTCATCAAAACAAGCCCAGGTTTCACACTGAGTGTATAAATACATTTTAAAACATATTAACTCTATGTATTACTGTGTTAGAGTGTCATTTTGTGTCATTTTGGTTGGTGGTGTGCCCCAGGATTTTGTAAATGTAAAAAATGTGCCGCGGCTCAAAAAAGGTTGAAAAACACTGCCTTGAGGAACTGTATCAAGAGGACACGGCATTACGAAGGTTGAGCAACACTGGTCTGGAACCATTAAATAACATGGCAGCCCTGCCTGGAAGCAAGTTTCCTTAAAGACAAATGGACTCAAGGCCATTTCATATGAATTAATTGTTGGTGCTAAAAACATCAGTTATGTGGATAGATTTACCTTGTAGACTCTAACTCAACCTGTGTTTACCACACTGATCAGCACTTTTGCAGTAGGCACAGTGAAATATAAAAGCCAATCTACATGAGAATGGGAGTCACACAGTTCTACTCTTGCTGGACCAAATTAAATCAAGCAGTGGTGGAAAAATGGAGCTAACGGACAAGAAGAGGCTTAAAAAGCAGAATAATGGAACGAAGTAAGAATATTGGTGGGCTTTCTCAAACTGCATCTATATTATATAATTAATGCAGTTTGACCCCACTGTAACTGCCATAGCTCAATGCTATGGAATCCTAGGGGTATTAGTTTGCTGAAGCACCAAGACCTCTTTGGCAATGAAGTCTAAGAGCTTGTAAAACTGTAACTTCCACAATTCCACAGCATTCAGCTATGGCAGTTAAAGTGGGGTCAAACTGCATTAATTCTACAGTTTAGATCAGTGGTTCCCAACCTTTTTTTCACCAGGGACTACTTTGACCAGGGACCACTCTTCAACATTGATACCAAAAGGGTTACAAATCTGTTTTTGGTCAACTTTAGATTTGGTTTGGTTATTTGGGGTGCTGATTCAGAAAACTGCATTGGATAGACCACATCAGCTCTAGTTTCTGACACAGAACATATGCCGTCCTGTAGTCTCCATCTGCTCTCCCACAGAAAACCATATTTAATAATCTAGAGCTGATGTGGCAGTAGTAATATTTCGTGGGTTGTCAGCCTCTCCTCTCCCGACATCCCTATTGCCTCAGCACTATAAGAGGGTTTCGCGAGACCCGTCACTCCCATTGCCACGTGGTTTTGAGGCAACAGTGTAGTAATGGTGAAGCAGCAGACCATATTTTTGTTCTTGCAGATCACTTGTGGTCCACAGCTTGGGAACCACTGGTTTAGCTGCACCTTCAGTGGTGAAGGTCAAGGTTAAGAACATAAGAACACAAGAAGAGCCATGCTGAATCGGACCTCAGCCCATCTAGTCCAGCATTCTGTATCACACAGTGGCCCACTAGTTGTACGCGGGGATCTCAAGCAGAAGGGAGGGCAGAACCCTGACCTGCTCCCGACCCCCCACAACCAGTACCCGGGAAAATCCTGCCTACCTCAACCAACTCCGAGGTGGCACTTGAATGTCCTTTTCAGTAACTACCGATACACTTGGTATCCATGAATCTGTCTAATCCTGCCTTGAAGTTGTTCAGGCTGACAGCTGTCACAACCTCTTCTGGAAGTGAGTTCCATAACCCAATGACCCTCTGGGTGAAGAAATATTTCCCTTTATTAGTCCTAATTTTCCTACCTTGGAGCGTCAGGGAGTGCCCTCTAGTCCTAGTGTTTTGTGACAAAGAAAATATATTTTTTTTATTCACCTTTTCTATCCCATGCATGATTTCATACACTTCGATCAAGTCACCTCTTAAACGCCGTCTTTCAAGGCTGAAAAGACCAAGGCGTTGCAACCTGGTTTCATAAAGGGAGCCGCTCCATCCCTTGGATCATTCTTGTTGCCCTTTTCTGTACCTTTTCCAGTTCCGTTATATCCTTCTTAAGGTGCGGAGACCAGAATTGTACACAGTACTCCAAATGTGGCCTTACCATCGATTTGTAGAGAGGTAATACAACATTTGCTGACCTATTTTCGATTCCCTTTCTGATCATGCCAAGCATAGAATTTGCTTTTTTCACTGCTGCTGCGCACTGGGTTGACATCTTCATTGAGCTGTCCACCAAGACCCCAAGATCCCTTTCCTGGTTTGTCTCGAAAGCTTTGACCCCATCAATTTGTAGGTGTATTTGGGGTTCTTTGCCCCGATGTGCATGACTTTACACTTGTTTAGGTTAAAATGCATTTGCCACTTTGTTGCCCATTCACTCAATTTCGAGAGCTCTTTCTGGAGCTCTTTACAATCAGTTTCATTTTTAACTACCCTGAACAATTTAGTGTCGTCTGCAAACTTTGCTACCTCAGAATTCACTCCTACATCCAGATCATTAATGAATAAATTAAAAAGTAACGGACCCAAAACTGAACCTTGGGGTACGCCACTTCTCACCTCTTTCCACCCAGAGAAATGTCCGTTTATTACCACCCTTTGTTTCCTACAGTTTAGCCAGGTTCCAATCCAGGACAAGACCTGTCCCCTGATTCCATGGCTGAAGAGCTTATTTAGGAGCCTTTGGTGAGGGACTTTGTCAAAAGCCCTTTGAAAGTCAAGGTAAACAATATCGACTGGGTCCCCTTTATCTATGTGTTTATTTACACCCTCAAAGAATTCTAACAAGTTAGTAAGACATGATTTGCCTTTGCAGAAACCATGTTGATTTTCCTTCAGCAATGCCTGTTCTTCTATGTGCCTAGTAATATTTTCTTTAATAATGGTTTCCATCACTTTGCCTGGAACTGAGGTTAAACTGACTGGTCTATAATTTCCTGGATCACCTCTGGATCCTTTCTTGAAGATCGGTGTTACATTTGGTTGAAAGATGAAAGGCCGTCGCTTCAGTCCAGTTCTCACTGCAGTGGTTCTGAACGGAAAGAATAGGCAATATACTGGCATCCCTTTCCCACTCTCTCATCCCTTTTCTGTCCTGTTTTAATGAGAATGTAACTCAGAGGACAGAGAACCATTTTGCTGTTCTTTCACTTATAAAGTACATGGATGTCACCACATAAATAAATCATCATCTTCATAGCAGGAAAGCTCTAACCTTTTTAAACAGATTCAGCCTTCAGCTAATGAAAGATCTGGAAAAACAATTCAGTGTAGAAAATGTATTATTTTTTATTTATTTACATCATTTTTGCCCCGCCCCTCTCAACCCCCGAGGGGGGACTCGGAGCGGCTAACAAAGGCAGCAATTCGATGCCACAATCAACACAGTATAAAACCATAAATACATATAAAATACGTATAAAACTTAAAACCATATCAACAACAATCATTAAAATAAGCAATACTCAATCCACAAATCCATTGATAAGCCATAAAACCATATCCTCATATCATAACATCTTTATTATTATTTATTTACAACATTTACAACACCCCACAGGGAACTCAGGGCAGATCACAATGCACACATACAGGCAAATATTTAATGCCATTGACATACAATACAAATAGACAGACATAGGGGCAATTTAACATTTCCAGCTTTCTGGCCAGAAATAAGAGGCAATTTAACATTTCCAGCTTCTGGCCACCAGGGGGAGCTGTCGCATTCCTCCATTCTTCCTTGTGTACTTCCTGGTGATTGTTTTTATGGCCTCGTAAATCAGTTAAATTTAGCCTCTTCACGATGACGTAGTACCTAAATTTCCTACTTGACAGATGCAACATTGGTCGTGCACTCACCCTGACCTGGGCAGGCCTCGAACTCATGACCTTATGGTCAGTAGAGATCTTGTGCAGCTGACACTCAGCCAGCTGCGCCACATTCCCGGTGTGCGCCACATTCCCGGTGCCAATCAGACTCAAGTTAAGTGCTGCTTCTATTATTTTGCAAAAGCCTGGTCCCAAAACCAAGATTTTAGTTTCTTTCTAAACGCCAAGAGGGATGGGGTCGATCGAATTTCACTAGGAAGTGAATTCCACAGGCGGGGGGCTACAGCCGAGAAGGCCCTATCTCTCGTCCCCGCAAGGCGCATTTGCGATGTTGGTGGGAGCGAGAGAAGGGCCTCCACAACTGATCTTAAGTTGCGAGGTGGGACGTAGAGGCAGATGTGTTCAAACAAGTAAGTTGGGCCAGAACCGTATAAAGCAGTGGTTCTCAACCTGCTCAATGCTGCGACCCCTTAATCCCGTTCTTCATGTTGTGGTGACCCCCAACAATAAAATTGTTTTTGTTGCTACTTCATAATTGTAATTTTACTACAGTTATGAACTGTAATGTAAATATATGATATGCTGAATGTATTTTCATTCACTGGACTAAATTTGGCACAAATACCCAATATGCCCAAATTTGAATGCTGGTAGAGTTGGGGGGTAGATTTTGTCATTTGGGAGTCATAGTTGCTGGGATTTAGAGTTCACCTACAATTAAAGAGCATTCTGAACTCCAGCAATGGTGGAATTGAACCAAACTTTGCACATAGAACTCCCATGACCAACAGAAAATACTGGGTTTGGTGAGCACTGACCTTGAGTTTTGGAGTTGTAGTTCACCTACATTCAGAGAGCACTGTGGGCTCAATGATGGATCAACACCAAACTTGGCATACTCAATATGCCCAAATGTAAATACTAGTGGAGTTTGGGGGAAATAGACCTTGACATTTGGAAGTTGTAGTTGCTGAGATTTATAGTTCTCCTACAGTCAAAGAGCCTCTTGGACAAACTTCCCATACAGAACCCCCCAATGACTAACAGAAAATACTGTGTTTTCTCATGGTCTTTGGCGACCCCTCTGACACCCCCTCGTGACCCCCGTAGGGGTCCCGACCCCCAGGTTGAGAAACACTGGTATAAAGCAAGGAAAGGTATGGAGAACTGTGTACTGGAAGCTTCCTTGGGAGCTACAGGGATCAAGGAATTCGCACTTGCTTTTAAAATATCTCGTCCAGGGTTCCAATTTCTTCTGCTTGCCTTTAAGGATTTTTCTTTATTCCCCTAACACAGTGCTTCTCAACCTATGGGTCCCCAGGTGTTTTGGCCTACAACTCCCAGAAATCCCAGCCAGTTTACCACTAATACTTGGAGAAGTGGATTCAGTCTGCCAGGTTTTGGGTCTTTAAAAAAACATAATCTGTGACCTTCTGCGGGGGGAAAAAACCGCACATAGAATGGTATATGAAAACTTGCAAAGTTTTATTATCTGTCTGAAAAAGATGTATTTGTGTACATTTCATTTTTTTCATTACTATATATTTTCTGCACCTTCCAGCAATAGAAGGTAATAGTAAAGGTAAAGGTTTCCCCTTGACATTAAGTTTAGTTGTGTCCGACTCTGGGGGGTAGTGCTCATTTCCATTTCGAAGCTGAAGAGCCGGCATTGTCCGTGGATGCCTCCAAGGTCATGTGGCCAGCATGACTGCATATAGCACCGTTACCTCCCCACAGAAGTGGTACCTATTGATCTACTCACATTTGCACGTCTTTGAACTGCTAGGTTGGCAGAAGCTGGAGTTAACATTTGGAGCTCATTTTCTGCCCGGATTCAAACCTTTCGGTCAGCAAATTAACAGCTCAGCGGTTTAACCTGTGGCGCCACCGGGGCACCCTCTCCCAGCAATAGTAAAAGATAATAATATGTGAAGAATGTCTGGATATATATTCCAGCCCCTGCTATGATTCTTGATATTTCATCAAGTTATCACCCACATATTTCCAAAACTGTCTTCATAGCTACAAGAGTTTCACTAGAAAATGCAGTCTGTGTAGGTGGGAGGCGGGGTTTTATGCTGAGGATATTTTATGCTCAGAATATTGCATTCTTTATCTCATCCTGGGTTTTCTGTGATTCGTGAAGCATGACATAAACGCCTCTGTCTGCTTTGACACAATACATGTCAGATTATTGCATTTTGAATGGCAATTCATGAGTCAGCACAAGATGTATTTTCTGCAGTGTGACATGTTTGACACCAGATGGCGCTGTCTCAGGACTGATAAATGGAATCTTGGGGATTTGTCAGTTAAGAAGTGACAGTTGGGATCTGACAGTTGGGAATTGTCCGTTGAAGAGGATAGTTGGGATTAAATACCTGTGAGGAAAGGATGTTTTAGAAGGGTAGCTGTGGTTGCTGTTGTTTTTCCATGCTTAGCTTGTTATTGTTAAATACAATTCAATACAAAGTTATATTTTTACCTTGTGAATTGAATGAGAGTGTCATTATTCACACGAACAGAGACTGGAGTTTATTGGGCCGATGGGGAATTAAACTTCTATATTTCTGTTGCCTATTCCGCTGTGGCATAAATACTCGACGCCGAAGAATGCATTATATTTGTCTTTGTTTCTTTGCTTTCTTTCAGCCTCCTTTAATCTCCCAGGTTTCCACCAAACAAAAAACACAATAACCTGTATTGTTAAACATGGTTCAGGTTTTGAATTCAGGCACTGCTTCTCTAAAGTAGTAAAATGAATGTCTGACAAATGAATGTTTGACATTGCCGAGACATTGCTCATTCAAAAGAAAAAGAGGAAAGCACCTTTCCTCAATTCATACCCTTCAAGTGTGTCAGAATCAATTCCGCTTCCTAGCATCTCTATCTACATGACTGTCCTCTTAGATGAGAATGATGGCGCTTATTTCCCAATACAGGCTGTCCCTACATTACAAACATCCAACTATTTTCTTTGTCACAAAACACTAGGACTAGAGGGCACTCCCTGAAGCTCCAAGGTAGGAAAATTAGGACTAATAAAGGGAAATATTTCTTCACCCAGAGGGTCATTGGGTTATGGAATTCACTTCCAGAGGAGGTTGTGACAGCTGTCAGCCTGGACAGCTTCAAGGCAGGATTAGACAGATTCATGGATACCAAGGGAATCAGTAGCTACTGAAATGGACATCCAAGTGCCACCTCTGTGTTGATGGAGGCAGGCAGGATTTCCCTGGGTACTGGTTGTGGGGGGTCGGGAGCAGGTCAGGGTTTTGCCCTCCCTTCTGCTCGAGATCCCCGTGTACAACTGGTGGGCCACTGTGTGATACAGAATGCTGGACTAGATGGGCTGAGGTCCGATTCAGCATGGCTCTTCTTGTGTTCTTATGTTCTTAACGTACACGCCACTCCTAGTTTAGCGCGGGGGGGGGGGGTGAGACAACAGTAAGTAAGAGAAATCTACCTCTCGGAGGAAAATTCACACCTGAAAGAGTTGTCATGGGGAAAAGGTGTCTCCACTGAAGCTTTATCACCAATCCTTGCTTCCGCAACAAACCAAATTTGTCAAAATCCAATTCTCACAGGGACAGAAAGTGAAGAGAAATAATCTGAACAGGAGCACAGAAAGCAAAACAAACACCACAGGGGTGTTAACCCTTCCCTATGCTACCCACAGTACGTTTGTATGCATGCTTGCTTGTGTGTCTATGTGTGTGTGTATATATGTTCTTCTTAGCTTTCTTGGCTTTTCTTCGCAAACGAAGATTCATGAAGGACTCATCCCACGCTTTCTACAAGCGTGTTGATGATTTGGAGGTTGGATGTGTCCTTCGAGCCTGTGCAATGGATTTTTCTGGTGGAGCGCAGCATGCACAGAACTGGCCTCACTCTTTAAACCAAAGGTTCGGGGTTGCAAGCTTAGGGCCGGTGGCAGCAAGCTCAGGACGGTGGCAGGAAGGTCCTCAGGTCGGGTACCAGGTTTGGTCTAGCATGGTTTCCTTCTCTAGATGGTTGACCTTACAGGGTTAAACGGGTACCATCTGCCCGGGTTTGAAATCAGAGTTTTCCTTCTCCTAGGATGGTTGCCAAAAGGCTAGAGAGCCCATCCTGCCCGTTGACGCTCTTTGTCAGACCCTTCGGTTGTGACCTGTCTGGCATGGGAGGCCCTACCGGTGACTATTATGCCACCACCAGCATAGCTCACAACTTCATTAGGGTACACAAGCCTCTCCCCCACGACAAGGGGGTGAATATGTATGTGTGTGTGTGTGTATGTGTATATGCTGTAGTTGCACTTTAAAATGTACCTGTTCCAACTTCCAAACAAATTCATCAGAAGGACAATCCTACAGAAACTATCTTGTTCTAAACTTGGGGACTGATGCCAAGAGGGTGGAGGGAATGGGGGGGGGGGTGTAGGTGATGGGTGATACACATCTAAGGAATGTATAAAGTGCCATTTAAGGAATATTTGCTTTTGGAATAATGCATACTGAGATAAGTCTTGTATGGCAAAAGTTAATTGTTGGGATGTATCAATGAAAATAATTAAAAATGTTTTTAAAACACTTGGGGAATTGCCTGTATATCTGGAGAGTGCCAAGTGTCTGCATCCACTGAAGGCCAGTAAATCAATTAACTCTGCCCCTCACAACCCACCACACCTCCAGTTTTACTATAACATGACCCACATTTGCAAGACCAGTGACTGCAATTTCATTTATCCATGGCTAAAATATGTTTGCTTTAGGCATTTTCTATTTTCGCTAGTGTGACTGCATGGTATTTTGAAGGAGTATTCTTGAAGCAGAAGTCTTTCATTTCAATATAGTTTGCTATTTTCAAGAGGTTTTTGTATCCACACAAAGTCAGGGAACTTATATGGGTGATACTATATTACAAAGATTAGGATCCACAGGGCCCTTCCACACAGCTGAATCATATCCCACATTATCTGCTTTGAACTTGAATATATGGCAGTGTGGACTCAGATAACCCAGTTTAAAGCTCATATTGTGGGATTTTCTGCTTTGATATTCGGGGTTATATGGCTCTGTAGAAGGGCCCATAGTTGCATGGGCTTCCCCATATCTTTCATGCAATGCCATGTGCGCCACCTCTCCCCCTCACCCCATAGGGATTCCTTCCTATACAAGGTCCCCCTGTGCATAGATTCCCATGTGTGGGAGAGATGCGCTATGGCTTATGGCAGGCATCAGAAATGTAATGACTTTAAAAAGACAACCAGCACCACTAGCTGGAAATGGAATGTCATGCTTAATTGCAGAATACTTCTCTTTATCGAATTGTGGGGGCAAATCAATAAGAGGTGGCTTTTTATAACATTCTCACCACTCTGGAACACCAAGTGAACTACGGCCAGAAACAAATATGAATTTTTAACCAAAACAGTGATCTCCATATAAATTACTACTTCAAAGCAGCACTTAAGGGAAAAACAGCAGTTAATGGAAAATGCTCTCTTTATCCTGCATAAAGTACAAAATATTCCAATGATGCACTTGGCTAGGCCAACAAAGGAAGTCATTCCTCACCTGGCAAATAAAGCCCCCCAAACTCCAAGTGGGCCATGCTCTATAAATGCAGAATCACTGGAGATGATGATGACAGCATCTCTTTAACACTAGGGCAGCACTTTGTTATTGTTATTTTTTAAGTATTCACTATAGTGGCATAGGTTATGTTTTTCACAGAAAGCGTCAACAGAAATATATGTATTTATTTTGAAAATATGTTTTTCCATGATTTGCATATTACAGTGGTCCCTAACCAGTGGTCATGCCAGCATGTAGCCGGGGCTTGGGGGTTCAGCTCCCCCTTTGGCAACCATCCTCAGGGTGGTCCACGAGAAGGCCTTACTGGTACATTATTTAAACTGTTATGTGTATTCACCTTTGGTTTATCATGATCTGATTGATCACCATGACACTCAATATATCCCATAGGCATGGGGGTATTAGGATAACAATAGAAAAGGTTTGCTAGGGTAGATCATCTAGTGGTCTAAGAACTCAGATTCAGCCCCACCATTACTACACCCTGCAATCAAACTCAGACCCTTAATTCAGAAAATCAAAACCACATCAGCTCTAGGCCCTGATACAGAACAGTGGTCAGTATGTTCTGCAGCCTCACCCATTACTAGAGCTGATGTGGTCACCAATGCAATTTTCTGAGGGCAAACTGGTCAAGAACAGACCTCTTATAGTGCTGAGGCAACGGGGATATCGAGAAAGGAGAGGCCGACTACCCATGAAAGGCGCAACAACAAGCCTCCTGACTGCTGCTGTTCTTCCTCCTCCCTCCCCTTTAGCAGAACAGTTCCATGCGACACCTGGAAGCGGGGACATCTTAGTGCCTTCATTTTAGGCCTGTTCTTGGGGTTATTTGGGGTGTTGATTCGGAAAATTGCATTGGATAACCACATCAGCTCTAGATTATTAAAAAAAATTTTGTGGCCGAGCAAATAGCGACTACTGAATAGCATATGTTCTGTATCAGAAACTAGAGCTGATGTGGTCTATCCAATCCAATTTTCTGAATCAGCACCATAAATAACCAAACCAAATCTAAAGATGACCAAAAACTGATTTGTAACCCTTTCGGTACTAATGTTGGAGAGTGTACCTGGTCAAAGTGGTCCCTAGTCAAGTGGTCCATGGTCAAAAAAAGGTTGAGAACCACTGTCATAATACATAAAAACTGGGGGTGTCACCTAGTACTTGTCCTTGATGCTGTCTAAGGTGCTGAACTATAGTACGGTCCTGGTATCCATGAGGATACGTTCCCAGATTTCACGTACAGTGTTCCCTCGCTACTTCGCGGTTCACTTATTGTGGACTTGCTGTTTCACGGATTTAAAAAAATATTAATTTAAAATATATATCATGGTATTGCTGTTTTGTGGGGTTTTGCCACCGCCGCTCTCCAAGGCTCTTTCTCTCCTCAGTCCTCCCTCCCTCTAGCCTTGAAGGGCCTTTCCTTCATTTCCTTCACTTTATTTTAAGTTTATAAATACTTAAAATAGTGTATAATTACTAAAATAGGAGCACATTTCCTGAAAGAAGAACCAGGAAAATAAGATTCTGACTTTAAATAGAAGGTCCGCTGCTGTCCTCTCCTTTTTGCCTTGTATTTTATTCGTGTTGTATTTTGAAATGGTCATATGACTAGTCAAATAAATAAATAATTATTATTACTAAAATAATGTATAAATATTAAAATAAATAGAGCATCCCTACATCGCGGTTTTTCACTTATTGCAGGAGGTCCTGGAACCTAACTCCAACAATAAGTGAGGGAACACTGTATTGATTATTTATTTACGCCCTCTGAGTGGGGCTTTTGAAGACAGTTCTTCTCAATTAGTCCAACGGGCGGCAGCCAGGCTACTAACGGAGCTACATACAGGGAGCATACAAACTTGTGTCAGACAATCCCTGCCTGTTTCACAGCTCAATTCAAAGTGCTGGTTTTGAACAGAGGCTAAACGGTTCTGGCCCAGCTTACTTGTCCGGCATCCAGCTGACGTCCCATCCTCATCTCTCAGCGTTCCCATCGTCCCTTGTTGTTCCTTCTGTGGAACACATCCCTCCTGGCATTCAGTGTTCCTGAAGGGAAGTTCTTTAATACGGCCTTGATTAATTGAGATGGCAAAAATTGGACAAGACCCCCACTTAATGGATGGAATACCTTTTTCACCTTGACAGATGCAGCTGCATTTTAATGGGCTGTATTTTTAATGTATTTTTAATTCTAGCTACATTTTATTTATTTTATTTTAACTGTTTGCTTTTTTATATGTTACTATGTGGCATCATTTCTACCCGCTCTGAGTCTTCTCGGGGTTGAGAACCCCCAAGGGGTAGAAATGGTGGAAATAAATAATAAATGAACAGTAAGTGAGGGAACACAGTATTTATTATTTATTTATTTACTTTATTTATATTCCGCTCTTCTCACAATATAAATACAATATAAAACCATAAACATTCAGCATTAAAACACACATATAGACGAACAGAGGCAAATTCACAGGGGATAATACATATTCACTTAAGTTAAAACAATGTTCCATCTCACAGCATGAGCATTGAGCCAAAATTTGCCAACTTGCCCTGACATATGCAACTGTCAAAAGGTCGACAGCAGGCTACACTTAAAGGTTGAGCACCCACCTCGACCTGGGCAGGCCTCGAACTCATGACCTACTGGTCAGAGAGATCTTATGCAGCTGACACTTAGCCAGCTGCGCCACATAATAAAACTCCAGCATGACTCTATGGTATTTCTGGACTAAAAGTCCTTTATTTCTTGCTGGAGGATCTAAAAAAGCCTAGATAAGGACATAAATAACTGAAACCATAGATACCAGTTCTGTGGATAGGATGAGAGCAATAGATATTCCTGAGGGCCAGTTTGGTGCATGTGTGTAGCAGGCATGGCATGAATAAACACTTGGAAATTGACATCCAGTTCATTGTGTGAGTCTTGTTGCACCTTAAAAACAAACAAATCTGTTATGACATGGCATAGCCCTACTCAACCGCATGCCTACCAAATGCCCCCGGTTGATACGATGGGAGCTGTCACCAACTGTATTGGAAGGAAGTGACCTATTTAGCTCATGAAAGATTATGCCATAATTAAATTTCTCAAGTCTTCAGGGTGCCACAGGGCACTTTCTTATTTTTGCTACAACAGGCGTGACTACTACTCCTTTGGAAACTGCTTCGGGATTTGACTAATGTTGGGTTTCCTGGCTGCAGTCAAGCATCCACAGTCTAATCTCACACAAAACCGTATTGCTGTTGTCTTCTAGGTATCTGAAGCAGTCCTGCTGGAAGGGGTGACCCGCAGCTGTTAAAGGAAGAGAGGGGCCATTGTGATGCATGTCTCGCAAGAGCAGGGACACATCGGTCTCCTTATTGTGATGCGGCATGTGTCACGCTAGTCCCAGCTGGAGGAGGAGAAAGAGCCAAGAGCCAGCTGGCTTTTATATGCCCTGCTTCACCTACTGGCTAGCAGGGGGATTGGAGTGGAGGGCTGGCTTTGAAGCAATGGCACCACATTCACTGGAAAGGGAATCTGCCCAAGCCACAGCTGCCTTCTGAAGAAGCAGGTGGTGACTATCTATATAGGAACTGTCAAATTAAGGTCCTTGGCAATTTCTACATGGCAATAACAGCAGGAGCATGAGTAGAGGGAGACAGTAGCAGCAGCAGTGAGGGGAAGTGAAGGTCAAGAGAAGGGAGCAGGTGCAGAAATATTCTGCCTATGCACCACTTCTATACGGTCTTTTGGGTATCAAGGGCTCTTCCCCTTCACATAGATTTTATTCTGACTCCTGAATTATGCCTGCAACTACAAGCACTAATGCCTCATATTCAGAAAGCGACAATCTGGAATTCGCTGAAATCCAAAAATGGATGGCTGAGACTGACCTTTTTTGCTTTCTGATGCTTCAATGTACACCAATGGATTGCATCTGATGAGGTCCCTTTCATGCACAAAGTGTATAAGGCAGTGTTTTTCAACCTTTTTTTGAGGCGCAGCACATTTTTTACATTTCCAAAATCCTGGGGCACACCACCAACCAAAATGACACAAAATGGCACTCTAACACAGTAATACATATAGTTAAAATGTTTTAAAAAGGAATTTATACACTCAGTGTGAAACTTGGACCTGTTTCGATGAACACAACATAGATATCCTGACAGGAATGGCAGAAAGACACAAACTTCCCACACAGAACTCCCATAACCAAGAGAAAATGCTATAAGAGTTTGGTGGGCATTGACCTTGAGTTTTGGAGTTGTAGTTCACCTATATCCAGAGAGCACCGTGGACTCAAACAATGTTGGATCAGGACCAAACTTGGCATGAATACTCAATATGTCCAAATATGAACGCAGATGGAGTTCAGGGGAAATAGACCTTGACATTTGGGAGTTGTAGTTGCTGGGATTTATAGTTTCCCTACAATCAAAGAGCATTCTGAACCCCACCAATGATAGAACTGAGCCAAACTTCCCACACAAAACCCCCAGGAGGCAAGAGGAGGTCTCTACTTGGGGAAAGGGAGGCGGGCCTTCCCATTGAATGGAGAGGGAGAGACCAAATAGACAACGGGTGGGGAGGGGTGTGTTTGTAATTTTGTGCCTTTATTGAGGTAGGTTTCTTAGGGTTTTTATACTTCAACACACTAGACTCTTCTCCCCCCCCCTGGAGGTTCCAATTTCCCACGGCACACCTGATGATCGCTCACGGCACACTAGTGTGCCCTGGCACACTGGTTGGGAAACACTGGTATAAGGTGTATATAAAGGATACCTTACTTTTGTATTTAGACTTGGGTCTCATCATATTCTGTGTTGGAAATCGCAACGTTCTACAAGCCTCCTATACCAGTTGTTTGTATATAATTCGGTTTTCTGACTGTATTGCATATGTGTGTATTGATATGCAGTTTTTCCTTAACTGCAGACCATATGATTAGATCTGGAACTGCCTTCAGACCCGAGACCCCATTTTAGAAGTTAGTGTTTGCATCAGAAGCAGTACAGTTGTGCTGTCGCACGCTGGGCCCGTAGAATGGCTGTTTCTAGGACGTGACTTCTGTTTGCCCAATGGGATGCCGGGATGCCTCAGCTGGAAGGGCCCCTTGGTTTCCCAATGATAAAGTCCTTCAAGGCTTGTGATAAGTTTAACAAAGTTCTTTATTTGGGCTTAAATTTTAACAAGCTGGAAGGCTTCAAACAGGTGACTTTCTCAGTCTGCAGCAACATGGCCGGCAAACTGGGCAATACTGGTCTTCTCCTTTTGGGGAAAAACCTATGACCCTTCCCTGGGAAATCTTTCTTTACCTTCTTCCGACTCCAAGCTGCGTTATGGATAGCCAGATGTCCTGTACCAGGCAAGGTTCCTGTCAATTAGCCAGGCTGTTGGGACTGTAGATGATCCCTTCACAAAGGACTATGAAACTGTTCTGTATTTCTCCAGCGAAAGCTGGTCTGTTACCCCAGCAAAGCTGAAAGATTCAATGCCTCTTTCCAAGTAGGAAGGAATAGGCTACCTTAAATCACGTCCTCTCCAATAGAGTAGCTGTTAAGACTGAGAGGAAAAACATCCCCTTTCCCTCCCAAATCCTGGGGATAGGGGCGGGTCTGCAACTTTTGATTGATTGGCAGCCCTCTGGGCCCGTAAATGCAAACCAAGAAAATCACCTACAAAATAAAATGCAAGGGAATGAGTTCTTGCAAATTTGTAGTGCAATAAAGGGAAAACAGAGACCTATGGCACTGCTGTGCCAAAACAACAGTACAGTTTAGAAGTCTGTAGAGATAATGCTTTAGATAACAGACTCTCAGACCAGAGAGATGCTTTAGATTTTGGACTGTTGAGATTATAAGAAATATGTTATTTGCACAGAGAACCTGCTCCAAATCCTATTTGTAACTGGATCAATGAGAAATATAACTGTATGCTGAATACATGAAGTTTGTGAGTAAACCAACTATGTTACTTTAAAGAAGTCTACTTATTTTTGGTCTCTTGAGAGCATGATTTAAAGTAGATGTTTTAAGGGAGAGTAGATGCTTTTTGGACAATTGAAAGAAACACTTCTGAAACTCTGCTATATATATGTGTGTGTGTGTGTTTTGTACATTGGCATATCTTTGTCCCTAACAGTTCAAAGAGATGTCTAGGAATATCAGCTTAATAGCCGAGAAACCTAATTGCCTTGCATGAATACTAGTGGATATTTACCACTAAGGAGAAAGTTGACTCAAGCGAGTTTTTAACTCTCCTCAGGAAGATCACACTTTAGAAAAGGTTATGATTCCTAACAAGGTCACGCTTTCCCAAAAGATTCCTGGTTTTCCCAAATGGGTATGAATGCCATTTTCCAAAAGTTTATGTGGCCAGTGATTTTCCAAAATTATGTACACATGCAAATAAAGTTATTGCAAAGTCCAAACAAAACCCAAACTCCAAAATACTCCTGGCCCCAAGCATTTCAGATAAGGGATACACAACCTGTACCGATATAAATACTCCAGTCTATGGATTAGTTACAAGGATCATATATCTCCATGGCTCCACTGGTTGCCTGTTTCCAGGCACGATTTGTAGTACTTGTCATGACTTATGAAGTTCCTATAAAGCAGTGGTTCTCAACCTTTCTAATGCCGTGACCCCTTAATACAGTTCCTCATGTTGTGGTGACCCCCAATCATAAAAGTATTTTAGTTGCTATTGTAATAACTGTAATATTTCTCCTGTTATGAATTGTAAATATCCAATATGCCGAATATATTTCCATTCACTGGACCAAATTTGGCACAAAAGACCCCATACGCCCAAATTTAAATACCGCTGGGGTTGGTGGGGGGATTGATTTTGTCATTTGGGAGTTGTAGTTGCTGGGATTTATTGTTCAGTAGAAGTGCATTCTGAACTCCACCAACGATGGAATTAAACCAAACTTGGCACATAGAACTCCCATGGCCAACTAAAAATATTGCAAGGGTTTGGTGGGCATTGACCTTGAGTTTTGGAGTTGTAGTTGACCTACATCCAGAGAGCACTGTGGATTCAAACCATGATGGATCTGGGCCAAACTTGGCATAAATCCTCAATATGCCCAAATGTGAACACTGGTGGAGTTTGGGGAAAATAGTCCTTGACATTTGGGAGTTGAAGTTGCTGGGATTTATAGTTCACCTACAATCAAAGAGCATTCTGAACCCCACCACCGATGGAATTCAGCCAAACCTTCCACACAGAATCCCCATGACCAACAGAAAATAATTATTTTCTGTTGGTTTTTAGCGACCCCTCTGACACCCCCTTGCGACCCCTCCAGGGGTCCCGACCCCCAGGTTGAGAAACACTGCTATAAAGCTTTGATTGAGGCAATCTGACAGACGATATCTCCCCATTATGAGTTTGACTGGGTCCTAAGGACATAAGGGATGGCATTTTTTCAGTCTTACTACTTTCATAAGTACATCATGACATAGGGCCTTCTTTGTGGCAGCCTCAGAAACTCCCCTGCCGGGAAAGCTAAAAAGACACTTTTCTTGCGATATTTCCATTAGCAAGCATAGACTTATGTATTCAAACACGCTTTTAGAACTAAAGACTTTCAGGGCTTGTATGAAGTGCTGCATTGCTTTAAATTATACCGTTTCAATTGCTTTTTATCCCTGTTTAAGTGCATGCTTAACATTTTAATATCCTGAATAATTTAATTCTGCTTTGGTTGATGCGTGTTTTTAACTATATTGTAATCATTTACATTTGTAAGCTACATCAAGTGGAAAGGCAGGTATAAAAATCAGAGTGTACTAGAGAGAAAAGTGAATGGATCAGTTGGTTGGTCAAATATGATGCCTCATGTATTTTCATCGCTGTTCCTGGTGCTTTATATAAATCTATGTCCAGGGCATGGCGGGAGGTTTTTACCCAAACAAGATTACAATTTGAACTTCAACAACGCATGATGGGGAAGGTTAGCAAACAATGGAGTCTTGACAAAGACAACAGCTGGCAGTGGACATAATGGACATAAGCAGATGCATTTTGAGATACAAAATAGCAAGAATTGTATAAGGCAGTGTTTCCCAACTGCTGTAAGGCGGCACAGTAGTGTGCCGTGACGGACCTCCTGCTGTGCCGCGAGAAAAGCTCTCTGCCCCCCTTCCTTCCCCCCTCCTCCTGCCGAACTCCTGCTGCTTGGGGGGGGGAGGAAGGGCCAGGCGGCAAAGAAAAAGAAGAAGGGGCTATTTCCCCAGCCAGCCTCCAATCCGCCATGACTCTCGCCCCTCGCTCGCTGAAGCCGTGTGGAGGAGGAGCCCCACCCACTGAAGCCCGTCCACCGCTCATGCTCCTCCTCCTCCTCCGCACTGCTTCAGCGAGCGAGGGGCAGGAGTCATGGCAGAGAGTGGCACCGGGGACGGGGGCCATGACTCCCGCCCCTCGCTCGCACTGCCCCCTCAAGGCTGGAGAAGCTGTGGGAGAGCTGAAGCCGGGGGAGGGGGCGGGACATGGCATGGCCTGGCTCCACCCCCTCCCCCTGGTTTCAGCTCTCCCACAGCTTCTCCAGCCCTGAGGGTACAGTGCCAAGCCAGCATTGTGCTGGCTCTGCCACCGCTGGCTTGGCATTGCCCCCTCAAGGCTGGAGAGGCTGTGGGAGAGCTGAAGCTGGGGGGAGGGGGCAGGGCATGGCACGGCCTGGCTCCTCCCCCGGCTTCGGCACTCCCAGCAGCAGCTCCCAGCAGGCCACCATCCCCCAGCCGTTCTTTACTGTGTTAGAGTGTCATTTTGTGTCATTTTGGTTGGTGGTGTGCCCTCGGATTTTTTTTATGTTAAAAGTGTGCCGCGGCTCAAAAAAGGTTGGGAAACGCTGGTATAAGGTACTGCTTCAAAGCACCACTTCCAGGAAAAAGAGCAGAAACCATGGGGAAAGTCACTTTTTTGTTGCTACTAGAGGTTTACAGCAAACTTTTTCTAAGTAACAGGGAGGACTGGAACTTTTTTGTTACAGTTGCCACAAGTTAATTGGATGTGTTATCTGCTTCATCATATAACAAGGCACTAGATTTGCAAGCTTTGGGCTTTGCATTTGGCTTAGCTTGATAGAACTGAAGAAACCTTTGGCGGTTGCTGGGAGTGGTTACGCAGCTGAAGACTGAACCCTTTGGAATGCCAAAGAAACTGCTTGTTTATGGCAAGATAAGGATATTCTACTGATAACTAAGTAGAGATACTATATTATTTTGCTATGTGTTTGCATGTTGTCATGTAAATAAGAAGACTCACTGGAGATATTGTTTGTTGTATATTGGTGAGAACAATTCTTCTGTTTTTGCTTTGTATTTTTGATCTACAGTGAATAGAACTATATTTTTTGTTTCTACTTAAAGAAACAGACTGGTGTATTTTTTTGAGTTTTTATCACACTGAGAGTAAAAGGAATTGAGATTCTGTGGGCTGCTAACACTATCCTGACACTTTTCCCCCAATACAACTAGAGAATGTAGGATTTATTCATTTTAAAGCAAGGGATTTGTATACCTTTAAAAAAGACACTATCTGTCCATATAGCTTTTACCTACAGTATACAGCAGTGTTTTAATAACCAATAAAAAGGCAACATGGTCATTTTTTAAAAAAATGAGCCATATAAAACTAAAAACTACAAAACGAGAAGATGAAAGCTTCTAAGGACAAAAAAAAGAAAAGTGAGAGTGTGAGAGAAAAACTAGGATATTGTAAAGGTAGCTGAAAACGCATGGAGGAACACAAGAGGGTTCACCAGGACTGCCCCTGCCAAATTGGGATGATTAGAGGGGTTATGCAGACAGATGTGGAAGCATAAGTATCTTCATGTGTTTCTATACAAGGTTTTAGTATGTACGTATGCGTGCTTTGAAAATGGGCCTAGAAATGAACCTACACAGGTCTTTGATGCTTAAGTGAAATACTAGCTTGATACCTGATGCTAGTTTGCTGTCTAGCAATTGCAGTTTGTAGGCAATCTTTAAGGGAAGCCCTGCATACAATGTACTCCAGTAGCCTAACCCAGTTATCACAGAAGAATTTAGAATATAGCGATAGATAGGCTATCCAGCATTTATTTTGTTTGGGGGAAATGTTTTAATATACTGTATGTAGGTAAAATTATACATTGGTACAAAATTGAATAGTAATTTCATTATCAGTGGCAGACTGGCCAGGATGTCAGCTTGCCAGATGGCAAGTGGGTCCCCTCAAACATGTTAAAATGGGGGCCCTTAAACATCAGACAATATGTTAAAAATGTTAACTCTAGTCGTGTCCGACTCTGGGGAGTGGTGCTCATCTCCATTTTGAAGCCAAAGAGCCGGTGTTGTCCGTAAACACCTCCAAGGTTATGTGGCTGGCATGACTGCATGGAGCGCCATTACCTTCCCACAGAAGGTACTACAATTTAATGTAGAAGCAGGCTCGGATTACCCATAAGGCCACCCTAGGCCATAGCCTAGGGCGGCAGCCATGGGGAGGCAGCAGGTCTGACCCCCCCAATGTTTTTTTAAAATTCAAAAAAATTCAAAAAAATTCAAAAAAAGTGCGCATGCGCGTGGCGGTGAAAGCACCATCCACGGCCGCCGCCCCACCCCCCCCCTTGCTCAGCTCCAAAGGCTTTGCCCCCTGCTCCGCCCCATCCCCGGCTCCGCCCCGCTTCCTCGCCGGCGCGGCCGAAAAGGTCCTTTTCAGGCCTGCATGGTGGCTTTAGGAGGGAGGGAGGAGCCGCGGGGAGACTCCCACAGCTCCTCCCTCCCTCCTAAAGCCGTCATGGTGGCCTGAAAAGGGCCTTTTCAGCCACGCCAGCAAGGAGCCGGGGGCGGAGCCGGGGTGGAGCCGGGGGCGGGATCAGAGCCTTTGGCCTAGGGCGCCAAAAGGCCATGATCCGGACCTGGGTAGAAGTAGGTACTGCAATTTAAAGCCGGAAGTATAACTACAGCTATTAAAAATTTCAGACAATACAGTCATAGAAAAGGTACATGTGCCATTACCTTCCCGCTGAAGTGGTACCTATTGATCAACTCACATTTGCACGTTTTTGAACTGCTAGGTTGGCAGAAGCTGGGCCTAACAGCAGGAGCTCACCCCGCTCCTCAGATTCGAACCGTCGACCTTTCAGTCAGCAAGCTCAGCAGCTCTGCGGTTTAACTGTTTGTAACTAAAATTTATGTTGTATGACTATTTTAATAACAATTTTAATTGTGCCTTTTCCACTTATGCATTTTTTTCAGTTTCCCTATGGTATGTGTATGTGTGTGTCAAAGTATGTGTATATCTATATAACTGTCTGCACCACAAAGACTGTTCCTAGGTGACAACCCAATGGCTTTTTGTGATGTCACTGGATTGACTATTACTGGGGTCCCTTCCACACTGCCATATAATCCAGATTATCAAATCAGATAATCCACATTATATGCTTTGAACTAGATCAGGGGTGCTCAGAATGGTGATCGGGATCACCAGGGTGATCTTCGGACCTCATCCTGGTGATCTTCAGGCCCCTGACCAGGTTTTTTGATGTTGGTCCTCTTCACGCGCCCCTGCACGCTGCAAAGAAGTCCTCCGTCGTTGCTCCTCCCCGCTCCCTGCTCGCGCGCCGCCTCCAAAAGCTCCAGAGTCCAAGAGGCAGAATGGGCCCCCTCTTTTGGATTCCTCCTCCTCTCTCCGTCCTTCTCCAGCCACTCAGAGTCGTCGGAGACCAAGCAAGGGCCTGGATGACACGATGCATGGCTGGCCCCGTGCATGCGCAGAGGCGCCCATTCCGCCCCTCGGACTTCTCGTGAGCTCTTGGAGGCAGCACGCATGCTGGCAGCATGGAAATAGGAGCAACGATGGAGGAGAAGAAGAAGGACGCTTTGGGGTCATTTCCTTACCGCATCTCGAAGGTCGGTCTTTTTTACTTGGGGTGGGTGCTTGATTGTTCTGTGGCATGTCTTTTTCTTTATTTTTAATGTTTAAAAATGGCCTTTTAGCTCCAAAGCCTCTCTGCTTGCTTTGTTCCTTGAGAAATATATGTTGGGGAATATGGAAATGTGGGAGAAATGGGGTGGTTGGATGTATTTTTGCATGCCCCTTTGTTTACCTTGCTGAGTATTAAATGGCCTTGCAGTTCAAAAGCCTCTCTTCTTACTTTCTGGCTGATAATATGTGTGGTAATATGGCAGTGTGGGAGAAATGGGGTGGTTGGATGTATTTTTATGCTCTGTTTTATATTGTTGTTATTAAATTGAAATGTTGATGTTTTATAAGTTCATTTAATGCAAACTGCCCCGAGTCTGCTGGAAGGAGCGGTACGTAAAAATGAATAATAAATATAAATATAAATATAAATAAATAAGAAAATAGTTATACATTTTACATTTCTGGGTAGGTGATCTTTGGGACTTGGTTTTTTAATCAGTAGCTCCCATGCTGAAAAAGTTTGAGCACCCCTGAACTAGATTATATGAGTCTACACTGCCATATAATTCAGTTCAAAGCAGATAATCTCGATTTTGTTTGGCAGTGTAGAAGGGATCTCAGAGCTGAAGGGAGGGAGATAAAAGATGGAAGGATGGACCCACCAAAGGTGGAACATTGGTTGTTAAAGCTCAGGGAGGTGATTGACCTCGACGTTTTAAAAAGCATAGCTACAGATCAAAATAGACTGGAAGCAAACGATATTGTACCTGAAAACTGTGAACCTAAAAGGAGGAGCCAAGGTCTAGAGCAAATGAGACCACAACTAGATGACAACAAAGGGGGACTGACCTATTATCAGAGTTCAACTTGGAAGTTCAAGTTCAAGTAGCATCTAACCCTGCGGACGTGACGGGAAGTCAACAATTACGGTTTCTCTTCTCTCTTGTCTATCTCATTTCACTCCCTACTCTACTCCGATCCCTCCTCCCCCCTCCCCCACCTCTTCTTTTCTCCCACTTTTCTGTCTCCCCCCCCCCTTTTATTTTAAGTATATGTACCAAAACTTCCAATAAAAATCATTAAAAAAAAAAGATGGAAGGATGGGATAGAAAGAGGAAAAGGTATCAGAGGAGGAAAAGAGAAATAAGGGATGAAAGCAGTGGGTCAGTGGCTCCTCCAACACGTGGACAATGCAGAATATAAATGCTTTATAAAAATTAAATGATTTTTTAAATTTTAAAATTATATATATATATATATATATATATAATTCTCTTCTAGGCTGGATCTACACTGCCCTATCTATCAGGATCTGTTCCCAGAACTGGATTATATGAGTCTACACTGCCAGATAATCTGGGATAAACAGATAATCTGGGATCAGATCCTGGGATATAAAGTAGTGTAGATCCAGCCATGGTTATGGATGGGTCCATTTTATCTCCTGCAATCCCATATTTTTAGATCTAATCCGCCACTGATCATTATTATATAGTTTAATTGTACAGTTAGCTTCAGTATTGTTGTATGTGATCGTAGAAATAATAAGGAAACAGTGAAATCTAGAATGAATGGGAAAGAGACAGAGAAATAGTGCTCACAAAAGAGGAATTTTAAGAAGGAACACCAGGCATAAGAGGCAAAAATGAAAAAAGAGAACACCGTCTACAGTCCTTTAATCTCCAGCGGCCAGACTCCTATCCCAGCAACATCTCTGTTTACTTTAGAGTTTATGCAATGCTGCTTTATGGTGCCCAAAGCTGAACTGAAAATCAATTTCCTCCAAGCCTGCTCTTCCTAGGAAGAGAAGAAGTTGCAGAAATCCTCTAATCTGCTTAGCAAGAACCAAGGAGCCTGGGACTGAGTGACCTAATGAAAGCTCGGACTTGACAGGATATTGGGTGCAGAAAAGCGGATTTCGGAACAACAAGGGATGTAGCAAAGGCCATAGGCTCAGGGGGAGAAGGTTGTGGCTGGAGCAGCTGGATGCCAGAAGAAAAATGCTGAGAGAGCTCGTAAGAGGTATAAACATCATGGAGTGCGCCATGAGCAGTGGAGGGCCAACTGGGTGCTGAGGGGCAACACCACACTTTTAAAATAGAAGGCATCTAGGACCGAACCCAGACCTTTTTTGTACAACACAATCATATGAAAAAGATATGAGCCGCAGTGGCGCAATGGGTTAAAACATTGTGCTGGCTGAACTGCTGACCTGAAGGTCAGGTTACAGACCTGAAGGTTGGGTTGTTGCTGGTTTGAATCCGGAAGACAGGATGAGCTCCCGTCTGTCAGCTCTAGCTTGCAGGGACATGAGAGAATCCTCCCAGCTAACATATCCGGGCATCCCCTGGGGCCTGGGCAACATCCCTGTAGTGTTGTAGACCAGAGTTTCCCAACCAGTGTGCCGTGGCACACTAGTGTGCCGTGAGCAATCATCAGGTGTGCCGTGGGAAATTGGAACCTCCAATACCCTTTCTTCCCCCTCCTGCCGAACACTTTTTCTTCTCCACTCGGGCTCCCTTCTTCCCAGCCTCGCTCTGCTCGCTTTGCCTCGCTTTGCTCATGCTGCCACTTCTGTGGGAGGGGGGAAGGGGGAGGGAGGGAGGAAGACATGATCCGTGCGGGCGCACTGCGCAGACTCGCCCCACGTCTTCCTCCCTCCCCTCCACAGTGCTCTCTGGATATAGGTGAACTACAACTCCAAAACTCAAGGTCAATGCCCATCAAACTCATAATATTTTCTCTTGGTTATGGTAGTTCTGTGTGGGAAGTTTGATTCCATTCCATCATTGGTGGAGTTCAGAATGCTCTTTGATTGCGGGTGTACTATAACTCCCAGCTGTTGAGCAAGACCTTTGTGTGTGTGTGTCTGCCATTCCTTCCAGGATATCTATGTTGTGTTCATCGAAACAGGTCCAGGTTTCACACTGAGTGTATAAATACATTTAAAAACATATTAACTATATGTATTACTGTGTTAGAGTGTCATTTTGTGTCATTTTGGTTGGTGGTGTGCCCCAGGATTTTGTAAATGTAAAAAATGTGTCGCGGCTCAAAAAAGGTTGAAAAACACTGATGTAGATGACCAATTCTTTCATACTGGAAGCGACTTGCAGTATGTTCTCAAGTCACTTCTGACACAATAAAAAAAAACACACACAAAGATGCCTTTTGTGGAATCCCGGGGTTTGTAGGTTATTTGGAAGCACCTGCACTTGGGCCGAAGATGCTACACAACTCCACATTTCAGGAGTCCGCTGCATGTTATCATGGTAGTTAAAGTGGGATCCAAGTGCTATTGTTGAGCAATGTAGAAGGACATGTAGTCTCATTCTATATGCTTTGGGTCATAGATGGGAACTTAATACATGATGCCCTCCCCCTAAAAGACAACCTGAACTCTCCTCAAAAACAGATGACACGAAAGGATCTACACGTTTGTTGTATATGCTAATTTAGAATTGGTTACTATGGACTGGCATCCTGTTGGTTAGTTCCACCTAGAGTAGGCACATTCAGTGAAGTGTTCTTGGCATCTGATCTATTTAGGAGCAACAACAGGGTTTTCCCATCAATGAAAAGAGACAGTTAAAGCACAGGAGAGCCGTGACATTGTGAAACATGTCCCATCAATACATGCTTTATCCTCCCCTAATTGTGCTTTAGCAGCATTGTGTGTAAAAGTCATTTGATGTAAAACACATGCATCTCTCTGTGGGTGTGAAATACATTTTGAGTCAATAGTCTTGAAAGAAGTAATATTTTTATGTCTACCAAGACCTTGATGACGTGGATGTGTGTTAGGTTTATACAAAAGTCTCCAAAAGAAAAGAAAAAAAGATACAGAAAAAAATGCTAGTGTTTAGAAATGCGAATTACTAAAAGTACACTTAATGGGTGGGGAGTACACTAAAGCATAGTCAGACTATGGAGAAATGCTCTGTAAATTAGTTAAATTGTGCAAATAATGGCACATCTGAGTGGATTGTCTTTTAACTGGGCACAAATGTCAGTGCGGAAAGAAAACAAGTGGAAAAGACATTGCGGCTGATATTGGAAGATATATTTGGGCTCATACTTTGGCTCACTTCGGATCTTGCTCTCCCAGATACTAATGGCTCGGACATGACTTTGCTTCATCCACTTATTAATGGCTTCTTAAAGTAATTGTTGATGTCCACAAAAAGCCAAATACATTTCCAAAGAAAACCTACATTTGCAAATAATACTTCAATGCACTACATGAATCACAAAATATGGCAAGCTCTGCAGGAAAAGATACGCCTAGTACATAATTTTGATTAAAAAAAATTATTTTCTGGCTACATTTACCATTATTTTCAGTTACTTACTATGTGAATTGGGCATTCTGGGAATTATAGTCCTACAAATTAATGTTTCTAAGCTCTTTTCCAAAGTAGCCAGACAGATGCATCTGACTTTCTTTATAAGCCAGGTATGAAAAAATAGTAATTATGAAGAAAACAAGCCCTCTCTCTTGCTGTTTGCATCTGGTACTTAACCAGCATCTGGAGCCATGCTGGTGCAATGGGTTAAACCCTTGTGCTGCTGAACTGCTGACCTGAAGGTTGGCAGTTCAAATCCGTGAGATGACGTGAGCTCCTGTCTGTCAGCTCCAGTTCCTGCAAACCCAGCAGTTCAAAAACATGCAAATGTGAGTAGATAAATAGGTACTGCTTCGATGGGAAAAGGCAAAGAGACGTTCCAAGTAATCTTGCCAGCCACACAACCAGAAGGTGACAATGCAGGTTCCTTGGCATGAAAATGGAGAAAGCACCTCCCCAGAGCCAAAGATGAGCACCGCCACCAGAAGCCGGAAATGAAAGGAGAAGCCTCTGCCTTTGTTTGTGTTTGTGTGTCCTTGCATATGATTGTAAAGGCTTTGAATGTTTGCCTATGTATGCACAGTAAATACTGTAATCTGCTCTGAGCCCCCTAAGGGAGAAGGGTGGAATATAAATAAAGTGTATTTATGAACCACCTAGGATATTAAGATCGTCTGGGGAGGCCCTGCTCTCAACTCTGTCTGCATCACAAATGCGTTTGGTGGGGACAAGACAGGGCCTTCTCAGCGGTGGCCCCTCGGCTGTGGAATGCCCTTCTCGGGGACATTAGATCAGCCCCTTCACTCTTGGCCTTCCGAAAAAAGGTCAAAACTTGGCTGTTTGAGCAGGCATTTGAAAAGGCAGTGTAATTTACATAGGATTGGAACAATTGGATTACGAGATTGGATTATGTTTTATCTAGGAGACATAATGTTGTTTTTATTGTTATGGTTTTAATTTATTTGCTAATGTTTTTAATTGTTTTAAATGCTGTTTGTATGATGCTATTGGCATTCAATTTGTTGCCTTGTGAACCCCCCTCAGTTGCCTTCGGGCTGAGAGGGAGCGGTATACAAATGTGCTAAATAAATAAATATTATTATTATTATATCAAATCTGTTTTAAGGCTGTTTAAACTAAGGTACATACTGGTATGTTTTGTCAGTTAATTTTATACAATGATTATATTTCAAATAGAGAAGTATTCAGATCAATACAATATTCGTGATTCTGCTCAGTAATCATAAGTCTCCACAGTATGCATGTTAATTCAGAACTTAATATAATTTAAAAAACAGAATAAGATGTATGGAATTTTAATGGACTCTGTGAGCTCAGGAGCAGCAGAGAAAACACGAACTAGAGATCATGAAGTTTGAGAGGGTATGATATTGATAACTGCCATAGATAGATCACACCTGAATGCTGCATATTTTTGCAAATGCCCACCATTTTTTCATGGGGATCTATACAACTATGTCCCCTTCCCAGGCCCGGATTAACACCTTTTTGCGCCCTAGGCCACACTTTGGAATTATGCCCGCTTTAAGCCAACCTCTACTGCACCCCCCACACACACACACACGCACATCCTTTCATCCTCTCATCCCCCTTAGGGCCCCATAGCCAGCTCTCCCGGTGTGGCCCCACTAGGTCCACCACAGGAGTTTCCCTCTCGGCAGGCACTATGGATGCAGGCATGGGGGTAGGAGCCTCCTCCCCGATGCCGGGGCTTGAGGCACTTGGTTCCTACCCGGTATCGGGGATTGCGCATGCGTTGTAGTCAGTAGCTGTACCGATGCCGTGCTTCTCCCCGATACCGGGGCTTGTCGCGTTGGGCTGCTCTCATGAACTGGGGTTTACGCATGTGCCGTAGCCAGCAGTTGCGCTTCTCTCTCCGGTAAGGAGGAGTCTCCTCCTTGTGTTGGAGAAGGAATACCAGCTTTCATGGTGTTAGGGCATGCGCAGACTGCGCAATGGAGTTTCCTGTACTTGCACTGAAGGAGCCAGCAAGTGGATGCTGTCGGCATTGAGGGAGTTAATTGTTCCTCCTGTCGATGTCGACGCCAGTGTCGAGAGCCCCTGCGCATACGCCGTTTGTGCAGGGACGGCGCCGAAAAGGAGGACCTCCAGTATCCTTCCTTCCTCATCTCCATGCGCGTTGCGTTTTTATTTGTTTCTACATTTTTATTACTCTTGGTCCGTGATCTGCGCCCCCCCCCCCCCGGCTTGCACCCCTAGGTGGCCTAGGTGGGCCTTATGGGTAATCCTGACCTGCCCCTTCCACACAGCTGAATAAAATCCACATTGAACTGGATTATATGGCCATGTGGACTCAGCTAATCCAGTTCAAAGCAGATATTGTGGATTTTCCGCTTTGGTATTCTGAGTTACATAGCTGTGTGGAAGGCCATTGAGATTACTAAATGCTGAATTTTATAGATAGCCATATGACTCCAAATTATAGAATATGTTTTTTAATCACTTTTCATCACCTTTTCATACGTTCTGGGACTGTTTCACAAAACCATTCAGTCTCTCCATAGAACCAAGATGAGAGAAATAAATTGGTAGACTGATTAAAATAATTAGAGGTTAAGCTATATGTTTAAACACATCAAGAGCCACATGTCTGAAACAAACATCAGACTGTGTGTATGTGTCTGCAAGCCACCCATTGAATGTCTCCCAGAACGTGCAGCACAACCGAATGCATCCGTACACCTTCCCCCATCCTTTCCACTTCAACCTGCCTGTAAGATTGTCTGCAGTACAGAGTACTTTCCTCCTCATGGTTGCCAGGCTACAAATAGTCTAATCCCACCCAAGGTGGGAACTGGACATTTCTCTTTTGCTTCAAAGCAGTCACCAGATTCAGCTTCAAGGGAGTGCTGAAATCGAGCACAGGGTAAATGAAAATACGTTTTCACGCATTGCAGTAATTCATCACATTGAGAGACTTGCTCTAAGCATATTCAATGAAAAAATTGAATCCAGTTCTCCAAGGGACCATCTCACAAGAGAGACTCCCTCTCTCTTCCCTTTCAGACACCCTAAGCAAGTCTCCATCCAGAGGGAAATTTTGGGTTGCACTCCTACACTTCCCCCATCTGAGAAAAAGTTTCATTGAACTCGCTTAACTCGATGAGTTAGCATGTGCAGATAGGATTGCTAGCTTAAAATCTTATGAGGTCAGGATCAAAGGAGCTCCATTTGATCTTTGAGCAGCTGGGATTAAATTGAGATGGATCGAAAGAGCCTACGATGAATACGTTCCTGGGAGCAATTCTTAAAAGGTCTTCAAGTCCCAGATGTCAGGGCTCAACTTCATGAAGCAGCCATGTTCTTCTGCCCCATAATTTCTCATGCTACTAAGATATCCTAATCTGTTTTTATTCTGTTTTTAACTACATTGTGTTGTGTATTCATTGTTGTGAAAAGCTCCTCCGTCATCAAAAGCGGACACAGAACCCAGAAGCCCTCCCAGGCGCAACACAAATCAAGGCATTATTAAAGTGCCAGAAAACAATAATAGAATGCACAATATTAGCAATCACTGGGAGGCTTGCAAAGCGGTCAACGAATAGTTATATTCTGCACCTTCGTTTCTCCCCCGAAAGGGGCTTCTTCAGGACCGTGGGCGTGGTCAATACGGGGATTCTGGAGCTTTAGAACAGGATATGATAATTCTGTACTTTATGCTCACTTCAAAGCTAAAAACCATCATTTTGAAGACTTCAATGTTATGGTCCTGGAGAAAGCTCGCCCCCTCCCCCACCAAAATGTAAAAAAACGACTCCTGCAACTAGAAAATAAGTGGATAGTAAATTTACAATGTGAGGAATCCCAAGGGCTTAATGACCAGCTGGTCATCAGTGAATTGCTAATCTAAGATCACCTGGTCTCTCTCTATTTAACTGTGGTTCCCCTTTGGAATTGCGCTCTTGAGCCCGATATCCGCTGATATCGACAGCATTATGCGATGCCTCTGCTCCCATATGTGATGGTATGTACCTCCTATCTCCTTCTTAGATGTTTTTGCATGTATTGTATACATTTCCTTGCTTACCTTTGCTGTTATTACTGCCATACACTGTATTGCATTGATGTTACATTGCCTGTATTTGTTAATGCTATAGTGTTACTCCTGCTGTTGGACGCCCTCCAGAATCCCCGTATTGACCACGCCCACGGTCCTGAAGAAGCCCCTTTCGGGGAGAAACGAAGGTGCAGAATATAACTATTCGTTGACCGCTTTGCAAGCCTCCCAGTGATTGCTAATATTGTGCATTCTATTATTGTTTTCTGGCACTTTAATAATGCTAATACCTTGATTTGTATTGCGCCTGGAAGGGCTTCTGGGTTCTGTGTCCGCTTTTGATGACGGAGGAGCTTTTCCTTCCAGCTACGGCGTCTCAGCTCACTCCTGTGTGAGTTAGCAGCTCGTATATGCTGTTTATGCTTTTTATGTTCATTATATAGCAGATAGGGCATTGCCCCTTTAAAAAATATGTGATTATGTTGAGAATGAACTTACAACTTTGATTTCTGACACTCTTGACCATTGAGTCCTTTTGAATGCGATAAAATATATCTGTGTTATTCATTATATCATGGTGTTGCGTTTACCTATTCTGTTTGTTGTAATACAGCACCCATTTACTTGTACTATTCATTGTTGTGAACCACCCTGAGCCTTTATAGGAAGGGTGGTATATAATTGAAATAATAAATAAATGAATAAATAAATAAATAAATATTCATAGCTGATGGAGACAAAAAGAGAACACCTCTTTTTTTAAAAAAGGAATAAGTTTATGACCACTGCATCTCTTCTACCTGCAGTCTCACCATGGTAGATTCTCCATCAATCAAAATGGTACCCAACTGTTAAAAGAGCCCAACGCACAGTGTGAACAGCCACAAATAAACCTAACAGGAGCTATAAATGCCTGGAGTTTCCACCATATTATCCCAGTTAGGGCACACAGAAAACTGGGCGACTTGGAAGGCATTGAACAGACTACCCTCTGGAACCACGAGATGCAGAGCCAACCTTAAGAAATGGGGCTACAAGGTGGAATCCACGACATGTGAGTGTGGAGAAGAGCAAACCACAGACCACCTACTACAACGCGACATGCACAATGGCAATACCAGAGGCACCGGGACTGTGGCGCAGCTGGCTAAGTGTCAGCTGCATAAGATCTCTCTGACCAGTAGGTCATGAGTTCGAGGCCTGCCCGAGTCGAGGTGGGTTCTCAACCTTAAGTGTAGCCTGCTGCCGACCTTTGCAGCCCGAAAGACAGTTACATTTGTCAAGTAGGAGATAAAGGTACCACATTATAGTGGGGAGGCAAATTTAGACTGATTTATGAGGCCTTAAAGAATCGCTGAGGAATGCAAAAGAAACAACAAAGCGACGCTGGAAGGAAACGCTGAGAGTGATGAGGAATGCGTCAGCTCCCCGTGGTAGCCAGAAGGTTTCCCTCTGTTTGTCTAAATGTCAAAATGTATGTATTGTTCTGTATTGTGGTAGTTGAGGGCAGACTGCAAGACTGCTTAAGAGGATGGATGAAGAAAAGCATAGTATTAATGCATTTACTGTTGTTTTAGTTGAATTTTTGATGTATTAATTATGTGTCAAGTATTTTGACTCTGATGTTTTATGTTGAATGGCATTGAGTTGTTGATGACTGTTAGCCACTTGAGTACCTCAATGAGGGAGAGGGGTGGTATATGAAACAAAGTAAATATGTCATATGTTGAACTGCAGGGATTGTCTGCAAAGTATGTGTACTGTAATCCGCTCTGAGTCCCCTTCGGGGTGAGAAGAGCGGAATATAAATAAAGTAAATAAATAAGTGGTCAAAGGACATTTAATAGAATACCGAGTCTGCAAACTTTGTGTTTTGTTAGTTTGTTTGTTTTTAATGCAATACAACTGTTTAGTTCACTCCTGACACGATAAATAAATCCCAGTTAGGTGGAGACATTTCCTGATAGCTAATGCGCAGTAATCACTGATAACTGTCTGTGTCACCATAAACAATGTTGTCTTTCCTGTAATTTAGGCTGTTCTTACATTAGGAATACAAACAGTCCCCAAGTTACGAACAAGATAGGTACTATATTGTTCTTAAGTTGAATTTGTTTGTAGGTTGAAACAGGTACATTTTTCAGTGTAACGCCAGTCGTGTGTGTGTGTGTGTGTGTGTGTGAGAGAGAGAGAGAGAGAGAGAGAGAGAGAGAGAGAGAAGCTTTAGATAGCATAGGGAAGGGGTAACACCCCTGTGTTATCTGTGCCCCTGTTCAGAAGATTTCACCTCATTTGTTGTGGAAATAAGAATTGGTGATAAAGCTTCAGTGGTGACACCTTTTCCCCATGATAACTTTCAGGAGCAGATTTCCCTTCTGAGGTGTAGATTTATTTCACTTCCTGTTGTCTCACCCTTGTTACCGTATACCATGCAGCTGTGGGCAAGTCTACATAGGGACCACAAAACGCGGCATTGTCCAAACACGAATCAAGGAACATGAAAGGCACTGCAGGCTTTTTCAACCTGAGAAGTCAGCCATAGCAGAGCACCTGATGAACCAACCTGGACAAAGAATATTATTTGAGAACACAGAAATGCTGGATCACTCTAACAACCACCATGTTAGACTACACAGAGAAGCCACTGAAATCCGCAAGCATGTGGACAATTTAAACAGAAAGGAGAAAACCATGGAAATGAACAAAATCTGTCTACCAGTATTAAATAGCTCCAAAATTGGGACAGTAAATATAGAACAACACTCAAAAGACAGGGAAAATCCAGACAAGAGTCAATCAGGGCGTGCTAACACCTCCCAACAAAGGATACCTCCAGGCAGAAAGCAGCCAGGCTTTGAAACTGCAGGGCCATTAAAGGCTAATCGAGCTGGCCAATTGCATCATTCACACCTGCCTCCAACAGCCACGAGTTATTTCTCCCACCCTGGACATTCCACATATATATAAACCTCACTTGCCTGGTTTCCAACAGATCTCAAAACCTCTGAGGATGCCTGCCATAGATGTGGGAGAAACGTCAGGAGAAAATGCTTCTGGAACATGGCCATACTGCCCAGAAAACTCACAGCAACCCTGTGATTCCAGCCATGAAAGCCTTCGACAACACAATCAGTCTATCAGCCAGTCAGTCAATGTCAACGTCTGCATGTAAGTATATTTGTTCTACACGATTTGATGGATTTGGCACACATACCCTTCATTACCCAACTTAAAATAATTACGGGGTTGGGACCAAACCCCCCACCCCTTTTAGCCTCAGAAAATAGGGAGAGAAGAAGAACAAAGCTGATTGGGTGTGTGGCTAGGTGAAGTGGCCCTCGTTCATGTGAGTGGGAAGCAAAGAGAGTAAAGCAGATTGGTCACTGCTATGAGGGCAATGTGTGGAAGGAAGGAAGGAAGGAAGGAAGGAAGGAAGGAAGGAAGGAAGGAAGGAAGGAAGGAAGGAGAGATTGGAGGGAGCAGATTGGTTGTGATTAAGTGAAGTGGCCCTCTGTGATGTCACTGAAAAAAATTGGAGTTAAGCTTCTTGGCTACTGCCAGGTGACATGTGTATGGGTGTAAGGGGAGGAGGAAAGGAGGAAACAAAGGAGGGAATAGAAAGCAAAGGGAGGAAGTATGAGGGGAAGGAAGGGGAGGAAAGTAAGAAAATGAATGGTTGGAGGGGAGAGAGAAAAGTAAGGGAAGTTCAAGAGAGGGAGGAAAGGAGGGAGGGAAAGGAAAGAGGGGGAGGAAGGAAAGAAAGTGCCACAAAGAGAATCTGTCTAAAGAGAGTTAGTTGCCAGAGCATTACCATAGGGACATTGTCTCCTTCAACAGTGCTCCTATATCCCAGGATCTGATCCCATATTATCTGCTTATCCCAGATTATCTGGTAGTGGAGACTGATATAAAGCAGATAATCTGGGTTAAAATTCCTGGGAGATAGGGCAGTGTAGAAGAGACCATTGTGAGATAAGCCTTTCCCAGAGCTGGAGAAGGGAGGTAGCAGGAAAACAGTGGTTACAGGGACACCTGAGTAATGCCAGGTATATATGCTGATGTCAGATATTTATTGTTTTATTTATTTATTTAAAAATTTTGTACCCCGGCCTTTTCACCTCTATTGAGGGACTCAGACCGGCATAACAGCAAAAAAACCAATGCTATACAATTTAAAAACAACTACAACAACATATTAAAATACATTTTAAAAACCCAGCATAAAACCACATCGCCATTAAAACAATTCCACTCCATCTGTAAGCGTGGTCAAACAATAGCCCATCTCCGGCTATTCTGGGAAGGCTTGGTTCCACATCCAGGTCTTCACCAGCCTCCTAAAGGACAACAGGGAGGGGGCAGATCTGGCATCACTTGGTAGGGAGTTCCACAGCCGAGGGGTGACCACAGAGAAGGCCCTGTCTTTCGTCCCCACCAGCCATGCTTGCGAAGCTGGCGGGACTGAGAGCAGGGCCTCTCCAGAGGATCTTAATGTTCTAGATCAGGGCTGTCCAACTTCTACGGGCCCAAGGGCCGGAATTCCGGTCACTGATCACCTGGGGGGCCGAAGGGTATGGCTCCACCCCTGGCTCCGCCCCCTCCCCGGCTCCACCCCTCCCCGGCTCCACCCCCTCCCCGGCTCCACCCCCTCCCCGGCTCCAATTTACTTACAATTGACTTTGAGTTGTGGAGTTGTAGTTCACCTCCATCCAGAGAGCACTGTGGACTCAAATAATGATGGATCTGGACCAAACTTGGCATGAATACTCAATATACCCAAATGGGAACACTGGTGGATTTGGGGGAATGTTTCCTAATACCTTTGAGTTATTTGAGTCCACACTCAAATTGGGACACACCAAAAAACCCAAACACCTCAATGCCATCGCAGGGGGCTTGATGGGGCCTCCTTTCCCAGAGGCGGGTGGAGGAGGCCCAAAGAGCTCCCTCCCTCCCTGAAGGGAAAACAAGCCGCGGGGGCAGGCGCAAAGGAAGCCACGTTGCGCCCTGCACGTGGGGGAAGGCAGCACAACAAGGGGAGGGGGCGGAGGAGGGGAAGGAAGCGTCGCCAAGAAACCACCGCTGAGGGACCCCGCCCCTCACCCAACGTCCCACTGTTTTTAGATTGATTGATTCGAGCCAGGCCCTTCCTTACCCATACTGCGGGAGCCCCGCCACAGGGCCGAAGTGCCAACGCCGCCACTGTCCTCGAAGAGCCCCGCTGGAGCCGAGGCCAAGCTCAGGCCGGGCGCGGCAGCTCTCCCATCCATGGGGCGGGAAGCGAGGGGCCTCCACAGGAAGAGGATGGAGCCAGGAGGGGCTTTCCCTGCCTCACTCCCCTCCTCCCTCTCTCTGAGGGAATGGGGGCTGGCCTGGAAGCAGCCACGAGGGGGAGGAGGCACGCGCCCAGGCCGGCCGCAAATCCGCGGGACCGAGATTTCGGCACTATCGCGAGACTGACGCAGCCACAGACGGGATTTTGACCTCCTCGAAATCCCGTCTGTGGCTGCCGTAGTCTCGCGATGCTTGCCTAAACACGGAAGTAGGTATTTTTTAATTTTTAATTTTATTTTTTATTTTTAATTTGTATTTTATTAAAACAAGTTAGGGGGCGGAGGGAAGGGGCTCGAGGGCTGTGTACGGCCCCAGGGCCGCCTGTTGGACAGCCCTGGTCTAGATGGTTCGTAGGGGAGAATCCTTTCGGACAAGTAAACTGGGCCAGCACCGTATAGGGTTTTGTAGGTTAAAACCAGCACTTTGAATTGTGCTCGGAAGCTAATTGGCAGCCAGTGGAGCTGGCGCAGCAAGGGAGTTGTATGCTCCCTGTGCCCCGCTCCTGTTAGTAACCTGGCTGCTGAACGTTAGACTAATTGCAGCTTCCGAGCAGTCTTTAGAGGCAACCCCACGTAGAGAGCGTTGCAGTAGTCTATTCGGGATGTAACCAGAGCGTGAACCACCGTGGCCAAGTTAGACTTCCCAAGGTATGAGCGCAGCTAAGCCCACAAGCCATTTGGGTCTGCTCTCAAAAGACTCGTTTCCCTATCAAATGAAACAAGGCAGGTAGTTGCTAAGAAAGTATTTCAAGTGATAGCAACCTGATTGTGAAATGTTCTCCCCAGAAAGGCTTGTCCAACAACTACCTTGTAACATTTTTTTGGCACTGTTGTGAAGACACCTCTATTCTCTTAAGCATTTTAGTCCTACTTTTTCCAACCATAATAGTGCTTTTCAGATCTTTCCACTGTTGTTGTCTTCAGATATCGTTTACACTGGTAATATTTAGCTAAGTTCCAATTCAGACACTTGTCCAAGAAAGGCACGTTAGACACACACAAAAAGTGAAACAGATTCTTAAGTATCTCTGCATGAAACAATTTCCACCATCGGGTTTGGGAGGCCCTATGGTCCAGCTGTTGCTTAGTCAGGCTTAACAAGTAAATGACTATATTTCACATTAGTTACCTATCTGGGCATGGAAGGAGAAAGATTACATAGCAACACAGTCACAAATAGGATTCCCAGATCTCTAGATTTTTTTCTCCAAGCTTCCAGTGGGGAGGATTCTCATGAGAAATCACTATCTTGAAATTGGGTGTTTCCCTTATTTCTTAGATGTGATGCTTTTGGTATCATGGTTCTCTGTAGCAGTGGGAGATGCTTAAGGTGGTATACTTGAATGACTTCGCAAGGGCCCATCTCAAGGACATCAACATTGTAATATCACCAATACAGATAAATTGTTCATATATATGACAACTGTAGCAAGGATTGTCTTTGCCAGACTTTGGAAATTGGAAGGAATTCCCAAAATAGAAGAATGGAAAATGAAAGTGAGGGAAATTAAAGATATGGATAAACTAACTTTTTTTAATGAGGAAGTATTCAGGCAATCCGATTAAAGAGACAAATTGGGAACTTTTCCAAGATTACAAAAAATTAAGCAGAGAAAATGAATAACAAATAAGAAACAGTAACTTTATTTACAAAGAACTATAAGTAATGTAAACTGGAAATGAAAGTCAACGATTTTGTTTACTATTTTTTGGTGTTTTTTGTGTTTCTTTTTCCCCCTTTTTTAGTTCTTTTTTTAAAAAAAACAATTGACTTTGACTATTTTTATTCTTTCAATTTTTCCAACTTTCCTATCATCTTTATTGTTCTCCCTCTTTCCATGTATCCTAAATAAACAGTATAAATTATTGGTTTAAAAAAAACACCCAAAAAACCCATTGTAATATCACCAAGGCTGCCCTCATTCCCAGGGGTATCACAAAGGATTGTGCCTAGCTTTTAGGGACAGTCCTGACCTGGTACGTCTAGCTACCCAATTATCAAGTTTGCAAATAGCACCAAATTAGGAGGGGTAATACACTAGAAGAAAAGAACAGAAAGGAAACGGTGGGCCCTTCCACACAGCCTTATCTCCCAGAATATCAAGGCAGAAAATCTAAGTGTCTAACTTCATGAATTCTACAGTTAGGTCAGTGGTTTCAACCTTTTTTTTGACCAGGGACCACTCTCCAACATTAGTACCAAAAAGGTTATGAATCAGATTTTGGTCAACTTGAGATTTGATTTGGTTATTTCAAGTGCTGATTCAGAAAGTTACACTGGATAGACCACATCAGCTCTAGTTTCCGATATAGAACATATGCCATCCAGTAGTTGCCATCTGCTCACCCACAGAAAACCATATTTAATAATCTAGAGCTGATGTGGTCTACCCAAAGGGTCGGGGCTGGTCAGCGACAGCGAAGGAGTGGTAGGCGGTGTGAAAGGAGCAGAAATAAAATAAAATAAAGTTGAAGGAGGCTCGTGGACCAGATTTTCATCCTCATGGCTCAACGGTGGTCCACAGCCCACAGGTTAAGAATCACTGCAATAAGTAATATACCTGTATGCTAAATACATGAAGTTTGTAAGTACGGTAAATCAACTATGTTAACTTTTAACAAAGACTACTCGTTTTTGGTTTATTGAGAGCATGATTTAAAAAGCAATATATTTTATGGGAGAGTAGTAGATATATTTTTGGACAACTGAAAATAATACTTCCAATGATCTGCTATATATTTTGTGCATTGGCATATCTTTGTTCCTAACAATTCAAAGAGATAACCAGGTATGTCAGTCTAACAGCTGAGGAACCTAAATTGCCTTGCATGAATTCTGGTGGATATTTACCACTAAGGAAAAAGTTGACTCAAGCAAGTTTTTAACTCTTCTCAGGAAGATCATACTTTACAAAAGGTTACGATCTCTAACAAGGTTGTGCATTTCCAAAGGTTATGATTATTCCAAATAGTGTGAATGACAAAAGGGTCATGCTTCCAAAAGCTTGTGGAGATTCCTGGTTTTCCCAATAACACATCTCGTAAATATAGAAAGTGAATAAAATATAACAATTTAAAAATAATGTGCATGTTATTAAAATTAAAGCTTGTAGAAATATTTATATTGATGCCTTTCTACTACTGCTTTCCCCCCAGCTCTCATCATTCTGCTTCCCTGTTTGTTGTAGAGGTAAAATTTAATTTGTCTGTTATTGCTTATGTTGAGTTTTATTGATTGTATTGTTTTATAATTGCTGTTATGTTGTTATTATGTGTTATTGGGCATGGCCTCATGTAAGCCGCCCCGAGTCCTTTTGGAAGATGGTGGCGGGGTATAAGTGAAGTAAGTAAGTAAATAAATAAATAAATATGCAGGGTACTAGGAAGGGGGGGGAAGTAAACAATGGGATGTAGGAAGTAATGAATTAGGACAGTGTTTTTCAACCTTTTTTGAGCAGCAGCACATTTTTTACATTTACAAAATCCTGGGGCACACCACCAACCAAAATGACACAAAATGACACTCTAACACAGTAATACATATAATTAATATGTTTTTAAATGTATTTATACACTCACTTAGTGTGAAATCTGGGCCTGTTTCAATGAACACAAAATAGATATACTGAAATGAAAGATAGCTTTCGCTGTATTGCCTCGAGCTCACTGTCTTTTCTTTTTTCTTTTGTCCACCACTCATATTAGGGCCTTCATCTGTGTCACAATTTTGTCCAGGGCCCTGTTCGACATTTGCATTTTCCCTTTCCATCACTGTCACTCACTTGTCTTGCTGTGATCCCAAATTGCCACTGTCACTTCACACGCAGCTGCAGCACTAACTCTAACTTTGTTTACTTAGCCGCGTCTGAGCGAATCCAAGATGGCGCAACCATCGCACTCTCGCGTCACTTCTTAGGTGTCGCGAGAGTGCTATGGTTCCATTTCTTAAAGGGACAGATGCGCCTTATAGTTTATATATGAATGAAGTTCGAAAATAATTTCCCTCGGCACACTTGATGATCTCTCATGGCACACTAGTGTTGAAAATCACTGAGTTAGGTGACACATTGGAAGCAAATCCTTCTGATGACACAATACTATTAAGGGAAAAGGATGTTTTCTGGGTGACAACTTGATAAGCTTCCCCCTCCCACCTAAATTATACCTTCCATATATGTTGCCAGTTTAGCCTTCATGCTGAATAGATCCTTGAAGTCAAATCCTCCATTTGAAAGGGTTTTCAAGTTGTAACCATATTATCCCTGGATGCCAGGCGAGCAATGTCGCCTGGAGAGCCAGGCCTTCTACAAAATGGAATTCTGCCTCCAAGATAAAAAAGAAAGAAAGAAAAACAGTCCCAGCTTCCATTTTAGCTGCTCCAAAATATGATAACCGACTGGTGTGCACAGCGATCATCTGGAGGCTGAAGCCTTTTCCTTTTACACATTGAGATTTGCACACTAATTAAGTGGAAGGGAAACATGAGTCATGGTAGCCATGCTGGCCTCTGAACAAACCTCTAAAAAGCCACAGCCAAGTAGCACTTGCAATCAGAGACAGATGAGATGTCACCAAATAATAAGCAAGCGTTCCAGTTCCCCAGCACTCTTTGTGACCAAGGAAGAAAGAAACACTGAGAAAGTTGTAATGTAATACTAATAATAATAGTATGGTTACGGTATGGTGTGTTGTATATGCATTTGGTATTGGTGGTGTTGTAATGTAGTATGATTACGGTATGGTGTGTTGTATAGGCATTTGGTATTGGTGGTGTTGTAATGTAACACAGTATAATACTGCCAATGATAATGTGATATAATAATTATATCATGATATTATAATTTGTATTTTTGTATTACATGCAATATTGCTAACAATATTGTGATATGTTGTAGTGCAATATGATGTGTAGTGCTGATATTGTGCTATGACAGTAATGTTATTTGTTGTTTTTTCAGTTTGCTGTAAGCCACTTCGGCAATAGTGTTATGTGTACATTGTAAGTCACTCTGGCAGTATTGTTGTTTGCTGTAAGCCGCTCTGAGTCCCCTTCGAGGTTGAGAAGGGCGGCATAGAAAAATAGTAAATAAATAAATAAATAAGTCACAACTAAAGAGTTCGTTTTCTCTCATGTCTAGCCAATTATTGAGGGTGAGAGGAGGGAATAAAATAAAAATAAAAAATTCCACCCAGAGATATTCAGCATGAGATAAAGAAAACAGTTAAGCCAAAGCAATCAATAAGTACAAATCATTATGCATTAGCAAGGTGTGATTTCCACCCATCCCAAGAATCCCATCAGGTTCTTGGGATGATGATGATAGGGGAGTTGTATATGGTGCCCCCAAAAAGAGATATAAGGACTCCCTGAAACAACATCTCAGACTCGGCCAGACTGGTCCACCCTGGCCTCACATCGGGAGGCATGGAGACGCACTATCCACAATGCTGCGGCCTCTTTCGAGAAGACACGCCGAATGGGTCTCAAAGAGAAACGACAACGCATAAAGAACCGCAACTTGGAAACAACATCACCCAAGGAGACTTTCTGCTGTGCTTTCTGCAACCGGACTTGCCTATCTCAGATTGGCCTTTTTAGTCATCAACGCGCTCGTGAAAAGCGTGGGATGAGTCCTTCCTAAGAATCTTCGTTCGCAAAGTAATGCCGAGAGAGAGAGATAAGGAGGCTTGAAGAGGATGCCTTCAGGGAATGCTTGCAAAAACCCACTTTTATTTGCTTTCCGTCACATCTGAAATGACATACCATTGTGCCAACTGCAGGCAAGAGAGGATCGAAGCAAGGCCGAAGTTTGGGGATTTTGGAGGTGTAAAATGAACCATTTAGATGACAATGGTTTCTATGGTGGACGGAGGGAGCAACACACAATGGAGGGGAGTGGTTCCTAGGAAGGAGTGCCGACTGTCCCCTGTCACTGCTGTGAGGAATGACGAAGCAGCAGCCGGGCAAAGCAGGAGCATCACATAGTGCTGCTTGGTCTCTCCGCAACAATGGGCATGGCCTCATCGGTGTTTTGCTCCAAAGGAATAAGATCTGGGTTGCTACCTTTCCCAGGGAGGAAAATAAATAAACACAGAAAAACAATGGCAGCGAGGCACATCTAATTCATAGGCACAAATCCATCTTAACATCAGCATGTTGTATTTAAAGGTTCTGCAGCTGGTGTGGACTTTACATCAAACAAGCGTCAATCTGAAATGGCTTCAAGTGGCCAAACAGAAGCTGCCGTCTAGGCCTCAAAAGACAAAGCAACATAAAGGCCATCAAACTAGAGGAGGAAGCCTCATATTTTGGGATTTCTGAGGATTTCTGCATGAGCCACCAACCAGGGATGATTCAGGGGCACAGCAATAGTGAATCAAGAGGCATCTATGTGGCTTTGTGTGTGCGTGTGTGTATGTATATGTATATATATATATATATATATATATATATATATATATATACAGGTCCTTCTCAAAAAATTAGCATATAGTGCTAAAGTTCATTGTTTTCAAAATGTAATGATAAAAATTAAACTTTCATATATGTTCCGTTCATTGCACACCAACTGAAATATTTCAGGTCTTTTTTTGTTTTAATACTGATGATTTTGGCATACATATCTCAAAAATTAGCATATTCCATCCGACCAAATATGCTAATTTTTGGAGACAGTATTTTTGGGTTTTCAGGAGCTGTATGCCAAAATCATCAGTACAAAACAAAAAAAGACCTGAAATATTTCAGTTGGTGTGCAATATATGAAAGTTTAATTTTTATCATTACATTATGGAAAACAATGAACTTTAGCACTATATACTAATTTTTTGAGAAGGACCTGTATATATTCTCTTCCCCAACCAGAGCAAAGGGGATTAACTTGGTACCTAAGTAAACTTGACATTGCAGGTCTCAATGTGCCTGTTTCATAGGAAAGAAAAGGAGCCCTTGGTCACGCAATGGGTTAAACCCTTGTGCCGGCAGGACTGCTGACCAAAATGTCAGTGGTTCAAATCCGGGGAGTGGGATGAGCTCCCATCTGTCAGCTCCAGTTTCTCATGCGGGTACATGAGAGAACCCCCCCCCCACAGGATGGTAAAACATTCAAGCATCCCCTGGGCAACGTCCTTAAAGATGGCCAATTCCCTCACATCAGAAGCGACTTGCAGTTTCTCAAGTCGCTCATGAGACAGCAGCAGGTAGATTGATTGCTTTCTCTGCAGCAAAAGCATAGCAAGGCACTCAGAAACCACAGAGAGATGAGCTGCCAACTAGGGGATGTGACGGCTGTTGGAGAAGATGGCCCAAGTTCTAATTTCTGCATATGCCACAAATGGCTGGGTCACCTTGAGCAGGTCCTTTGGATTTGGAGATTGGGGGGTGTCACTTGAACATCACAGCTGCACAAGCGGTGATCAGTGGATCACCTTTATGAAGGATGATGTTGAGCTAGGGCACACTCACATCAGTTGGCCTGCCATACAAGCAGATAACCTACTCCTTTCGCAACCACATGCTCAGCAGGGTATCACTCTCTACAATGAAACAGTTGCATGGGGAGATGTCAGCACCATTGTTGGGCATAGCACCAGCAAGTTGACACTGGGAGCATAACCATGCTCACTCCCTTGCACACACAAAAACCCGCATTACCGCCCTTCCTTCTCCTCTGACAGATGGTGGACTTAGCAATGGGAAAATCCAAACAATCAGCAGGTTGAAAGCCCAGAATGGTGACAAGTGGCAAGCACAAGGACCATAGGGACAAGCTTCAGGGGCGTTGCCATTTCCGAGTAAACAACCTCCCGGTGCCTTAGCTAGCCACCTGCACCATTTTAGCCCTGATCTTTATACTGCACACATGGAAGTCAGTATGGAGTATTTCACTGGGTTATTATGGATACGAGCAGGGGGATTTTTTTAAAAAATTACAGGTGGTAGGTAGGTAGGTAGGTGACCTATGGGCATTTGGGGAATGGTAACTTTGCTAGCTGCTAGAAGGATGGGGTCTTAAGGTCTGAAAAGGCAAGATAACATATGGGTGGTGTGAGGGATGGACAGTTGGAAAGGAAAGTAGTTTGTAGTTCCCCTCCCAGGTCCCAAGGGCTCTTTTCTTCCCAGTGGCCAAACCAACAGCTCAGCTAGCCACACCCAGCTGACCAAGCCTGCAGAGCTATGGAGGGAGGCAGCAATGGCACAAAAATGGAAGCTGAAACTCCAAGCACCCTTCCCTACCACTGGTTTTCAGAGAGGGATGGAGGAAGCGTGTTTGTACAAATGGATTTTCCTGTCAAAAAGGCATTTTTAAAAGGGGGGAGGGGAGAGAGTGTTGAGCCGAGGGGATTCATAAGGAAAGAAGCAGCTTGTATCAAAGATCACAGAACTGGATGGATGCCTTCAGAGAGGATGGATGTGCAATCCATAGGGAGCAGGCCTCCCAATTTTCCCCAACACAGAGATAGAGAAGAGGAGGGGGGAGGGAGGCCCATTCCACACAGTTGTATAAAATCTACATTGAGCTGGATTATAAGGCAGTGTGGACTCAGATAACCCAGATATTGTGCATTATCTGCCTTGATATTCTGGGTTATTATGGCTGTGTGGAAGGGCCCAGAGAAGGGGAAAAAGGGAGAGAGGGAGAAAAGGGAAGAGAGGGAAAGAGGGAAAGAGAGAAAAGGAAAGAGGGAGAAAGGGGGAAATGGAGAGGGGGAAAGGGGGAGAGATGGAGAGAGAAAAGAGGGAAAGGATAGAAAGGAAGAGAGAGAGAGAAAAGAGGAAGGAAGAAAGGGAGGGAGGGAGAGAAAGGGTGAAAGAGAAAGGGGAAGAGGGAGAAAAGGGAGAAGAGATATGGAAAGAGAAAAGGGGGAAATAGAGAAAGGAAGAGGGGGAGAAAAGGTGGGAGAGAATAAGTGGGAAAGGGAGAAAGGGGGAAGAAGGAGAGGGGAAAAGGGGGAGAGATGGAGAGAGAAAAGAGGGAAAAGGATAGAAAGGGAGAGAGGGAGAAAAGGGGGGAAGATAAAGGGGAAGAGGGAGAAAAGGGGAAGAGAGATGGAAAGAGAAAAGGGGAAAAGAGAGAAAGGAAGAGAGAGAAAAGGTGGGAGAGAATAAGTGGGAAAGAGAGAAAGGGAGAGGGAGAAAGGGGGAAGATGGAGAGGAAAAGGGGGAGAGATGGAGAGAGAAAAGGGGGAAAGGATAGAAAGGAAGAGAGGGAGAAAAGGTGGGAGAGAATAAGTGGGAAAGAGAGAAAGGGAGAGGGAGAAAGGGGGAAATGGAGAGGGGGGAAAGGGGGAGAGATGGAGAGAGAAAAGAGGGAAAGGATAGAAAGGAAGAGAGAGAAAAAAGAGGAAGGAAGGAAGGGAGGGAGGGAGAGAAAGGGTGAAAGAGAAAGGGGAAGAGGGAGAAAAGGGAGAAGAGATATGGAAAGAGAAAAGGTGGAAATAGAGAAAGGAAGAGAGGGAGAAAAGGTAGGAGAGAATAAGTGGGAAAGAGAGAAAGGGAGAGGGAGAAAGGGGGAAGATGGAGAGGGGAAAAGGGGGAGAGATGGAGAGAGAAAAGGGAAAAGGATAGAAAGGGAGAGAGGGAGAAAAGGGGGAAGATAAAGGGGAAGAGGTAGAAAAGGGGAAGAGAGATGGAAAGAGAAAAGGGGAAAAGAGAGAAAGGAAGAGAGAGAGAAAAGGTGGGAGAGAATAAGGTGGGAAAGAAAGGGAGAGAGGGAAAGGGAGAGATGGAGAGGAAAAGGGGGAGAGATGGAGAGAGAAAAGGGGGAAAGGATAGAAAGGAAGAGAGGGAGAAAAGAGGAAGAGAGAAAGGGAGGGAGGGAGAAAAAGGGGGAAAGAGAAAGGAAGAGAGGGAGAAAAGGTGGGAGAGAATAAGTGGGAAAGAGAAAGGGAGAGGGAGAAAAGGGCAGAGAAAGAGATGGAGAGAGAAAGGGGGGGGAGAAAGAAGTGGGCACACAGGCCCTTTCCACACAGCTGTATAAAATCCACATTGAACTGGATTGTGTGGCAGTGTGGACTCAGGAAACCCAGTGCAAAGCAGATATTGTGGATTAGCTGCCTTGATATTCTGGGTTATTATGGCTGTGCGGAATGGCCGCACAGAGAGAGGTGGGGAGAGAGATGGACTGGAAAAAGGGGGAGAGAAGGGGGGGGAGAAAAAGATGGGGGAGAGGAGTAGGGAGAAGTGGAGAGAGAGAAAGAGGGGGGAGAAAAAAGGAGGGAGAGAGGGAAGGAAGGAGAGAAAGGGCGATATATGCAGAAAGCGACAGAGACAAGAGGGCCCTTCCACACAGCCCTTTATCCCAGAATACCAAGGCAGAAAATCCCAGATTTTCCACACTCAGGTAACCCAGTTCAAAGCAGGCATTGTGGGGTTTTCTGCCTTGATATTCTGGGACACAGGCTTGCGTGGAAGGGCTCAGACTCCCAGAGAGAGACCCCGCAGGCCCACCTCTTCCTCGCCCATCACTCACCCCAATGATGACGGTGTCATCGCCTTGGAAAACCGGGATGAATTTGTCCCCCCGGATGATCTCCGACTGATTCAAGGGCCTGAAGCGGCAGAGCACCTTGATGCTGCATTCATTGAGTTCCGTCGTCATGCTGGCTGGGGAAGAAGGCGCTCCTTTGCGAGGGTGGGTGGGTGGATGGATGGAAAGAGGTGCGGCGGCGAGGGCTTGGAGGTGGATGGGATTCCAATCCCGGGGAAAGGCGCAGGAGGGCAGAGAGGAGGGCGAGCGATGGCCGAGCCCACCTAGTCCACCTAGTCCGAAGGCTGTCACCCCCCAGCAGCAGCAGAGCGATGGGGCTCTCTCTCGGCTGGGCTGGCGGTCCTCCTGCCTGCAGGCTCTGCTCCCTGGATGCTGCTCCTCCTGAGTCCTCCTCCTCCTGATGCTGCGACTGATGCTTGCGGCGCCTGGATCTTTCTCCTCCCTCCTTCCCCTCCTGCTGCAGACACCGGCAGCATCAGCATCAGGCAAAGGGATGGGCTGGAGAGAGGTCCAATGGTACCGCCGCTTTTAAGGAGGAGCCACCTCCCCTGCCTTAAGGTGGTAAGGGAAGCCTGAGCAGAGGACTACCCTCATCCCCCCCCCCCCAATAAAAACAGCTCTAGCACCACCACCACCCCACTCTAGGGTTGCCATTTTTTGATATAAGAAATAAGGGACATTTACAGGATTTCCCACAAAAATAAGGGACACTTCATTAAAAACTTGAAACTCAAACATTAGGTAGAAATAGTTTAATGAACAGAATAAGATAATGATTGAAACTCACAAATGAAACTGACTTATACCCTCTTAACAGTACATCAGGCATGTAGCCAGGGGGGGGCTAAGGGGGCTTCAGCCCCCCCCCGAAATTCTCAGGGTGGTCCGCGAAAAGGCCTTACTGCGGGGGTGGGCAAACTAAGGCCCGGGGGCCGGATGCGGCCCTTTGGCTGATTCTATTCGGCCCTCCTAATGTTATATTATATTATAATTTCAATATATTATAATGTCTAATGTTATATATATATTATATATTTCACATATATTATAATAATTATCTATTATATATAATATGAATATGATATTAATATGTTAATATTAATGATGTGTAACATATAGTAAATATATAATGAATAAATAAATTATGCATATTAATACTAGGTATAATATATGAATATTCTCCATTTGTTTTATTGCCTGTTAATATTAATTGTTCAATTGTTTTATTTTTAATCTTTGTCTTGTGAAGTGAATAAATAAATAAATAATAAATAAATAAATGTAGTTCCGCCTTTAGGTGCGGCCCTCCATAATACTTTTTGGCTCTCGTGTGGCCCCTTGGAAAAAATAGTTGCCCACCCCTGCCTTACTGGTACATTATTTAAACTGTTATGTTTATTTAAATCATGATCTGATCACCATGCTCATTATATCCCACATTAATGGGGTTATTGGGATAACAATACAAAAGATTTGCTAGGGTAGACCCTCTTCCACCCAGTCTCAGTCCTCCCCTGAAACCAAACTCAGCCCCCCAATCAAAATCCTGGCTACGGCCCTGCAGTACATGGTATGTTTCTGCATGCTTTGTCATGCAGAAAAAACATTATTAGAACTACCTAATTTTCTCCATCTGTATTTAGTACTTGACTTTGCTGACTTTAAAAGTGCACTGTCTAAACATTAAAATAAAATACATTTTATAAGACAGTACATCTTCATGATTATTATGTCAATAGTTAATGGTATAGTATAGTATGGGATACACAGCATTGTATAGTATTGGGATGCACAGCTAGACCTATTTTAAGAGTAACTCTCAAGCAACCAGAAACTATCTTTATCCAACATGATCCAACATCCCCCTTGGGTAACAGTTAATTAGTCTACTGTACTTTGAAAAAGTCCTGTATCGCCTCTTCCTTCCAACGGGGACGCAAGCTGCCCTGCGAGTTGAAATCCCCGGGCAGGCATTGCCATGGAAACCACAGCGCGCACCTTCCTCTGATCAACCCCGCCCAGTCCTGTCCTGCTAGTCAAAAATAATGGACAGGGCCTGAAAAAAGGGACACAAATTTTAGGGCCAAAATAAGGGACGTCCCTTAGGATAAGGGACATATGGGAACCCTACCCCACTCCCCCCCTTGTTTGGCAATTCAACTACATCACACCGCATGGGATGCTGTTCAGGAGACCACATGCCATGATGCCCTTTATTAGTCTGCCAAGGACAAGCCACACGCTCTCAGCCTGGAAAAATCCAGTGATAGGTGAACAACATCAAACAGGACTGGCTGGTGTCTCTTATGACGAGTGTTGTCCTTTTGCAAAGGCCAGAAATTATGTCAATGGGTCAGGCATGTAGCCGAAATTTTCAGGGTGGTCCGCGAAAAGGCCTTACTGGTACATTATTTAAACTGTTATGTGTATTCATATCATGATCTGATCACTATGCTCAATATATCCCATATGCATAGGGGTATTGGGATAATAATACAAAAGGTTTGCTAGGGTAGGGTAGATCCTCTCTCCCTCAGACTCAGCCCCCCCAAATCAAACTACCCCCCCCCCCCCCGGAATCAAAATCCTGGCTATGGCTCTGCACTGGGTGACCTTGGAACAGGTTACACAGACCCAGTCAATCCTGTGAAAAGTTTGTTGTCAAAATCAGTTGGTGAGTGTGTTAACTAGGCATGGTTAGGTCCAGTCGGAATCTTCGTAATTTGGATTAAATTCGGATCTAATTCCTTTTTGAAGTGATTTCGAAGCAATTTGGGAACCCGGAAGTATCCTTGTCATTTCGAAGCCACTGTCGCCATCTTTGTTCCGACTCAGGAAGTGAATCAGAAAAGACCCAGCGTTTGGAGGCAAGCATGCTGGGATGCTTGCCTCCAGCCAATGAGGGGAAACCATGTGGGGAAGGGCGGGGTTTCGACACGGCAGACATTGCCCTTTACATAGGTCCGCGTGTCGTGCCCACGTTTCGCTTTTATTCTTTTCACTGCTTTTCTATATACCCCTCCCTTCCCATCCTTTCACTCCTCCCAACAGTCCCCCTCTTTCTTACTCTCATGCTGAACTCAGCACATCATTTGTTTTAAATGTAATGGTAGATTGATGTATCTACTAATTCTTTGTACACATGTAACCTTTCTTTTTATGGAAAACCAATAAAGACTATTTCTAAACAAATAAAAAGGCCCGTGTGTGCCTTGTGGGCTCATTGTGAGCCAGGGACGCAAACAGGAAGGGACTAGGCAACTTGGGTGGGAAAGGTGCCACGCCACCGCTTTGCAAGGGAACAACAGGGTTGGGAACAAATTGGGGAAACTGGCTGGAAGCAGGCCCTTGCCCACGAGGCTTCCTTGCGTGCAGAGAGGGAAGAAGGGCAGGGCAGCTGGGAGAAGTGTTCTTCTCTTGCCTGCCACTGCCATTTTTCCTTTTTGAAGCAGTGATTTTAACTTTCAACAGACCTCAATCCCCTTTGGGTTACACTTTGGATTTTGGGATCCCAGAAAGTCCCTTTGGACTTTGGAAAGCCCATTTTCTGCTAATAATTTCCTTGGGGAACCACACCATAACACTTTGGATCCCCCTTTGTCTGCTTTTGGGTTTCACGTTGTACTTTTGGAAACTAGAAACCTCCTGTAATCTGCTAATTTCTGCCACTGTGGCATGCTTTGTCAGTAGCGGTCTAAAAATGAGGGAAAGGGAATTCCCCAAGTTTTGCCTGTCCTGTTTGCAGTTTTTCGTGCATTGCGCAATTGAACCTGCCATTAACAAAGCGATTCAGAAATTTTAGAAATTTCGGAAAATTCCGACCCTTTTTTTTTTGGAAAATTTCAGAAATCACTTTGTAATTGAATTGCCAGCGCCCCCTACATCCGAAACGAATTTTGAATCATTTTTTCCTTGATAAAACAAGCCTAGTGTTAACTGAAAAATGAAAAGCAGGAAGCTGATTGGTTGGGCTATGCCCAAGAAGCTAGCTGAGCCTGGGAGTTTTGGCAACAGTTACATGTTTAGGTTTTCTGTGCAGCAGCTCACCAATTAGTGTGTGTGTGTGTGTGTGTGTGTGTGTTTCTTTTTGCTTCTTGGCTGCTGGAAGAAGATTCTTCACATGGACACCTAAGGACCATTTGAATCTCTCTCAAAGCACATTGTGTGAGTCAATGCAACTGTTCTCATGGCTGTATATATGTTGCTCTGCATAACAAAGAGTAAACACCTTATACTTTACTGATCAGCTGTGTGGCTTATCTTTTCTCTAGTAAGACAGTGTGTGAATTGATAAAGACGTGAACTACATGTGATTTTCAATCCGCTACAAAATTCACCTTAAAGCAGGGGTGTCCAAACTTTTCGGGAAGAGGGCCTGTTGGGAATGTTTTCACTTTAAAAAAAATATCGATCTGCTTTTAATTTGTTGAACATGGCTCAGAGGAGGCAGCAGGCTGAGAAACAATAGACAAATACTTAAATAAGTAAACAAACTGGCATTTTGCAACCTCCAAAGAACTATCCAAATCGACTGCCTGAGGCAGCTGCCTCACTCTGCTTCATGATAAGAAGCTGACATTGTAATGCTGTCCTTGGTGCAAGCACCTGGCCTCTGCAGCATAGAACATAACATCTGTTTGCCCACAGTAGATAATTTTGAATGTGCATTTATTTATTTAGCAATGGTACTCAGTAACAACACCCCTGAGAGATTACAACTCCAAATCATGTAGCAATGTTTATTTAAATCAAGATTGAAATCAGTGTAAGAACTATAAACTATTCCACAGTATATTTATCTATCAGAATATTTATTATTTTATTTATTTACTTCATTTATATTCCGCCCTTCTCACCCCGCAGAGGACTCGGGGTGGATCACAACGCACATATACAGGCAAACATTCAATGCCATGTCTATACAACATATATAGACAGACAACGAGCTACACAATTGGTCGAGAGCTCACCCCGACCCGGGCATGCCTCGAACTCATGACCTTCTGGTCAGTAGAGATCTTATGCAGCTGACTCCCAGCCAGCTGTGCCATATTCCCAGTGCATATATTCACATCCTCTCACAGCTTTGTTTCCTGCTTTGTTTAAGGTTCTTTCCTTTCCATGAAAAGAGCTTCCCACATTTACGGGTTTAATTTTCGTAGGTTTTATTATTTGTGGTTTTGATTAATATGGTTTGTATAGGGGGTGCCTATTACACCATGTAACAAAATTTGAAAAACAGAATGTTCCTGGTTTGACATTGTTATTCCTGTTTAATTGTGTGATACATTTGAAAGTAGTTGTTATACTCCAGAAACTTTGTTTTTGTGGCTGCCACAAGCTACTACGTATGTTGAATTGGTTGAGGCTCGATGAGAAATTCATTGAAAAACCATAGCAGAATGCGTTGCAGGATGTCCTGCAAAAACAAAGTTTTTGTGGTTTAATCAACTTTTCCCTTGTTCTTATGATAGATTCAATTAGGAAATGGCATTTATAAACCAAGAACAAAAAAACATTTTACATAGTGTTATATTCTACTTCAATTGCAATAGCAACATCCTATGAAATTCTGGAGTTTGTAGTTTAGTGAGACAGAAGAGCTGTCTAGGAGTTTTAATGGCCCTTTGTCAGACTACAAATCTTAGGATTTAATAGGAAGTTGCCATGGCTGTTAAAATAGAACCATAGTGTTATACAAGTGTAGCATGATAGAGACCTTAAGCTGGTCCACAACTGTTAGCAAAGATGGAAATTGCACTGGACTCCATATGTTCCTGGACTGACAATCTCATAGCCATACATCTGGGCTATGTACAAACTCAGCTCATAAGGTTATTTTCATTGCCAGAGCTAAGGGCCCTTCCACACAGCCATATTACCCAGAATATCAAGGCAGAAAATCCCACAATATCTGTTTTGAACTGGGTTATCTGAGTCCACACTGCCATATATTCCAATTAAAAGCAGAAAATGTGAGATTTTATTCAGCTATGTGGAAGGGGCCTATCAACACTAATCTCTACCCGTTAAGCCTGGGCAATCATGGTTCAAATGGTTCTAAAGTACTTACAAAACTAAAGTTCTGGTGGTGGAAACTAGGTGGCGCTGGTGCTTTGCTTATCCAGTGTTGCTAAAGTTCTGTTGGTGAACATTTCAGAACTCTAACAAAACTTTCAAAACTTCATTATTATTTCATTATTGGTGATTTTTAAGACAGAACCATTTAGGATCTGCCATTTATAATGAACTAGCTGTACCCGGCACGCGTTGCCAGGGGCGGTCTAAGGTAATTTGAAATGGTAGGCGAACATTATTTTGCCCCCCAAACATTATTTTGCCCCCATGTAAAACAAATATACAATTATAATATCACAATACCATTAGTAGTATTATATTGTATCAATGTATATACAATATATTATACCATACTCATACTATATTATATCATAATTATATTATACTACATTACAATATAATTATATTATAATATATTGACATTATAATATAAGATAACATTCTATTATATTATTATTATAAAATAATAAATAAAATTATTTATTTCAATAAAATTATCCTCTACTAAATATTTTCATGACTCCTATAAAACTCAAATAACTCAAAATAAAGTAAAATAAAATATTATATATTACTATTTTGTACAATACCACTATACTGCAATATTGTTTGTAATACTACATGTAATATAAAATATATCATTATTCTATTGTTATATTGTATTTTTATTATATTGTATGACAATATTAAGCAGAACTGTATAATAATCAACAAGAAATGAAATGTAAATGCATCAAAATCAGAATATATTACCTACCACCCGCCTCATAATTCATAGGAGTCTCCCATAAGTCCAAAATTAGGATCCCAATGTAAATGTAAATAGAAATACAGCCAAAATGTTCAAATGAGGTCGAATACAGGCAGCGTGGCCTGGGCAAACTTGGGCCCTCCCTCTAGGTGTTTTGGACTCCAACTCCCACAACTCCTCATAGCCTCAGGCCCCTCAGGTCTAGACAGAAATAGTGCCGAAGAAAGGAAGGAGGGAGAGGTCACAGAGGAGGAGGAGGAGGAAAGCCCTTCATTCATTCCTTCACTTACACTTCCTTCACTGATTCTTTTCTCCTTCCCTGCAAGCATGCTGGGGAGACAAAGGGAGAGGGGAAGCACTCCCTACCTGCCCGATAGGGAGTGCTTTGTTTACAGGCTTCTGCGCAAGGGAGCTACTGGGCATGCGCTGAGGTTTTCGCGGGTGTGCAGTTGCTCCTGCGCTCAACTTCAGCTCTGGAGCAACTGCGCCTGTGCGAAAACCTCCGCGCATGCCCAGAAGCGGCGTCGCAGCACACAAGGCCGGGGCCCAAAAGCAGGCAGCTGCGGCGCTATCCGAGGAACATCAGCAGGGCCAGGATGGCGCCCCATGTGGCCAGGATGGTGCCCCCTTCCCAGATGGCGCCCTAGGCGGCCGCCTACTTGGCCTGCCTTGTAGGACCGCCCCTGCGCGTTGCTGTGCCCTATTTAGGAGATGCGAGAAAGTCTGAGTATGTAAGGGTTGGAATTGTTGTTAGTGAATTGGGTGTTTTATGTGTGTGCCTCAGCTCTTTGCCTGCAGTCCTTGGGGTTTGACTTGTACCATGGCCATGGCAGCTTGGGAGGGCTTGTCCTGTCAGGGGATCTCTATCTTCACAGGTGCGTCCAGTGTCTGTTGGGGGACTGTTAAAAATCCTTTCCGTATCCTTTTAGCCACCTTTTTCAAGATCTTCATGTCTAGCTTACTTTCTGCTCCTCTCTTTTCAAGATGTCCTGCTCTGTGTCTTTTGCACCCATTGGTCGATGTCCGATGAGGCTTTCCTCATCTTTTGAAAGTGTTGGAGGAGGCTGTGGCACTCATCTGACAGTTTGTTATGGGTCGGAATGTTCATGTTGGCTGGCCAGTACAGCAGTTATGCAAATCCGCCCTTATTGGCAGCCAATCATGTTGTCAGAATGTAGAGGCTGGGGAGTCTTTGGCAGCCCCAGAGGATGCTGGGAAATGTAGTTTTTTACTCGTTGTTTTGGGGGCCTTTTAGGTTTTTTGGGGGGGAGTTTCTTTGCTACAAATGTACCTTGCTTGAGGCCTATTTCTGTTGGCAAGTTTTGTGTTTCTGCGTTGTAAGGTTTCTCTGTTTCAGGTAGTCTTCACATGACGACTGTTCCTTTATATATATAGATTTTTGAAAGTTTTGTTAGAGTTCTGAAATGTTCACCACCAGAACTTTAGCAACACTGTAGAAGCAAAGCGCTAGCGCCACCTAGTTTTCACCACCAGAACTTTAGTTTTGTAAGTACTTTAGAACCATGATTGCCCAGGCCTACTACCCATATTTACTCCCACTATGAAATATCTGGAACTCAGAAATCTTGTGGCAGATTAGTCATTTGTAGACAGCCACAAACAAAACAATTGGATCATTAAAATGAGGGTCAAATTGGACATGAGTTTGCATAACATGCACATTTGAAAATTATCACTATATATAATCTATAATAGATACAATACTCAAAGTATAGTTGGTTTGCACATTTGGTCCACAAAGGCTCCTGTGGGGCTGGATGGATCTGTATCAAACTTGGCATGTATACCCTTCATTATTCAACTTAAAATAATTGAGGGATTCAAACTAAAAACACATCCCTTTCGAGCTCAGTACAGAGAGAAAGAAAAAGAACAAAGTATTGGCTGTTGCTAGGTGTAGTGCCCTCTGCGATGTCACTGAGGACTCCTCTATACTGCCACATAACCCAGAATATCAAGGCAGATAATCACAATATCTGCTTTGAACTGGGTTATCTGAGTCCACACTGCCACATAGCCCAGTTCAATGTGGATTTTATACAGTTGTGTGGAAGGAGCCCGAGGAAGGAAGGGAGTGAAACAGCTTGGATGCTATTAGGAAACATATGTATTGGGAAAGTGAGAAAGGAAAGAAAGGGAAAAAGAGATGGGGGAGAAAGGTTGTGAGAAGGAAGGGATGAAGGGGAAAGAAAGAAAAAGGAGGGGAGGGGAGGGGAAAGAAAAGAAGGAAAGATATGAGGGGAGGCAAGGAAAAAAGAAAAAGGGAAGAAAAGAGAAAAAAAGGGGAAAAAGGTATGAAGGAAAGGAAGAAAGAAAAAGGAAGGAAGAGAAAGGAAAGAATGAAGGGGGAGGTGTATGAGGGAAAGTAAAAGAAGAAGGGGGGGAAAGGAGAGAAAGGAAAGTGAGAGGAAGGAGGTGTATGAAGGAAACAGAGGAAATAATAATAATAATAATAAACTTTATTTATAAGTCGCTTCCCTCTCCCCAAAGGGGACTCGGAGCGGCTTACATGGGGCCATGCCCAAACCACAAATCACAAAATATCAGACATCAAAAAACAATAAACACAATAAAAACAGTAAACACAGTAAAATGAATACATTTAACAAAAACACAATAACAAATGCATCTAAAACAAAAGAAAAGAAAAAGAAGAAGAGAGGGCGGGCCACATGTACATATAAGATGTTTAAAAACTGATGGAGATAAATGGAGGAGGGCCAAAACGTGAAGAGTCGTAAAGAGGAAGGAAATCAAAAAATGGGCGTTGAGGGATCTAGTCTCCAAAGGCTAGGCGGAAAAACCAGGTTTTCAATTGTCTCTTAAAGGCTTCCAGTGATGGGGAAAGAAGGCAAGACAGAGCCTGCCCACCATTGCCAGAGTGTTGCCATGGAGACATTGTTGCCATTGTGAAGTAAGTAAGTCTTCTCAGAGCTGGAGAAAGAAGAAAGCAGGTGGGCAGCAAGCCCTCTGACACCCAGGCAATGCCAGGTATATATGCAAGCTTCAATAGAAATCTCCAACCTGGTGACCTCTGTGTTGTCCAAATGTTAACTGTGGGTAGGCAACTTCAAACTACTAGTCCTTCCAGCTGTTCTTTCCTATGGTTCTTCATATTTAAACTGGATTTGTACAAACAGAGGGTATATCGTCGAAGGCTTTCATGGCCAGAATCACTGGGTCGTTGTAGGTTTTTCGGGCTGTATGGGCATGTTCTAGAAGCATTCTCTCCTGACGTTTCGCCTGCATCTGTGGCAAGCATCCTCAGAGGTTGTGAGGTTTTAAACCTCCCAACTTCTGAGGATGCTTGCCACAGATGCAGGCGAAACGTCAGGTGAGAATGCTTCTAGAACAGGGGTGCTCATTAGGTATCTCAGGAGCTACTAGTAGATATTCGGCCCTCTTCAAGGTGATCTTTGGGCCTCACCAGCTGGATGGGGCCCTCCTGCCATGCGCGTGCACAACCTGCGTGCACACGCGCTTCTGCTGCTGGCTTCCGCTCTCGCGGTGCTTCTTTCGCCTGCGGGGCATTGCAGGAAGAAGGAAGCACGAGGCGGGGCCTCTGGAGGGAGTGCCCTGCCTCTCTCTCATCCAGAAGCAGCTGTGCAGCCTCAGTTGCCGGCGGGACAGGCAGGGCGGAGCGCTCCCTCTGGATGCCCCGCCTCGTGCTTTCTCCTTCTCGCAATGCCCCGCAGGCGGAAGAAGCGCTGCCGGGCAGAAAACAGCAGCAGAAGCACACGCGGCAGCGGGAGCACGTGGGAGCGCACGGCGGCGGGGGCAGGTAGATCTTTTGGACTTGGTTGCTTTAAGAGTAGCTTGCATGCTGAAAAAGTGTGAGCACCCCTGTTCTAGAACAGGGCTGTCCAACTTCTACCGGCCCAGGGGCCTGAATTCTGGTCACTGATGACCTGGGGGGCCGTAGGGTCTGCCCTCGTCCCCGGCTCCACCCCCGCCCTACCCCTCCCCCGGTGCCCTCTCCCTTATTTTTATTTAATATTAAATATATTTAATTCCATCCTCCCCTCTCCCCTTATTTTAATGTATCCCATCTCCCCTTATTTCATCTTTAAATATATTTAATTTCATATTTAATACATGAGGGGAGATGGGGAGGGAATGAGGAGCCCCCCCCTGCTTCGGCCTACCTGTTCCAAGCGCACAGGATCCAGGAGTACCCGGACGACGAGAGGCGACGACCGACTGAGTCGAAGAAGGTCCTAATCGCGTCTGTGGGCCTCAGTGATCCAGTAGTAGAGTAGCCAAAGAGTATTGCGAGAATACGCAATCCACACGGGATTTCGCTGTCAACACCGGCGTGATCTCGCGTTGACAGCGAAATCCTGTGTGGATTGCGTATTCTCGTGATACTTGCTCCGAACCCGGAAGTAGGGTTTTTTTTTTAAAAAAATTATTTATTTTATTTTTCAATTTTTATTTTTTATTAAAAAGCTTAGGGGGGGCGTAGGGAAGGGGCTGGGGGCCATATACGGCCCCCGGGCCACCAGTTGGACAGCCCTGTTCTAGAACATGCCCATACAGCCCGAAAAACCCACAACAACCCAAACAGAGGATACCTTCTGAGAAGATCATCCTTTAGAAAGCTGGCCACACATCCACCTTAGTATATTTGAAACCAGTTGCAATAATCCAAGATACTCCACCCTTTGTTCGGCCTCTCAGAGCTCTGAGTAATGCTCTAGTCTGAAAGATGGACATACAGTAAACCTTTTAATCATCATTACTGCTCACTCTTCCAGGAAATAAGCAGCCATTTAGACAGATGTAGCAAAACTGAACAATCAGATTGAGCTGACATATGAAAGAGAAACAATACCAGAAATGCAGTTGTTTTTAGGGAGGGTGGTAGTAGCACTACCATCAGGCCCTAAGCGATACAAGAGCATAGCTGCTGCAATGATTTGCCAACAGAGTTTCATTTCTTCCAGATGAGTTGAGTTGAATGAAGCTTAAGAAATTATGTCTGGGATCGGATCTACACTGTGGTAATAATACATTTTCAGAATGCAGATTAATGGCATTTAACTGAACTTGCATTATACAGCACAGCAGTGTAGATACATCCTGGTCTGGAATAAGGGCAATGTAGGGTCATGCTGTGCTTCTGATGCCCCATCTGCACTGTGTAAATATTATTTAAAAATCAAAAGGCTGTAGCAGAGGCAGAGGAGCTCAAATGAAGAAAACAAGATAGCAGAAAGTCTTAGACTAACCCAAAGAAAAATATGGAATTGAAACGGAGTCAATCGGTTAAACTTGTGTTCTCGCAGATGACGGGGGAAATGGGTGCCATTTTGAAAACTCCGTATCCACGGTTTTAAGGAGCGCAGCTCCAGCCTCCCCGAGACGCCAGAGAGGCATCCCGGGCGGACTAGCAGTGCTCTGCAGCCCGGAAAGGTTTATTGTATCAGGATCTGTGACTGGGAGCCATATGGGACACTTTGTATCTTTGTGGGAGGAAAAATGTTGCGATCTGGAGGGTTATGTAGCAGGGTTGCGTTACAAAGTTTAAAGTCAAGTGGAGCATAGGAATTGAAGGATAGATATGGCTAGAGGTCTTCTGAAGCCTAGTCCCAGCCTTTTGTTCTTAATGATGCCAGACCACATAGAGCAGGGCTGTCCAACTGGCGGCCCGGGGGTCGTATACGCCGCCCCAGCCCCTTCCCTACGGCCCCCTAAGCTTTTCAATAAAAAATAAAAAATAAAATAAATAATATTTTTTTTAAAAAAATACCTACTTCCGGGTTCAGAGCAAGTATCGCGAGAATACGCAATCCACACGGGATTTCGCTGTCAACGCGAGATCACGCCGGCGTTGACAGCGAAATCCCGTGTGGATTGCGTATTCTTGCGATACTCTTCGGCTACTCTACTACTGGATCGCTGAGGCCCACAGACGCGATTAGGACCTTCTTCGACTCAGTCGGTCGTCGCCTCTCTCGTCCGGGTACTCCTGGATCCTGCGCATTTGGAAAGGTAGGCCGAAGCAGGCTCCTCAGGGGGCTCCTCATTCCCTCCCCCATCTCCCCTCATGTATTAAATATAAAATTAAATATATTTAAAGATGAAATAAGGGAGATGAGATACATTAAAATAAGGGGGAGGGGAGGATGGAATTAAATATATTTAATATTAAATTAAAATAAGGGGAGGGGAGAGGGCGCGGGGAGGGCGGAGCCGGGGCAGACCCTACGCCCCCAGGTCATCAGTGACCGGAATTCAGGCCCCTGGGCCGGTAGAAGTTGGACAGCCCTGACATAGAGCATGCAGGAACACTGGAACTCCCTGCTGCAGGCCAAACCAACTCAGATGCAGTGGGGGGGGGGGTCTTCAGGGGCTCACCTTCAAATTTCAAATGCACCAGGTTCTATCTGAACTTTGTAGCTGAGGCCCCTTCCACAAAGCTGAATAAAATCCCATATTAGCTACTTTGAACTGGAATACATGACAGTGTGGACTCAGATAGCACAGTTCAAAGCAGATAATATGGGGATTTCCTGCCTTGATATTTGGGGTTATATGGCTGTGTGGAAGGGCCCTGAGCAAGCTCGGTCTTGCTTAGTTCTGTTTCCGGTTTTTAAAAGCCCCCCTCCGAATGTTATAAGCTTCTAGTTTATGATACAAATTATTTGGGGGGGGGGGGAGAGATGATAATTGATAATCCATCTTGTAGGTTTCTGATATGATTTAGTACCTTACTCTTTTTCACTCCATCCAGTTTTAACTTCTATTCCTTCTAATCTTATCAAAGTTGGAGCAAACATATCATTTCCTATTACCTGAAGTCACATTTTAACAAAAAAACCCTCAGCATCACTTGGTGCATTCTCCAAATAAAAAGACATAATGAATAGTTGACAACGTTCTTAACATGAAATAAAAAAAGGATGCAACCACTGTTTACTGCTATAATAGCTCATCTTAAAAGGATAGGTCTTGCATTGTATCTTATACATCAGCAAATTAGGGCTCTGCAGGAAGAAGGCGGCCAAGAAATGTCAAATGAAGCTTGCCTTAGGGAGGGAATGGTGAAAGGAATGCACCTCCAGATATTTTTGGACTGCAAATCCCATCATTCTCATTATTAGTGATGCTGGCTACTGATTCAAGCTTGGGATGCAATTATGCACTAGTATTTATTTTTTAATTAGCGTATATGCCCGGTGTTGCTTGGGTTTGTGTTTCATTTCTCTCTTTTTTTCTTTTGCTCCCTTTCCCTCATACACATCCCTTTCTCCACTTCCTTCCTTCCTTTTATCTTCCTTCATCTTCCCTTGTTTTCTTCCATTCTGCCCTTTTCCTTACTTTCTCTTTCTTTCCTTCTCTCCCATCATATATTTTTCCGTTCCTCTCCCAATTGAGTTAAATTCCACAGTGAAATCGTTTTAAAATCATCCAAATGAACCACTCTCTTTGGGGAGTGGACTGCACCACAGCAATCTGCAGAGCCCTCTGAATTGCACACTGTGGCTGAATCTACACTGCCATATAATCCAGTTCGAAGCAGATAATCTGGATTCAGAAACTGCATTATATAACAGTGTAGAATGTGGGGCAGCTGGCTGGGAGTCAGCTGCAGAAGATCGCTACTGACCAGAAGGTCATGAGTTTGAGGTTGGCCCGGGTCGGGGTGAGCTCTCGACCAATCCACTTGTTCGTTGTCTGTCTATATATGTTGTATGTCTATGGCATTGAATGTTTGCCTGTATGTGTGCATTGTGATCCGTCCTGAGTCCCCTGCAGGGTGAGAAGGGTGGAATATAAATGACTACCTTGGGGACCCGGCGGTGCCCGGGTCATTTGAGAAGTGCAGCAGGATGTAGAGTGGGTCATGGGGGCACTGTGTGGCAAGTTTGGTCTTGATCCATCATTCTTGGGAGTTGCAGTGGTATCATGAAAGTACTGAGGGTACTGGAAGTCCCATCATCTGTGGTCCAGCCTCCCCCAAATTGCAGTAGGATGTAGATTGGATCATGGGGGATCTGTGTGCTAAGTTTGGTCTGTATTGGTGAATGGATGAGGGTTGTATTGTTTTTAGGGAGTGAAGGTACTTCAAGTCCCATCATCCGTGGTCCGTTTCACACAAAACTGCACCAGGATGTAGAGTTGGTAATGAGGGCTCTGTGGGCCAGGTTTGGTGTTGATCAGTCATTGGATAAGGTTTGCAGCAGTCTTGGAAAGTGAGGGAAGGTACTGCAAGTCCCATCATCCATGGTCTGCCCTCCTCCAAACTTCAGCAGGATGTAGAGTGGGTCACTGGGGCTCTGTGTGCCAAGTGCGGTCTTTATCGGTGTTTGTTGGGGGCCGCAGTGGTCTGTGGGAACAGAGAGGTGTGAAAGTACTACAAATACCATCATCCATTGTCAGTCCTCCCGAACCTCACCAGGATGTGAAGGTAGTCATGGGGGTTATGTGTGCCAAGTTTGGTCTCGATCAGTAATTGGATAAGGGTCGCAGTGGACTTGGGAAGTGAGTAGAGGTACTTCAAGTCCTATCATCCATGGCCTGCCCTCCTCCAAACTGCAGCAGGATGTAGAGTGGGTCATGAGGGCTTTGTGTGCCAGGTTTGGTGTTGATCAGTCATTGGATTAGGTTTGTAGCAGTCTTGGAAAGTAAGGGAAGTTACTGCAAGTCCCATCATCCACGTTCCGCCCCTCCAAACTTCAGTAGGATGTAGAGTGGGTCACTGGGGCTCTGTGTGCCAAGTGCGGTCTTTATCGGTGTTTGTTGGGGGCCGCAGTGGTCTGTGGGAACAGAAAGTGTGAAAGTACTACAAATCCCATCGTCCATTGTCAGTCCTCCCCCGAACCTCACCAGGACGTGAAGGTAGTCATGGGGGCTATGTGTGCCAAGTTTGGTCTCGATCAGTAATTGGATAAGGGTCGCAGTGGACTTGGGAAGTGAGTAGAGGTACTTCAAGTCCTATCATCCATGGCCTGCCCTCCTCCAAACTGCAGCAGGATGTAGAGTGGGTCATGGGGGCTGTGTGTGCCAAGTGTGGTCTGTATTGGTCCTTTTGGTGGCCTCAGTCGTCTGTGGGAACAAAAGTGTTGGAAAGTACTACAAATCCCATAATCCATGGGTCATGTCCCCCGAACTACACCAGTACGTAAAGGGGGTTAGGGGGGTTATGTGTACCAAGTTTGGTGCAGGTCCATCACCCGCGCTGGTCGCTGTGGCCTGTGAAAGGGGCTGCCATATATCCGCCCTTCCGTCCTCATTCGTGGGCCATCCTGCCCTAAACTCTCTTTTGGGGCCTGTAATGTTCTGGCCTGTTCTGCTGGTAATTGGTAACTTTAAAAGGCGGAATGGCAGGCAGCCATTTTGTAAAAGCTGAGGGGGGAGAAAACAGGATTCCATTTTGTTTTCACAGAGCCAAGTGGGGAGGGAATGTTGATAGTGCATTTTTCCCCTCAGTGGGAAGAAATCCTGTTGTTTGAATGTAGAGGCCTGGATTCTGGGTTGCTGGCTAATCTGTGGCTATCAATGCCCTCTGTCTGGTGCCTTAGAATTTTGGAGTGCCAAGGCTGGCCAATCAAAGGACTTTATGCAAATAGCTGGCACTTAGAATTTTGGAGTGCCAAGGCTGGCCAATCAAAGGACTTTATGCAAATAGTTGGCACTTAGAATTTTGGAGTGCCAAGGCTGGCCAATCAAAGGACTTTATGCAAATAGCGGGCACTTAGAATTTTGGAGTGCCAAGGCTGGCCAATCAAAGGACTTTATGCAAATAGCTGGCACTTAGAATTTTGGAGTGCCAAGGCTGGCCAATCAAAGGACTTTATGCAAATAGCTGGCACTTAGAATTTTGGAGTGCCAAGGCTGGCCAATCAAAGGACTTTATGCAAATAGCTGGCACTTAGAATTTTGGAGTGCCAAGGCTGGCCAATCAAAGGACTTTATGCAAATAGCTGCCACATATCGCTGTGGCCTGTGAAAGTGGCTGCCACATATCCGCCCTTCCGCCCTCCCGCCCTCCCGCCCTTCCGCCCTCCCGCCCTCCTGCCCTCCGCACACATACATACAAACATTCCGCTTTATAAAGGTATACAGAAGATGTAAATAAATAAATAAATAAATAAATAAATAAATAAATAAATAGATGGGGCCTGTGTTTTCATATCTGTGCTAAAAAGTGCAATGCAAGTCCAGAAGGTTATTTTTGTTCTTTATAGTATGCTTGATCTTAACCGAACAATTCCAAAAGTTTGGGTTGGATCTATACTGTAAAATGAATGCAATTTGGCACCACTTTTCACTGTCGGTGTCTGAATGCTATAGAACAGTGCTGTCCAACTTCTTCCGGCCCAAGGGCCGGAAGAAGTGTCACTGATCACCTGGGGGGCCGCAGTGAGCGGGGGGCGTGGCCACTCCCGGGGCCATGGACACTCCCAGGGCGTGGCCACTCCCAGGGGCGTGGCCGGCCTCCTGCGCGGCCCGCCCATTTTCAGGAGGGTTTCCCTGGGTGACGTTAGGCTGGGTGACGCCTGACGTCACCCAGCCTAACGTCACCCAGGGAAACCCTCCCGCAAGCCTGGAAGGCTGGCGGGGAAGCCAGAGCGGCGCCGCTTCCCCGCGAGCCTTCCAGGCTTCGGAGGGTTTCGCCCGGCTCCTGTGTCCCTCTGAGCAGAGGGACACGGGAGCTGGGCGAAAAACTCCCGCAAGCCTGGAAGGCTGCCGGAGGAAGCGAGAGCGGCGCCGCTTCCCCGCGAGCCTTCCAGGCTTCGGGAGGGGTTTCACCCGGCTCCCGTGTCCCTCTGCTCAGAGGGACACGGGAGCTGGGCAAAAAACTCCCCCGCCAGCCTGGATGGCTGGTGGGAGAAGCGAGAAGCGCCACTCGCTTTCCCCGTGAGCCTTCCAGGTTTGGGGAAGGGTTTTCGCCCGGCACTCGCGTCTCAAGTGCCAGGTGAAAACCCTTCCCCAAACCTGGAAGGCTCGCGGGAAGTGAGCTTGAAGGGAGGGAGGCGCGCTGGGGACCCCCTCCTCCAAGGCATCGGCTCCGGAGAGAGAGGGAAGAAGAGGGCGGTGCAGGGAGGAGGAGCTGGCTCACTTCCTCCCTCCCTGCCCCGCCTCCCGGCCGCCATTTAAATTTTTTTTAAAAAAAATTAAAAATGGCGGCCGGGGGCATAGCTGGGGCCGGAGCCAACAGGCTGGGGGGCCGTGTACGGCCCCAGGGCCGCCAGTTGGACAGCCCTGCTATGGAATCCTAGGGATTATAGTTTTAAAAGGTATGTTGCCTTCTCTACCTAAGAGCTGGTGCCTCACCAAACTACAAATTTCATGACTTCATAGCATTGAATCATGGCAGTTAAAGTGGTGCCATGCTGCATTCATTCTACAATGTAGACACACCCTTTGTTTAACGGAACATATCTTAGGGTCCATTTGACACTGCCATATAAAATCCAGATTATCTGCTTTGAACTGGATTATATGGCAGTGTGGACTCAGATAGCCCAGGTCCCAGTTCAAAGCAGATGCCATGGGTTATCTACCTTGATATTCTGGGTTATATGGCTATATGCAAGGGCCCTCAGAAAATCCAGTTCAAAGCTGATAATGTAGATCAGTGATTTTCAACCTTTTTTGAGCCGCGGCACATTTTTTACATTTACAAAATCCTGGGGCACACCACCAACCAAAATGACACAAAATGACACTCTAACACAGTAATACATATAGTTAATATGTTTTAAAATGTATTTACACACTCAGTGTGAAACCTGGGCCTGTTTCGATGAACACAGCATAGATATTCTGGCAGGAAAGGTAGAAAGACACACACGAAGGTCTTGCTCAACAGCTGTCAGTCTCTCTGTTTTTAGTTTTGGTGAGGTTTGGGGGAGGACTGACAATGGATGATGGGATTTGTAGTACTTTCACACCCCTCTGTTCCCACAGACCACTGTGGTCCCCAACAAACACTGATAAAGACCACACTTGGCACACAGAGCCCCAGTGACCCAGTCCACATCCTACTGAAGTTGGAGGGGGACAGAACATGGATGATGGGTCTTGCAGTACCTTCCCTCACTTTCCAAGACTGCTACAAACCTAATCCTATGATTGATCAACACCAAACTTGCCACACAGAGCCCTCATGACCCACTCTACATTCTGGTGCAGTTTGGAGGAGGGTGGACCATGGATGATGGGACTTGAAGTACCTCTACTCACTTCCCAAGTCTGCTGCGACCCTCATCCAATTACCGATTGAGACCAAACTTGGCACACATAACCCCCATGACTGCCTTCACGTCCTGGTGAGGTTCGGGAGAGGACTGACAATGGATGATGGAATTTGTAGTATTTTCACACCCCTCTGTTCCCACAGACCACTGTGGCCCCCAAAAAACTCAGAGAAAGTCCACACTTGGCACACAGAGCCCCAGTGACCCACTCTACATCCTACTGAAGTTTGGAGGGGGACAGAACATGGATGATGGGACTTGCAGTACCTTCCCTCACTTCCCAATCCTGCTGCAAACCTAATCCAATGACTGATCAACACCAAATCTGGCACACAGAGCCCTCATGACCCACTCTACAGCCTGGTGCAGTTTTCTGTGAGACGGACCACGGATGATGGGACTTGAAGTACCTTCACTCACTTCCAAAAAACAATGCATCCCTCATCCATTCACCAATACAGACCAAACTTAGCACACAGAGCCCCCATGACCCAATCTACATCCTACTACACTTTGGGGGGGGACACACAGAGATGATGGGACTTGCACTACCTTCAGTAATTTCATGATACCACTGCAACTCCCAATAATGATGGATGAAGACCAAACTTGGCACACAGAGCCCCCATGACCCACTCTACATCCTGCTGCACTTCTCAAATGACCCGGGCAGGGCCGGGTCCCCAAGCTAGTATATATATATATATGAACGAAGTTCAAAAATAATTTCCCATGGCACACCTGATGATCTCTCACGGCACATTAGTGTTCCACAGCACATTGGTTGAAAGTCACTGATGTAGATCATCTGGAGCCCCACTGACCCCACCATATTAAATCCAGATTATCTGCTTTGAACTGGATTATATGGCAGTGTGGACTAATCTAATGAGTTCAAAGACAAAAATGTGGATTATTTGTTTTGATCACCTGGGGGCCCATTGACACTGCCATATAAAATCCAGATTATCAATTTTGAACAGGATTATATGGCAGTGTGGACTCAGATAACCCAGTTCAAAGTAGATACTGTGGATTATCTACCATGATATTCTGGGTTATATGACTATGTGGAAGGGCCTTCAGAAAATCCAGTTCAAAGCTGATAATGTACTGTATATTATCTGCTTTGATCATCTGGGGCCCCAGCTCAACTATCATATAAAATCCAGATTATCTGCTTTGAACTGGATTATATGGCAGGATGGACTCATCTAATCCAGTTCAAAGCTGATAATGTATATTATCTGCTTTGATCATCTGGGGCCCAAGCTAAACTGCCATATAAAATCCAGATTATCTGCTTTGAACTGGATTATATGGCAGGATGGACTAATCCAATCCAGTTCAAAGCCAATAATGTGGATTATCTGCTTTGATAATCTGGAACTCCCTTGACACTGCCATATAAAATCCAGATTATCTGCTTTGAACTGGATTGTATGGCAGTATGGACTCATCTAATCCAGTTCAAAGCCGATAATATAGATTATCTGTATTTATCATCTGGATTATATGACAGTGTAGATGTACATAATCCAGTTTAAAGCAGATATTGTGTGTTATTCTGCCTTGATATTCTGGGGGTCCTTCCACACAGCCCTCTATCCCAGAATATCAAGGCAGATAATCCCACAGTATCTGCTTTGAACTGGGTTATTTGAGTCCACACTCAGATAATGTGGGATTTTCAGCCTTGATATTCTGGGATAGAGGGCTGTGTGTCAAACTGCTGGTGGACAAAACACAATGATCAGGTGACCAATGGTAGGATGAGAAGGGAGACTGGATGCAGTGACGTCAGCATCCCTGCTCCTTCCCAAGCCACAAGGTGCCACCGCTTCCCTCCCTCGGCGACTACAGCTCCCAGAAGCCACCGCGCGCTCGAGGCCCGCCTTGCCGTTCCCTGCTTCATCTCGCGAGGCTTGGGTGGTCTTCTCGCCCTCGGCCGGCCTCAGAGCATCCAGCCCGTCCATCGCGCCCTCCTCCCTAGCCATGGCCGACCCCAAGTACGCGGACCTGCCCGGCATTGTGAGTGGCGAGGGCATTGGGCGAGGACTGGGAGGCAGGCAGGCCGAGGGGCCCGGAGGCTGGGGAAGGCGAGGGAAGGGTGGGGTCGGGTGTGGTGCCCGGGCTCTGTGGGTGGCAGGGAAGGGGTGGCTGAGGAGAAGCGGGCAGGCCCTGCACCAGGCCTCCTCCAACTCCCAGGAGCCCCAGCCAGCTTGCCCAATGGCCAGGAATCCTGGGAGTTGGAGTCCCAAACAGCTGGAAGGCCGCAGTTGGAGAATAGATCCCGTTTGACACCACTTTCACTGTCAGGAATCCTGGGAGCTGCAGTTTGGTGAGGCACCAAACCCACTTTGGAGTGGAAGGAAGGGCGAAGGCCTGCTGGGAAACTCCCACCTCTCCTGATTCCATAGCATTGAGCCTTGGCAGTCCAAATTGCCTCAGACTGCATTGAGTCCCTGAGGAGGGAAGGTTGTCAACCTAAAGATCCAGTACAGGAACGTGGCGCAGCTGGCTAAGTGTCAGCGGCATAAGATCGCTCTGACCAGTAGGTCATGAGTTCGAGGCCTGCCCGGGTCGAGGTGGGTGCTCGGCCTTTAAGTGTAGCCTGCTGTCGACTTTTGCAGCCCGAAAGACAGTTGTATCTGTCAAGTAAATAGGTCGGCAAATGTTGTATTGCCTCTCTACAAATCTATGGTGAGGCCACATCTGGAGTACTGTGTACAATTCTGGTCACCGCACCTCAAGAAGGATATAACGGAACTGGAAAAGGTACAAAGAAGGGCAACAAAAATGATCCAAGGGATGGAGCAGCTCCCTTATGAAATCAGGTTGCAACGCCTTGGTCTTTTCAGCCTTGAAAGACGGCGTTTAAGAGGTGACTTGATCGAAGTGTATAAAATCATGCATGGGATAGAAAAAGTGAATAAAGAAAAATATTTTCTCTGTCACACAACACTAGGACTAGGGGCACTCCCTAAAGCTCCAAGGTAGGAAAGTCAGGACTAATAAAGGAAATATTTCTTCACCCAGAGGGTCATTGGGTTATGGAACTCACTTCCAGAGGAGGTTGTGACAGCTGTCAGCCTGGACAGCTTCAAGGCAGGATTAGACAGATTCATGGATACCAAGGGAATCAGTAGTTACTGAAATGGACATCCAAGTGCCACCTCTGTGTTGATGGAGGCAGGCAGGATTTTCCCCGGGTACTGGTTGTGGGGGGTCGGGAGCAGGTGAGTTTTTTGCCCTCCTTTCTGCTAGAGATCCCTGTGTACAACTAGTGGGCCACTGTGTGACACAGAATGCTGGACTAGATGGGCTGAGGCCCGATTCAGCATGGCTCTTCTTGTGTTCTTATGTTCTTATGTTCTTAAGTAGGAGTTTAAGGTACCACAGTAAGGGGGGAGCGGCAAATTTTGACTGAATTATGAGGCCATTAAAGAACTCCAGGAACGCTGAAGCAGTGTTTCCCAACCTTTTTTGAGCCGAGGCACATTTTTTACATTTACAAAATCCTGGGGCACACCACCAGCCAAAATGACACAAAATGTTTTATGGCGTTTCGGCACCTCTTTTTCACAACAGGCTGCATATGCAGAGGACATAGAGTAGGCAAAATAATAATAATATAGTGAAACTAGCAATATGCACAAAAGTTTTATAAAGTTAACGTATCAATATAGTGAATTTGAAACACACGGAGTACAGTTTGGCACCCACATGATGTTGGCACCTCCATGGGAGAAAAAGGAAAAATATTTCCTTACTGCGTTGGATTAGGCTCTGTACTGGATAATCTGCAATATATAGAAGTTCAATATATAGGAGTTATGCACAAACAGAGGGCAGCATGCGAAGGAGGAGAGGAGCGCAAGTGGGCGGTTCCAAAAGTAATCCACAACAAGTGGGCGGCTCCAAAATGACGCGGCATCATTTTGGAGCCGCTCATTGGGCTCCTCTGCTCCTTTGCATGCTGCGTAATGCTTTTCCCTTGCATAAGGGGGCGTCTGCAGACAGAGCCTAATACCAACATGGTAAGGGAAGATTTTTTCTCCCATGGAGGAGGACAAAATAATAGCGGCGGCAAAAGGAGGGGGGAAGGAAGGGGGGCAAAATGTTTCTCTGGAGGCACAGCTGGAGCTCTGCAAAGGCACAGGAGTGTGCCTAGGCACACTGGTTGAAAAAGACTGTGCTGAAGGAATGCGGAAGGAACAATAAGGGATGCTGGAGACACTGAGAGATGAGGAATGCGTCAGCTCCCCCGGTGGCCAGAGTTTGCCTCTGTTCGCCTATATGTGTGTATGTGGAAACGGCAGGGATTGTCTGCTAAGTATGTGTACCTGTAATCCGCTCTGAGTGCCCTTCAGGGTGAGAAGAGCGGAATATAAATAAAGTTTATTTATTTATTTATTTATTTACATTTCCCTTTGGGAGAATAGTTTTTCCAAGTCCATGTGGGGTTTTGAAGTAATACATTCCAGAGCACAACATGTAAAAGAGTCACAGGGTACAACAATACTCGGCCACCCCTGTTGAAGTTCTTCCAAGACTTCTTTTGAGAGTGCTGCTCCATCATCACTGGACTTTACTTGGATTTTGATGCTATTTGGATGTTCCTTACGAAGACGTGCACATAACCTCATGACTCATCGTCTACTTACTTCACCTGAAAGGTTTTTTCATTGAACATGTATCCCTGAAACCTATATACACTGTACATTGGAATCTTAACTGATTCAGAACTGTAATGTTTGAGAGCCATTCCTCCTTTTCACTTTGTTTTAAGCTACTGTATTGAGCCATGTTCAACAAGGTTGTGTTCTTGCACCAACCCTATTTACAATCTTCTTCAGCATATGATGCTCCAAAGGGCTACGGCAGACCTCGAAGAAGAAGACAGCATATATATACGCTATCGTACTGATGGCAGCTTGTTCAACTTAAGCTGTCTGAGGGCTTGCACGAAGACTCTAAACTATCTAGTCCGTGAGCTTTTTGCTGATGATGCTGCCCTTGTTGCCCGTTCAGAAGCAGCTCTGCAGTGTCTAACATCCCGTTCAGCAGTTCACCTACCTGGGAAGCATAATCTCTTCAGACGCCAAGATTGATAAAGAGATAGATCACAGATTAGCAAAGGCATATAGTGCATTTGGAAGGCTTCACAAAAGATTCTGGAGCAACAAGCACCTGAGGCAAAGCACCAAAATCAGTGTGTACAGAGCTATCGTACTGTCTATTCTCCTCTATGGGTGTGAAACATGGGTCACCTATCGCCAACACCTATGACTCCTCGAACGCTTTCATCAGCGCTGTCTTCGCACAATCCTAAATATACACTGGACCGACTATGTGACTAATGTTGCTGTCCTTGAGCAAGCAGGGATCACCAGCATTGAGGCCATGCTATTGAGAACACAGCTGCGCTGGGCAGGGCAAGTCTCTAGGATGGAGGACCACCGCCTCCCAAAGATATTACTCTATGGTGAACTCGCCACAGGTCAGCGCAAGAGAGGCACCCCCAAAAAGAGATATAAGGACTCCCTGAAACAACATCTCGGGCTCGGCCAGATTGATTACCAACAATGGTCCACCCTGGCCTCACATCGGGAGGCATGGAGACGCACTATCCACAATGCTGCGGTCTCTTTCGAGAAGCCATGCCGAATGGGTCTCGAAGAGAAACGTCAATGCAGAAAGAACCGCAACTTGGAAACAACATCACCCAAGGAGACTTTCTGCTGTGCTTTCTGCAACCAAACTTGCCTATCTCAGATTGGCCTTTTTAGTAATCAACGCACTTGTAAAAAGCATGGGATGAGTCCTTCCTAAGAATCTTCGTTTCCGAAGTAATGCCGAGAGATATCCTCTTCGTTGGCACCCCCTTGTTGTGGGGGAGAGGCTTGCGTACCCTAATGAAGTTGTGAGCTATGCTGGCAGTGGCAAAATAGTCACCGGTAGGGCCTCCCATGCCAGACAGGTCACAACCAAAGGGTCTGACAAAGAGTGTCAACGGGCAGGATGGGCTCCTTAGCCTTTGGCAACCATCCTAAGAGAAGGAAAAGTCTTAATTTCGAACCCAGGCAGATGGTGCTTGTCTAACCCTGTAAGGTCAACCATCTAGAGAAGGAAACTCAAACCAAACCTATGACCTGAGGACTTCGCTGCCACCGTCCAAACATGCTAGGCCCCGGTAGATGAACCTTTGGTTTAAAGGGTGAGGCCGGTTCTGTGTACGCTGCGCTCCACCAGAAAAATCAATTGCACAGGATTGAAGGACACATCCAACCTCCAAATCATCAACGTGCTTGTAGAAAGCGTGGGATGAGTCCTTCCTGAATCTTTGTTTGCTAAGAAAAGCCAAGAAGATAGTATATGCTCTTTGGATATTATACTTTTTTTCCTTACATATATTACTTTGTGTTTGCTCTTTATTTACTGTCTTGATCCTGGTGTTTTGTTTAATGCTGGTAACCAGATTTTGTTCATTTTCATGATTTTCTCTTTGTCCACATGTTTGTGGATTTCAGTGGCTTCTTTGTGTAACCTGACATTATGGTTGTCAGAGTGGGCCAGCATTTCTGTGTTCTCAAATAATATTCTGTGTCCAGGTTGGTTCATCAGGTACTCTGCTATGTCTGACTTTTCTGGTTGAATTAGGGGCCTTCCATACAGCCATATCACCCAGAATATCAAGGCAAATAATCCACAATATCTGCTTTTAATGGAGTCCACACTGCCATATAATCCAGTTCAATGTGGATTTTATACAGTTGTGTGGAAGAGGTCTTAGTCTGCTGTGCCTTTCATGTTCTTTGATTCATGTCGGGGTGCTGCGCATAATAATAAATAGCTATACATTTATTTTTATATTCCGTCACCATCTCCCCAAAGGGACTCGGAACAATTTACAAGCGGAACCAAGCCCAATAACAACAAAGTTAGACAAGTAAAAACAGATTAAAAACACAATAAACATATGACAATCTAATGTGAATACAGAATATTATTTGGATTGATTTGCTTCAGTAGGAGTAAAGAAGGACGCTCTCTTTTCTCCATGAGATTCACTGGGTGGCATCTGGCGAGGCACACCCTCTCAGCCTCAGAGGAAAGCAATGGCGAACCTCTTTGGAACAAATCTTACCAAGAAAACCCTCTACTATGGAAAAATGTAGCTGTTTTTATCTGAATTGTCATTTGGTTGTGTTTTAAATTTTGTATGTTTTTTTTTAAAAAATGTATCTTGTTATTTATAAAGTTCATTCCTTGCATGTGTGGGACTGTCACCTGCAGTTTAATTAATCCGAAGTTGTCAAAATATGCTATTTAGACATTTTCTAGAATGCCCAGCATGACCTTATGGAAGGCCTGCACAATCTGTTGTCATCTAGGTGTTTTGGCCTCAACTCCCAGAATTACTGACCTTTGGATAAGCTGGCTAGGGCTTCTGGATTAAATACATATTTCAGGTGTTTTAGGTCGTCACTACCTCCCCCATATCACCCCCAGTGCTCTTTGATTTCATTTGCCAAATTACACCTTGATCCTTAACATCAGTCATTATTAGTTTTGTATTGAAACACTGTTTACAATGCCCACCCAAAATAAGGAAGCTAACCCCCCAACTTCTCAGCAGGGTGACCTAAAAGAAAGGTTTGCATGAGGAAGGAGGATCAGACAAAATGCACAATGAGATGTCTATTGAGCTTTAACATGGAAAATAAAGGTCTCTTGACCCTAGCTGAATGTAGTAGAGCATGAAGCTATAAATGCGACCTTCTTGCAAATCATGTCAATTTACCCAACATAATTTTGCAAAACAATAGATATTGCAGCACAGCAGTATCTGGAGAGTTGGGCATTCCACATCCCTGGTTTAAGGGGAGCCAGAGTTCAGTCTTAATTCTGATGAATTTCTGAGATTAACAACCTTGGCAGTCTTCAAGTATTCTATGAAATGATAAAGAAAAGAGTGTCTTTCAGGATGTGAAGAATTCCCTTTTTCTTAGTTGCTAAGGGCTGCAGCTGATCTCGGGCACAAGAAAACACATGTAGAGCACTAGTTATTTCCTCAAGGGATTGGATTTATATCATTTTTCTTCACTTCCTTAAGGGTAAGAATTTCCCCTGTTGTTTGGTTACAGCTGAACTGCTGTACAGGTTATGCATGAAAGAAAATGGCCAGTGCTGGAAACAGAGGCGTGGCAAATATTGGTATTGTACTAGACTGCTTCTAATGTTGGCAGGGGATGGAACAGAATCATGCACATATTGCGCATTTAGTTGCATATTGTACATTGATATCAATGCACAAAACACTGCCCCTCACCCCAAGCTCAGCATCCTGCTACTTCCAGCAGTCTCTATATAACTGCTGCCAATAGCTGGTGCTCAATGTTCATGATAGCTTATCACAAGCCATCTGAGGCTTTGGGGGCTATATGGGCAACCAATGAGAGCCGCATGCATCAGGCTGAGAATTACTTTTATGCCTTGGCAACATTTGTACACTTGGCTTGTGATTCTGTTGTAGTCTCTTGGCATTTGGGGAAGGTTTGCATGCAGAATGTCCCATGCTTCATTCCTGGTATCAATGTTTAAAAAGATCAAGGAGCCATAACAGAAAAGACTTTGGAGAACCAACACCCAGCCAGAGTAACACTACTGGATTAGATGGATAATTACTGTAGAGTTAACTCATCTAAATAAGACCTTTATGTTTCAGACATTGAAGTAATAATGATTATTAAAAAAAAGAATCACATGAAACTGTGGCAGACATTTCAGATCAGTTCAAGTGCCTGGGTGATATACTGGCAGGCATCAAGGATTGACAGGGGTAGAATTCACAACATTTTAGTCTGTGCATGTTTCTTCCAATACATTACAATTTATTGATAAAACCTCAAATGTGCAGAAACACTGGATATGGACAGATCGTCTCTGTGTCTACCCTAGTGTAGTATTTTTATACTTTTTCTTTGAGACAATACTTGTTTTGATGTCAATTCTGTAGGCTTGTGATCTGGGTGTTAGTGTATTGGACTGTTGTGTCTTCTGCTGCAGGGAGACGGTCTCTGAGCAAACTAGGATTTTTTTAAGACTACAGGCTTCTGTCTAACAGTGGTTTTGACTTAGGCAGAAAGTAGGATCATATTAATTCTGATAGGTTTACCATTCACCCAACTGTAAGAGTGTTTGTGTATTCCTTCATGACAAGACATTTAGGTTTGCGAGGGATTTAACTCACTCTTTTCAAACAGTTCTTTGTTTCTCTAAATCTCTGATAGAATGAACTTGCTTTTACAGAAAATCATGTGCCTCATAACCTGAAACCATGAACAGAGTAAGATACTCACTATATACAAAATCCTCAGAATTTATCAATCCGTAAAAATCAAGTTATTTGTACCTGATTATTATGCCTGCCGTGGGCTTTTCGCCTTTCTCTGAAGCTATTTTATAAGTACAATAGGCCCTTGATTATCCATTGGGGTTTGGTTCCAGGATCCCAGTGGATACCAAAATCCACAGATGCTCAAGTCCCATTATTTATAAAACGATATAGTAAAATGGTGTCCCTTGTATACAATGGCAAAATCAAGGTTTGATATTTTGGTGAGTATTTTTGAGCTGTGGTTGGCTGAATCCATGGATACGGAGGGCTGATTGTAATTACTTTTATGGTTGTCCACATGGTTGTCCACAATGTATTAAATTTATTCACTCAAACATCCACATAATCTAATTGTGTTTAAGCTGGTGGCTTTCAGACTTCTTCCGGGGAACTATAGAAATTCCTTTGGAACTAACTGGGTTCCTCAGTAACCAGGTCAGTAATAGAAGACAGATTGACCATCATTCCCCCCAGCAACAGCTGAAACAGTTTTAGGTTTAATTTTGTTCAACTCTTGTGGGTTTTTAAAACTAAGTTATCATTTAATGTATTTCAACTTATATACAAGCATTTTTAAAACAATACCGTGGAACCTGTGTAAGGAGAAAGGCAGGAATAAATTAAATAAGTAAACAAATGAATTAATAATGTGTCACATGTCTTAGCTCATACCAGGCAATCATAGATGGGCCAATGATTCCATTACGCTACAAGATTTGAAACATGTTTTAAGTCAGATGGACTAGGCATAACGAGATAGATGGATTAGCAATATGTTTGGTAGAGCAAATAATTGGTTGTGGACTTGTTGTTGTTATGTAGGTTGGACCAAAGACTTGTGATTTGATCCGTTCTTACATACAAATGAATCCTTATCTCATGGTATAAGAGATATAAGACTCCCTGAAACAAGATATAAGAGATATAAGGACTCCCTGAAACAACATCTCAGGCTCGGCCAGATTGATCACCAACAATGGTCCACCCTGGCCTCACATCGGGAGGCATGGAGATGCACTATCCACAATGCTGTGGCCTTTTTCGAGAAGACACGCCGAATGGGTCTCGAAGAGAAACGACAACGCAGAAAGAACCGCAACTTGGAAACGACATCACCCAAGGAGACTTTCTGCTGTGCTTTCTGCAATCGAACTTGCCTATCTCAGATTGGCCTTTTTAGTCATCAACACGCTTGTAAAAAGCATGGAATGAGTCTTTCCTAAGAATCTTCGTTCGCGAAGTAATGCCGAGATACATACAAATGAATCCTTATCTCATGGTACTTTTGGTTTGTTAACTTCTGCTGTCTGGTTTTGGTGTTTTGACTGTTAAGAATTAATTTTTGGGGTTCTTGTTTGAGGGCATACCATGTCTATAGATCATCTTTAGGTCTACTCTACTACAGGCAGTCCCCAAATTACAAGCATCCGACTTACAAATGACTCATTGTTAAGAAGGGGGGGGGGGGGGGTGAGACAACAGGAAGTGAGAGAAATCTACCCCTCGGAATGGAAATTCACTCCTGAAAAAGTTGTCATGGGGAAAGGGTGTCTCCACTGAAGCTTTCTCAGCAAGCCTTGCTTCTACAACAAGCCACATTTTTCAAAATCTGATTGTCACAGAAAGTGAGGTGAAATCTTCTGAACAGGGGCACAGACAGTAAAGTAAGCACCACAGGGGTGTTCACCTTTCCTCATGCTATCCAAAGCTAAAGAATATACTCATATGTATATTTTTGGCTGGAGTTACATTAAAAATGTACCTCTTCCGACTTGCATACAAATTCAGCTTAAGAACAGAACCTCTTATTCATAACTTGGTGATTGCCTGTATAAATATTCCATATATTTGACTTCATTGGATTACTTTTGTGTTTCCAGGCCAGGAATGAGCCGGATGTTTATGAAACAAGCGATCTGCCTGAAGATGATCAAGCGGAATTTGATGCGGTAAGGTCATAATGTCAGCTGATTATTTCTTAGCATTTTGATTATTTTTTGTGGATATGATAATCACTCAATCCACTTCTAAAACCTTTATTTGACCAAATTAATGTATGTTTCCTTGTAGATTGGACCATGGGAAAGGCAGAATTTGGTAGCTTAAATCTTTGTTAGAAAGAATTGGAGTAGTGAATCAGTCTTAAACTAAATAAAGCTGAAAAACACCAAGCAACTGTTCGTAAAATGCTGAAATTTAGATAAAAAACTGCTCACAAGAGCTGCTATCATTCTTTCCTAATTACATCCCACAAGATAATTCTAAACTCTAGATATTCCAAGGAGGACTCATTCTGTTTTTAATAATACTTCTCTAAATTGAGAGAAGATGTTAAAGAATTGGTAGAAGACTTGATTAGATTTGAAATCTTTTGAACTTGATCTTATTCCCACTTCTCGAGAATTTTACCTTTCACTAAGTATGCAGACCTTGTGGGTATATATTTTTAAAGTGTTGTTGAATTTAGATAATTTTATCTTCATAATACAAAAGTCCTGTTAGAGTGCCTTGAATGTTTTGGTATAAAAATCCCAACAAACCCATGCTGTGCCGGCATTCATTGCCTTTGGTTCTAGAGCAGTGGTTCTCTACCTCTGGATCCCCAGATGTTTTGGCCTACAACTCCCCAAAATCCCAGCCAGCTTACCATCTGTTAGGAATTCTGGGAGTTGAAGGCCAAAACATCTGGGGACCCACAGGTTGAGAACCACTGTTCTAGAGCCTTTGCAGAACTGAACAGGCAACACCAGGCATGTGCTTACAGTGGATGCAGGAAACCACTGATAATTGCAAACTCTATTAAAACAAACAACTTCTATTAGAAGTTACAATGGAGTCTCCCTGGAGGACCTAGAAAATTCCTACAGAGGTATCCTCTCCAGAAATTTGCCAGCATGACCCCATGGTAACTTCCAAAGAAAATATAGCATAGAACCCCCTGGAATATATAGATCATCCCTAGAAATGACATATTTTGTCAGATGTGGCAGGTGAAACCAAGGGTACTATCCCCATGGGTATATGTATAGGATTGCATTATAACCTCTTCTTGAACTGTAGTCCTATGGTAATGTGTATGCTGTTATCTGGGTGTTTTTTCAAGTGAATTTTTTTAACATCAAGCTGTCTCTAATGAAGTCCAAATCTACTAAATGAAAAAGTGTTTTCAGTCATGATGAAGGATAGTTGCTATCAATGCTATGCATTATGTACAAGGAATTGTATAGAAAACTTTTATTTGTGTGGAGCTCCTGCTATATCTGTGGCGCACCTGATTTTATGAAAATGTGAGAATTCTTGAATACACTTTTTTAATAGGAGGAGGCTATTATGCAGACCTGCAAATTAAATAAAAGGCTATTCAGCTACCTCCCTTTTTGCCTGCAACTTTTTTTTTCTTGCCTATTCCTATGCACTTGGTGTAACTTAACGCTGCCTCCTCCATCTTCTGTACTCATAGCTAAGCCTTCTCACTATCAAACAGTTTCAAAAGAAATAGCCATGTTGGCCTCTTGCAGAATAAAAAGAAGGAAGACAGAAGGATAAATACAAAAAACACATGTGGATTTAAAATTAACTTGTTTTTATTTCGGCATGAACTTTCATGGATATAAATCTACTTCTTCAGATGCAGTATAGTGTAAATCTGAGCTCATAAAAATCTGCACCTGAAAGTACTGCATTTGAAGAAGTGGGTGTATATCCACATCTGCAATAGCTATAATAAAAAACAGTTAATTTCCAAGCTGCTGACACATTTTTCCTCCTCTTCTCTTCTTTTGTTTAATACATTACTATATTATGAAACAGTTTCCCATTGCTAGGACAAGGAAAATCAGTTCAGAAGAATAGATTGATCCCACCTTAAACACATTCAATTTTGTCTAATTCTAGAAGCTATGTATGAGGACCTCTAGACAGGTCTACTAAAGAGTCCTGTGTGAAATCATGGAAAGAGAGCCATAGCTGCTGGCCAGAACAGAGTAGATGGTATTGGACTAGATTAACTGATGGTCTGACTCATCAAGATAAGGCTGCTTTCTGTGTTTCCCATTAAAACCTTGTGCACATCAGAACTGTGCCAGTTGCCTGGTCCTAGTTTTATAAGGCCAAGGTACAATATCAAGATTGATACAATCACAATTGGGTAGTCTCCTTCAGCTCAAAATTACAGTAACTGGGTACTTCCACCTCTTCATTTGCCTGTAGTAATCATTGTTCAATTTGGAGGAGTGAAAGAGTTACACGGGGCACCTCTATATACTGTGGACTTTGTGATAACTTAAACTGTGATCTGATTTCAGGCATTAGTAGTGGTCACATGATAGCATGTGCCATAAACTCCAGAAATCCTGGCTTATTGGTAAAAAGTAACATGCTAGCATATGTGGACTGATAATTGCTGCTTACTGTGGTAACGGCTAAAGAAATCTTGGAGCTTCTCTGTGTGACATGTCTATTGTGTTGACAGGGTTCAGACTCCTTGTCTTTCTTGTTTTCATTTGTTTCTCAACTTCTCATAAATGTTCTCTGTGGGGGAGAAATAAGCTAAAAAAGAGGATACACCAAATCAAATATTTCTTTATTATGTTCATAGATCAGCATAAGAATACACCAACATTCAGGCATCACGATAAAACAGATATGAGTTAAATGCAGTCAACAGGCCATACAAAACTCTGCAGAACTACCGTATTTCAGTGATTCCCAGGGACCCAATATTTTTTTCTTAAAAAAATACTTTGCAGGGTTTTTAAAAATTCTGTTTTAGTAGCTTTGGCATTTTTTTTTAAAAAAAACAGAAAGTTGACATCCAGTTGACTTCCTGTTTAGCCATGGTTTCTTCCTGTTCTTTTTTTTTAAGGTTAAAAGGCAGGGACTGGGGTTACAGTAGGGAGAACATGAGGAGAACCAAGCTTTCCCTGAAAGCCAATCCCTTCAGTAAATCCATCATGTTTTGTTTTGCTAATCCTACTGCATCCTGGTTTGAATAGGCCATGCATACCATCATGCTACTCATATAGGACCATCCAAGATACCTTAGCTTTCCATATCATCTGAATTCACCCATTGTTACAATTTCCTGTTCAGAAATATGCTGTAGTTTCATTGTCCTCAGCATGTGATGGTGTTTTCCAAATGAAGATTATTGCTGCTGTAATGACCTATAGGTGCTTGTTTGGCTGAGTATAATGTGAAGTAGAAAAAAATGTCGTAGCTTAAGGGAAACAGTTTCAATTGTTACTTTGAAAAAGTAGGGTGTGTGCAAGTGCGTAAATGTACACTGTTGAATTTTAGAGTTCAGGAGAAAATATGCCAATATGCCATTTGAAGGTTCTTGGATGTCTGTGTGGCACTTTTGTTGTAGTGGTCTAGCAGAATTTGTGGATGTCTCAATAAGATGGATTGCATTCCCCAGCATTGGCTAACGTGACTACGAATAATGGGAGCTGTAGTTTAGGATCATCTGCAGGGACAGATGTTCCGCCGTTTTCTGTTATAGGGTCAGATGGCAGAACACACCTTTAGGAGCATAAACATTTGACAGTGGACATGGAATGATTCTGCCCTCGAGGTAAAAAGCCATGTGATAAGAGTTGGCTTTTTAACCTTCTTCTATAACACATACAGACTGAACCTGCAGTATTCCTCTAATAAGAAATATAGGCATACAATGTGCTGTTAGAAGGTTTTGTCATATTGACGGAATTTTAAAAAATCATTTTTATTAAGTGTATAATAGAGCAGTCTCTGAGTAGATAATGAACAGCTGTTACATATACATATTTATGTAATATAGCATTGCATCTTCTTGTTCCTAGTTCCCATTGTTCTATATTGTCTATTCATCTTTCCCTTCACTTTTTCCTTTCCCTCCTCCACCCCATACCCATACCACATTTCCCTCTTTTCCTTTAACCATGAACACAATTTTCTCAGTCTCTGTACAATATGTGCATTCACTTCATCACTTTTTTTTATCCATTCCATGTAGAGCCATGGAGCTCATTGGTTGACCTTGGCTATATAGCTGTCATCCATGGTTCCCTGTGTGGGTGTGTGTGTTTCTATGTTCCTTCAGTTGAATGTCAACTTAAAGTGACTCCACAAATTTAATAGGATTTTCTGAAACAATACATTATAAGTGATGGTTTTGCCAGTTCTTTGATATAAACCATATAGTCCATGATATTCATTGGCAGTCTCTCATCCCAAGTACTAACCTGGCTGATCTTACTTATTATCAGACATGATTTCTACCTCACAATAATTTGGTAAGGAGAAAACCATGTAAACTTGGGTGTGCCCCTTTTTTCTTGCCACAGTGAACATGAAACTCCTGGTTAGAACCTCAGGAAAAGTCTTAAGTCCATACTTGTCTTTTCTTTTTGTACAGCTCTGTTCAGGTACCGTAGTATTTTGAGTATGTGGTAGCCCCTTGCAAAACGTGGACATATTTATTCGCATATTGCAGCCAGCTAGTCACAGGCGTTTGCTCCAAGGCCACTTCATTAAGTATTAAAATCTAAAGTAATGTGTCAAAAATAATTTTATGAATATGACAGTGAGTGCACATAATTGGTTATAATAATCTAGGATCTATATGTGCAGTTACGTAAGTGCTTTTCTCACTGTTTCTGTATCTTCAATGACTGTGAGCATAAGCCCAGACAACATAGTGTCATTATGGATATCGTTGGCGGCATTAGATTAGAATAACTATGCTGAGAATATAATTTGCCATCTTTGGGGCTTCTGCTGTTTAGAACATGAGTTTTGTTGAGTGAAATTGAACTATCCTGCTATTCTAAGCTCCTATAGGAAGAATGGGATTTTTTAAAGGATGAAAAAATTATGTTTTGTATTTATCTGGCGAAATGCTATTAATGCAGCATAAAAATGCAGAGACTGGAGAACATGACACTTTTAAAGCATTCACAGTTAACCTTTCACATATCCCCATCCAGTATGTTAATTGGTCCTGATGCCTGGTAATAGCGGGACTTCCATCCACCATATTTGGGGAACACTAAGTTGAAAATAGGAGCTCTATATGGACTTGAGCTTGACAACTTTAGTTATAGTGACATTGGATAAGATTCCTTTTCCCCGTAACTCCTGCAAATATGGAGAGGCAGTACATACATCCGACTTACTAATGACTCATAGTTAACAATGGGGTGAGATAACATGAAGTGAGAAAAATCTTCCCCCAGGAAGGGACATTCACTCCTGAAAGAGTTATCATGGAGAAAAGGTATCTCCACTGAAGCTTTATCGCCAATCCTTGTTTCTACAACAAGCTGGGTTTTTTCCCAATATCCGATTATCACAGGTTCAGAAAGCAAGGGGAGATCTTCTGATTAGGGGCACAGACAGTAAAACAAACTCCATAGGGGTGTTAATCCTTCACTGTACTATCCAAAGTGTGTGTGTGTGTATGGATGGCTCGGGTTACACTTTAAAAACATACCTGTTCCAGCTTGCATACCAATTCAGCTTAAGAACAAACCTACAAAACCTATCTTGTTCATAATTTAAGAACCGTCTGTATTGAAATGTTATAGTAAACTATGGTTCATCATAATAGAAACAAATCTAGGTAAGCTTTGGAATCACACATACTACTTCAACATAGATGGAAGAAATGTGGACGTTTCTCCCTTGTTTTTTTTTAAAAAAATGGTGTGTTTTTTTGTAATTGCAAAGATTAATCATGACAAGCTATGATTAATCTTAACTATAGTTTATTGTTGTGCAAACTTCAAACCATGTGTTATGAAGTAAGCTTGCTTCAACAAATCACACAATAATATTTTTTTTAAATGGAGATATTCTAATCTTTACTATGTGGCTGCAAGATGAAGAGAGTTGCATTTCCAAGATTTCACAAGATTTGTCCAGTAAACTATGGTTTACAGTGACATGCAATTATAGCCATGTTGAGTCAAAGTAGGTAATGTTGTACCAGTTGGACTGGCTCCAAGGTTCATATTCATCTGGTGGGAGTTACTGTTCCCTGCAGTAGCTGACCATATGCTTCTGGGAAGCTTTAAAACCGAACATGAAGTCATCAGCCTGATCCTGTTTCCCTAACATCTGGAGTTCAGCAATATGCTATTCCTGGATATGGCATTTCCATCTAGTTATTATGCTCGATGTATCCCTTAATAAATCTGTTCCCCTGTTATGTTTTCTAATCCTTAAAGAAATTAAAGGCAGTGGCTTTTTCTGTGTTTTGGGACTGCTTTGAAACATCTTCCTTAATTATGCAGCATTGCTGTGTTCAGTGCAGAAAATTGAACCAACAGATGCTCACATGCATTTTTTAAAAAATACATGAAGTGCTTCCTTTTGTCTGCTCTGGTCTTGCTGCCTCACATTGAAGGACGACTCTGCCTTTTAGTATTGTGATCATGTTCCATTCCTAATTGAAGAATTTCCATCAACATGTCTCCTTTCAGTTGTTCCTTCTGCAGTCTTCCAAAGTGTTTACCATGCAGGTTAATTTTAGGTGTGATAGCTGTTCATATTGTAGTGCGAATTGGAGTTTATCTCTTGCATTTTCCACCAGCTGTTTCATCCATAGGTCCCTTAAGCTTTCCATTGAAGTGAATAGTTGGTTATTCAGCTCCCACCAATGACAGTGACACCTCACAAACTGGTGTATTTATGTATGCCCTTAAAAGCTTTGTTGTGGGTTATACAGAAGACGTGTAGACTTTCTATGCATGCTGTCCTGCTGACAGAAATTGCATGAGATGCATTAAGTCTCATAGTAATGGGTAGCATGAGGATTTTTTTTTTAAAAAACACACATTTTATTAGAAGTGCTGAAAAAATAGTCACAACATCACTTCCTTTATATTGTTTTCGAAAAATATCCTGCCACCTGTTAATCTAAACATTTGATAGTGAGGATTTGAAATATGTTAATCCTTTCCTTATGGTTCAGATGCATATATTTTGCACTGGAAGCTCTACAGATTTTGTGTTAAGTGAATTTAAATTGTACAGTCAACATAATTTACATAACTGTATTTTTTTAAAAAAACATAATCGCATTTGCCTGTTACGGATTGATACTACTACTCTATATCTAGTATTGGATTAGAGTTTACACCCCATAATAGCAGCATGGCCTGGCAAGAGATTCATGTTTGCGTATATTGGCAAGTTTCTCATTCTTGGAAGATGGATCCCTTTCTGCCCATCGAGCTGGGTTTCAAATAATTCTTGTACATACACCTCCCCTGACTTTTTGTGAGCAAAGATAAACCATGTTCCACCCATCTTCCTCAAAAATGAAAGTTGGAGGAAGGCCAAAGGAGAGAATACAGAAGGAGCATACAGCTGTGATGATGCTTGCACGTTCTCATCTAAAAACTAATGGTACTGTGTCACAGAAGTGAGGGATTTTAGTGATGCAGGCTTTCTATTTTATTTTTGTAGATTGAAAAAAGTGCATGGAAAACTCAAAAAGAGTTGCTTTAAATTTAAAAAAGAGGACAAGGCAGCTGTCATTTTTTAAGGACAGTCACATAGGCGGATAGGAATAAAATGCCTGTATAGGTGAGCTTCAAAGGAAGACATATATTTTCTCTTAGTCTTGCCATCTGATGTGGAGAATGAATGATCCTCTTAGTGTTGTTGAACTATATTGATTAGTATCCTAATTTGCCATACATCTTATAATAGTAATAATAATAATTTTTATTTATTTATTTATATCCCAACCTATTTTCCCATCGAAACTCAGTGGTTACCAAAAAACAAAGGCAAATATTCAATGCCTGTAACAAAGACAATAATAAAAAAATTCAAACAAAAATCACTAATAAATTAATTTACAACACCAGGCATTATATGGCATGAAGTTCAAATTAAGCAATTAAAAACATGCATTACATTATCACAGTTAAAAAGACAGTCTAGCCAAGTATCATACCCATTCCAATCTGTGTCTGTACTACGAATTCTATATCTCCTCCTCACTATATGCTTGAATGCATAGAAAAGTTTTGAGCTGTTTTTTAAAGGAGAGAAAAGAGGGAGCCATTTTTATCTCCTTGAGAAGGGAGTTCCACAGATTGAAATGAGACTGAAATGGATCTACCGGTAGATATTCTGTTTCATCCAAGAAACGTAGAAGCTGAGAGTCCACCACCTTCTCCAGAACCTTGCCCAAAAAGGGGAGATTTTACATTGGCTGATTGTTGACCAATTGAGTGGGATCAAGAGCTGGTTTCTTTAATAGAGGTCCTACTACTGCCTCCTTGAAGCTAATTGGCATTATACCATGTGCCAAGGAGGCATTCAAGAACACCTTCACCTATTCTGCCAGTCCCATCTCCCCTTGCCCTGCTTAATTAGGCAGAAAGGGCAAGGTTGCAGAGAACAGGTCTTTATCTCTCCCAAGATCTTATCCATGTCATCAGACTGTAAAAATCCTCACCACTGATTTATTATTACTGAAATTTATTCATATAGCACTATCACTGCACGTGGTGCTGTACAAGTAAAAAGACAGCAAAATAGTTTCCTGTCTTCAGGCTTACAATCTATTTTAAGACATGACACAAAGAGAGAAAGGGATGGTAGTCCAACAGATGCTGCCTTTTCTTTTCTCCCTCCAAGGCAGTGACAGACAGGTTGAAGCAAGGGCCTTTCATCAGCTTCTGGGTCTAGGCATGATGGATCTGATGCTAAGTTTGTTTCCCAGAACCATGTTAGATACCAAAGGATTTGTTCTGTTTGCGTAAATCTGAATCTGCTCCAATTACAGAATAGAAGGAGTGTGTGTCGGGTTCAAGATCCATGTTTAAAAAGAGAAAAATTCATATCACTGGTGGATCTGAACCTTTTCTGTACCTACCCTTTATTTCATGATATAGTTTTTCTCCATGTAACTTCCTCTCTTAACTGAATTCAATTCTAGTATTGGTATTCAGCTGATTCAGCACTGGGAATGTGGCGCAGTTGGCTGGGAGTCAACTGCATGAGATCTCTACTCCAGAAGATCTCCAGAAGGTCATGAGTTCAAGGCTTGCCCGGGTCGGGGTGAGCTCTCGACCAATTGTGTAGCTCGTTGTCTGTCTATATATGTTGTATGTCTATGGCATTGAATGTTTGCCTGTATATGTGCGTTGTGATCCGCCCTGATTCCTCTGCGGGGTGAGAAGGGCGAAATATAAATGAAGCAAATAAATAAATAAATAAATAAGAGAGGTGTCTTGAGGAAATACAAACCATGAGCTGGAGAAAGATTCAGTTCCCTTTACCTGTTTGTCCCTTCCACTCAATCTACCTCTAACCCAGCTGTATATATATATTATTTGTAAAGACTTAGCTGGGAGGAATGGTCTTTTACTTTCACACCAGACCTGGCCTTAACAAGCAGCAGATGACATAGTAAACCTGTTATTGGGACTGGCTTATTTCAGGTCATAAGCATGGGCATATATGCTTTGAAAGTTTTTCAACATCATGACAAAACTAGAAATAAACATTTGGGTCTGGTTTCTTTCCAGCATAATAATTGCATGGGATTTCTGTCTCTGAAGACACACTCAGGCTTGTAACCCCCAGCTGGCTTCTCTCCTGATGCTGTCTGGGTAGAGCAGGGGTGGGCAACCTACGGCCTGCGGGCCGGATGCGGCCCGGCAGCCAATTCTGTCCAGCCTGGGGAGAAGGGCATCGGGGGCGGGGCCAAGAGGAAGGGGTGCCGCTGCCGCCATCCCATTTCGGGCTCTGTGGGGCCTGTGTCGGCAGACAGGCCAGAGGAGCGGCGGCCGGAGGAGCGGCGGCTAATAATTTTATTATAATAATAATAATATAATAATAATATAATAAATAATATAATGTTATATTATATTATAATTTCAATATATTATAATGTCTATATATATATATACTATAATATAATAATTATGATATTAATAATAATATATGAATGTTTCTTGATATATTAATATGTTAATATTAATGATGTGTAATATATAGTAAATAAATAAATTATGTTGATTAGAATGTAGTTCAGCCTTTAGGTGCGGCCCTCCATAATATTTTTTGGCTCTCGTGTGGCCCCTTGGAAAAAATAATTGCCCACCCCTGGGGTAGAGAGTGATCCCTTGAGTTATTATTTGAACAAGTCCTAAGTAGCTGGACTCGGAATGGAAGAGAAATATAAGGGGTAAAGATACAAGAGCTCTTCCCACAATTGTGTTTTGCTGTACTGGCTGGGACTGATGGAAATTGCAGTCTGAATGGCCCCAGGTTGTTGCTCTGCCTCATGCAGTGAAACATAATGGACCAGCTCTGCTCTCACACAGGACATCAAGGGTTAGTTAATCTCATCTGCTCCACTTTCCTGATACAGTCTAAGGCCAGATCTACACTGCCCTATATCCCAGGACTTGATCCCCAGTTATCTGCTTATCCCAGATTATCTGGCAGTGTAGACTCATATAATCCAGTTCAGAGCAGATAATCTGGGATCAGATCCTTGGATATAGCACAGTGTAGATCCAGCCTAACACAGCTGAGGCCCTGCTTGTTTGCACACCAGCACAGGACTTTCCATATATTTCACTTTTTAGACATGCATCATTTTGTGACACATTGAGTTTTACTAATAAACTGGAGGTTTAACCAACCCCTTATAAGAGATACAGACGTACATAAATTGTAATAAAAAATGAATGGGGACACAACATAGCTCATGAAAACCTTTCATTTGTTGTTGTTTTTTTTTGTTGAAATATATGATTTATAAAGATAACACACATTTCCAAGATTTTTGTCATTTCTTTCTATGTTCGTGCGACACGCCTACACAGTTTGGAAAGCTTTCACTAGCAGGTTGAATTGTCTATGTGACACTAAAGGGGTGACCTTACCCTTTTAATTTGTCATTGCTCATCATGAAAACAAATGAGGGAGATTGGATCCACTTTCTTGTTTAAAAGCTCTCAAAATATCTCTGCAGTGGGAGAGGAAGAAGGCTGCTGTGCAGACAGAAGTAGGTTTAAAGAAGAAGATTTAGAGGATGACACTAAAGATGTCCAGATGAAAAAAAAATGGTAACAGCCACCTGCCTTGGATTGGTGATGGCATGAAGGTTTCGTCACTCTGTTGAAAGTAGGTCAGCAGGAGTCTGGGTTAAATAACTATACAGGCTGGTAGCATGACATATTTTATTCCCCACAAAGCTAGGGGTTTGAATAGGGAGGAGATGACTTTTTTGACAGTCACTTGATGGTAATTATAAGCTAGTAATTGTTTACAACAACACATTTCTGCAGTTTTGAAACCCCCAGAAACAGTGCATCATTTTTATTCTTAAGGCATTCACTATTTTTTATCCTTAATGTGATAAAAAGCACTGGGAATGTGGCGCAGCTGGCTAAGTGTCAGCTGCATAAGATCTCTCTGACCAGTAGGACATGAGTTCGAGGCCTGCCCGGGTTGAGGTGTAGCCTGCTGTCGACCTTTGCAGCTCGAAAGACAGTTGTGTCAGGGCTAGAATCTCTATGCCTGGGGCCAGAGACAGATCCCAGCCTGCCATGAGCCTACTACTTTCACCTGAGTTGCTGAGTCAGAGAGAGATGACTCAACCATGAACTTTGCTCTATTTCTTTGCAGTTGAATATACTGGGACTATGACCTTTGGTCTAGATAAGACTCTGGGGTATGATGTAATACCCAGGGAACTCTGGGTAATGCAAAGACTCAAGGGTGCAACCCCTCTCCAGGCATTGCATGGGGAGGGATTAGTATATAAGGATTGTGGTGACTTTATAGTCTTCAATAAACTACCACTGGAAGAAGCAGGAGTTCTGTCTTTACTCAAGTTCCTGACACAGTTGCATCTGTCAAGTAGGAGATAAAGGTACCACATTAAGTGGGGAGGCAAATTTTGACTGAATTATGAGACCATTAAAGAACTCCAGGAACGCTGAGGAATGCGGAAGGAACAACAAGGGACGCTGGGAACGCTGAGAGATGAGGCGTGCGTCAGCTCCCCCTGGTGGCCAGAGTTTGCCTCTGTTTGTCTATATGTGTGTATGTGGAAACGGCAGGGATTGTCTGCTAAGTATGTGTACCTGTAATCCGTTCTGAGTCCCCTTTGGGGTGAGAAGAGTGGAATATAAATAAAGTAAATAAATAAAATAAATAAATTAATAAGGATGGAAAAATAGTAATTAAAAATCAAATTAATATTTTTTCAAAAAAGACCTAAAATTTATATTTTTCTCAAGTCTAATTTAGCAACAAACATTCTAAGTAAATTTTGCTCCAAACATTTTGACTAAACCTATACTTAGTGACTCACATAGCCAAGTTCAAAGCAGATATTGTGGATTATCTGCCTCAATATTCTGGGTTATATTGTTATGTGGAAGGGTCCTTAGTCTCTTATTCTTTCTGTTTTTGTGGAAACCTGCCCCAGATGTAATAACTGTCAAGCATTACACAAGTAGGCGTGGGGGGATCTGTAGAAGTTTGCATTTAAGCAGTAATTCAACACATTTGAAACAGTTATGTAATGTTTAAGTTTTAGTTCATAGCCATATGCTAATTCCAATCAAAGTAGATTTACTGAATCAGTGGGATTTAAATGTTGGCTTTTCAAGTTCCCATTGATCCAGCATTAATGCTGTAGCTGAACAAAGTAATATCCAGTTCTTAGTACCAGCAGGCCTGGATTACCCATAGGGCCAACCTAGGCCATGGCCTAGGGGCGTAAGCCGAGGGGGGGCGCAGATCACGGACCAAAAAAATCTTATAAAATAATTTAAAAATCACGCTGCGATTGGCTCCTGCTGCCTGGTACCCAAAAGGAGGCGGAGCCAAGGCCGGGCTCCGCGGAGGCAGCGCTCGTGCTCGCCGCATCAGCCTCAGCCTTTCCATCTACGCCGCTGCTTCTCAGCCTGAGGGGAGGGGAGGGGGTGCCTGGCCTGGCTCGGAGTGGCTTCCTTCGCAGGCTGCTGAGGGAAGAGGAGGCTGCGGGAAAGAAGGGCGATGTGCGGCGTGGAGGCCCAGAGGGGAGCCTGAGGCGGAGAAAGGCCCTGACTCTCTGAAGCCGCTGGACCATGTGCTGCACGTGGGGCCGCCTCTGAAGCCGCTGCCCCGGACGAAGAGTATGCTCTGGACCCAGCCCGGCTTTCCCCGTCCCTTTGGGCCTCGGCTCTGCAATACTCGCTCGCCCTCCTCTGCCTCCTTGAATCCTTCCCGAGGGGGTAACGAACTCGCTCCCCGGCCCGCCACACAAAGGGGCCCGTTCCCTTCTCTTCAGTGATAGCACGCACGCACCTTTCCCCTGAGCCCCTTTGGTACAGAATGGGAAGGATGCGGCGGTGCAAGGTGGGGGTGGGGAAAGAGAGGTGGGGTTGGTTTAAAGGGGGCGTAATTCCAAAGTGTGGCCTAGGGCGCAAAAAGCTGTTAATCCGGGCCTGAGTACCAGCTATCTTGGAATCACTGAACAGAGGAGCAGATGCAAGTACTGACTTGCCAAATTCTACTTGCTTCAGAAGTTGGTTCTAGCTTTGTCTAATAACTGGGTTTATGTCCAAGTGTACTGTTATTTGGGTGTGACGGGCTGGATTCTTACCATGTTTAAGGAGCTGATGTAGCATATTGGGTTACTCTGTGGTGAAGTAGTGCTTTCTTTTATTTAGACTATTAAAAGGAAAATGTCCCCTCTTTCCAGTATTAATTCAGGGAATCTGATCATTACCAATCCTCTGGCTGTGAATAACAGGAAGCAATACAATGGGTAAGACCAACAAATAGGAAACTTCAAATTAAAAGCACAGAAGCACTGAATGAAATATCCAATGCTGTTTTAATTGTTTGTGCTGAACCAAATGTTTGTTTAAAATGTAAAACAGATTGCTCCAGATCACATCTGAAATATGGCAGGACAATAGAGGAACATTAGCATATGGTGGTTTGATAACACTGCCTCGATTTTCCATGAAACGAGCTCAGATATGTTTGTTTTAGGGAACTCCAAGTTGTCACTAGGACTCCTTTGAAGGGGGCATAGCAAACCTGTTTCAACAGATAAGGAAAGAACATAGCTCTTACAATTTAGGTCCCTTCTACACAGCTGAGTAAAATCCACGTTATCTGCTTTGAACTGGATTATATGGCAGTGTAGATTAAAATAATCCAGTTCAAATCAGATAATGTGGATTTTCTGCTTTGATATCATGGATTATCCGGCAGTATAGAAGGGACCTTAGACAAAAAAAGGCAGCAGCCTTATTAGATGTGGATTGTGGAGATAAATTTATTGTATTTATTTACAGTATTTATATTCCGCTCTTCTCACCCCGCAGGGGACTCAGGGCAGATTACAATGAACATATACATGGCAAATATTCAATGCCATAGACACACAACATATATAGACAGACACTCAGAGGCTATTTAACATTCCAGCTTCTGGCCACCAAGGGAACTGTTGCTTCCTCAATCTTTGCATACTTCCTGGAGATTTTTATGGCCTTGTAAGTTAATTAAATTAGCCTCCCCACAAAGCGGTACCTAAATTTCCTACTTGACAGATGCAACTGTCTTTTGGGCTGCAAAGGTTGACAACAAGCTACACAATTTTGGTTGGGAGCTCACTCCGGCCCCAGGCTGGCTTCGAACTCATGACCTTTGGTCAGTAGTGATCTTAATGCAGCTGATTCCCAGGCAGCTGCACCACAATAAAACCAAGAAAGAGCAGAAATCAGATCTGTTCCCAATCAGATAGTAAATACGATACATACATGTGACCTAAATAAACCTTTGCTGTATGGATGACAGAAAAAGTCAAGTTCAGTGCTATTTACAACATCAACAGATATTTCCATATTAAATGTTGGGCCTTCTCAATAATACATCTTACTTGTGTTTAGTGGGAAACTGTATTTATCTCAAAGAAAGCAACTCATCTAGGAAAGGAGCCTTTCTACAAAACCAGGCTTCTTAATTAAAAAGTAATTATCCAACTTTTTAAATCAGCTGTAATTCATTCAGTAACATCACACAGGCGAGACAATTAATTTAATAAGCGAATTTTAAAGTGAGAGTGTTGAAATTAGTCATCCTGAAAAACTTTTGATGCCAACTTGAGGACAAATGAAGCCCAATGATTGCCAAGTTTGAGTAACCGAAACACAAAATATCCCTTCAGTTAGTAGGAATTTCTCCATGTCATTATTCAGTTTAGTTTGCTCCTATTTCAGTGAGTAAAAATCTTATTTGAATCAGCCTTGTTACGAGTAACAAGGTGCATTAATATATCAGAAAGCTGTATTGATCAGACTAGAGTCCTACCTAGACCATCATTTTGTCTCCCCACATTTGGCAATCAGCTTCCTTTTCAAAAAGAAGTTATGAGTTCAGTGACACCTCCTGCTCATACTTTCCATCATGGGGACAAGAATAGTCCCACTGATGTCCACCATTACTATTACGCATTTATCAGAGCTCCAAAATGCACTTTTAAAAACTGCAGCTTCCAGTTCCCCCAAGAATTCTGTAAGTTGTCTTTCCCCATGCCCAAAAAGGCTTATAGTAAACTCCCTGTATCCACGGGGGATACACTCCAAGATCCCTCATGCATACAGGAAACTGTGGGTAATAATGAACCCTATAGTTTGAAATGCTTGGGATCAGAAATGTTTGGAATATTTTTACATTTTGGAATTTTGCATATATGCAATAAGATATCTAGGAGATGGGACCCTAATCTAAAAACAGAATCCCTTTTTTTTTGCTACAAATGCAACTTATATTCATAGCCTGATAACAACAATTTTAATACTTTTCTACATTAAATAAAGTTTGTGTGCGCTGAACCATCGGAAATCAAGGGTATCATTATCTCAGCCATATCTAGACAGTTTTGGATTTTATTTACACAATAGCAAGTAGGGCAGGCTGACCCACCAATAACATAGAGAAGAAAGGAATCACGTAGAGAGAGAGATATATAACAACAATGTAAACATAAGTAATTTCAAAGTCTCAGGTTCCAAATAAACATTTATCTGCTAAAATTTCAATTCTTTTGACAAATAATATACTGTTGTAGAAATATATGCACAAATGCTGTCTTTTACATACATATGCAGCAAATACGGGCGGTAAGCTCACATGCAAGTGAGTAGACGTCGTAAAAAGGCGGAAAGGAGTTCCTGCGTCATCAGAGAGGGACACAGTCCCGGATGTCTCCCAGCAAATAAGCAAAGATCGTAAATAATAATAAAGTCCCGGTACTAGATGCCAGTCTTATATATTTTTTGTATATTAATGGGAAGACAATCCATGGTCAACGAAACCAATATTGATGCGCGCCTTCGTTTCGCCCCCGAAGGGGCTTCCTCAGGACCAGGGGCGTGGCCTAGGTAGCGTTGTCTTACAGACGTCGTAAAGCAGGAACCGCACTGAGGTACAATAAACAAATACAATACTAAATACAACTAGGAAGGATTCAAAGTGGGAAACAGCCAAGGGCAATTGGAAATGGATGGGATTTTCTGGTAAAAAGGAAAGGGATACATACCAATGCATGAGGAAACACGAGCACCGCAAGTGCTGACGATATCTCTGGGATATCGGGCAGGAGGCGCAAAGGTGCGAGGGAACCAGGTTTAAGTAAGGGTAATACAGGTGTGTTTAAACAAGTAATTCACTGATTGATAATTGATTGTTTAACCCTTGGGGTTCCTCGCATTGTAAATTGACTATCCATTTATTTTCAAGCTGTAGGAGCAGTTGTTTTATGTTTTGATGTGGTTTTGGGTGGGCTTTTTCTAATACCATCACTGTAAAGTTGTCGTGGGAGTGATTGTGAGCTTTAAAGTGTGTATATAGTATAGAATTATCACAGCCCGTCCGAAAACGTGATCTGTGCTCACAAATTCTTGTCCGGAGTTCCCTGGTGGTCTCCCCGACATAAAGGCCCCCACAGCAGCCACATGTTATACAGTACACGAGATTCTTGGAATTGCACGTTGCCCATGAGTAAATCTTATAAGTTTTTTTTATTGTATGGGCTTGTTATGTAAGTAGAGGTGGAGATGTGTTTGCATATACTGCATTTCCCACATTTCTTGGTGCCATTAGAAAGGGGATTGGCTGGAGGGGCATCCATAGTAGAGTCCCTGGTGTGCACTAGTAAGTCTTTTAGATTTTGGGTTCTTTTAAATGCAATCAATTGGGGTCTTTCTAGGCCAGGAATGGAACTGATCAGAGGCCAGAAATTTCTAACAATCTTTTTTATCTTTTGAGAATGGGGGGTCAAGGTAAGAGGCCAAATTATATTAGCAGGGGATTCTTTTAACTGGGATTTAAGGAGAGTTTCTCTAGGAGTATTATTGACCCTTTTTAGGGCATTATCAAGTACTCTGGGGGGATACCCTCTTTGTTTTAGGTTGTCTAGAAAGGTAGTAGCATCTTGCTTAAAATGATGGTTGAGAGAGGAATTCCTTTTTAACCTCAGTAGAGATGAATATGGTACGTTATTTTTTAGAGGGTAAGGGTGAAAGGAGGAGTAGTGAAGGAGGGAGTTGGTACTCATGGGTTTAGTATAATTTTTTGTCCTAATATATCCTTCATGGGCAAATATTGTGAGATCTAGGAAGTTGACCTCCTCACTACTATATTGAAATGTGAATTGTATTTTTGGGTGCCAAGTGTTGCACCACTGCATAAATTCATTTGGGCTAATGGCTCCATCCAATAAAATTATGACGTCATCTATATATCTGTAATAGCGTTTGATGTGTCTGGAAAAGAGATTATGGGTCTCAGAGGTAAGGAATTCTTGTTCAAGGGCCCCCACATATGTGTTGGCCGCAGTTGGGGCAAAAGATTGCCCCATGGAAATGCCTCCTATTTGCAAGAAAAAATCATTTTGATAAGTAAAATAATTATAATCGAAAATAAGATCAATGAGCTCCATCAAATACGAAGAAGATGGAAGGTGTGGGTGAGGACGAGAGTCCAAGGTGTTATGTAGTATATGCCTGGCTTCTGTGAGTGGTACATTGGTGTACAAGGATGCAATATCCGCAGATATACGAATATCTGTGGGTAGGATAGGGGTACCATAAATTTTATTAATCAGCTGCTACGATAGGCCTTCCCACGGGAGGCCTGGTTGATTTATGAATTTTTGGGAGTAAATAGAAATACGGTATGGAGGGATAACGATTAAATAAAAATTCTGCTTCTTTATTGGTTATCTGGCTACTCAACAAGCTGTCTTGAATTGTATTGAAAATAGTTCCAGAAAATTTAGTAGTGGGATCCTGGGGTAACTTTCTACAGTGTTCGGCATTGTTGAGTTGTCTAGTAGCTTCTTCATGGTAATGGGCCCTTTCCCATATGACTATGGAGCCCCCTTTATCGGCTGGCTTGATAATCACCTGAGGGTGACTGCCTAATTCTCTTAGACGTTTCATATCTCTATTAGATAGATTGGAATGTCTTTGGTCATGATAGTGGTTAATCGATTGAACTTTAGTACTGTCTGTTCGAAGATTTTTATTTTATCTGAGACAATGGGGGGAGTGAAGGAGCTGGGGACCCTGATTCTGGATGAAGAGGTAGGTGTATAATCCGTGTTATCCTTGAAATGTTCTTTTAATCTAATAGTGCGGAAAAGAGTCGCTAAATCCTTGCGAATATTGATTTGGGAACAATTGGGGTATGCACAAAAGAAAGACCTTTATTTAACAAGCAAACATCATGGTTAGACAAAACTAGGCTCGAGAGATTCACGACTAGGTCACCCGCTTTCGACCTCTGCCCCTTTGAAAATTTTGTCTTTGGGGTAGGGGTTCAGAAGTACTCTCCTTATTCTTTTGGCTCCTTAATGCATATTTATTACCACTGTTAGAGTTGGCAGAAGAATCTGAGAAAGCACCTGCTTCATCAGTATTATTTGAGGCCAAGGATTCCCTAGATGTGAAACGGACTTGTTTGTATCCCATTCTAAAATTGGGTTGAAATGCCCATCTAAAGTACCGGGACTTTATTATTATTTACGATCTCTGCTTATTTGCTGGGAGACATCCGGGACTGTGTCCCTCTCTGATGACGCAGGAACTCCTTTCCGCCTTTTTACGACGTCTACTCACTTGCATGTGAGCTCACCGCCCGTATTTGCTGCATATGTATGTAAAAGACAGCATTTGTGCATATATTTCTACAACAGTATATTATTTGTCAAAAGAATTGAAATTATAGTAGATAAATGTTCATTTGGAACCTGAGACTTTGAAATTACTTATGTTTACATTGTTGTTATATCTCTCTCTCTCTACGTGATTCCTTCTCTATCCCCACTAAGTGGTACCTTTAATTTCCTACTTGACAGATGCAACTGTCTTTCGGGTTGCAAAGGTCGACAACAGGCTACACAATAGGTCGAGAGCCCACCTCGACCCGGGCAGGCCTCGAACTCATGACCTTCTGGTCAGTAGAGATCTTATGCAGATGACACCCAGCCATCTGTGCCACATTCCCGGTGTATTTTGGAGTATTTTGGATTTCAGAATTCCAGATGAGAGATGCTTAACCTGTACTTGGACTGAAAGTGTATGCTAGAATCACACTGGAGGCTCTAGAGCAGTGATTCTCAACCTATGGGCCCCCAGGTGTTTTGGCTAACAATTTCCAGAAATCCCAGCCAGTTTACCAGCTGTTTGGATTTCTGGGAGTTTCTGGGGACCCACAGGTTGAGAACCACTGCCCTAGCGTCAAATTGCATTTCCCGTTGGAGGGAGCAAGAAAAATATGGATAACAAATCTATAGATAGTATCGTACCGTATTTTCAAACCCATTGATTACAGTCAAAGAATTGGAAGACATCACCAGGCCCATCAAATCCAATCCCTTTCTGCCATGCAGAAATACACAAAACATTCCTATCTAGCTTCTATTTAGAAACCTCCAGAGAAGGAGATTCCACCTCACTGTAACGCAACATATGATACTATTATCCTCCATGTTAAATGAGTATCTTAGATATATATTAATTGGTCCCTTGTGTGGAGAAGTGCCTGTCACTGCCAAGAGAAGCCTATCAGCATTTCCATTATCAGTGCTCTATGGTGATGCTCAGAACCTGAAGCCTGTAAGCAATTTTGGCACCAAAGCAATTGCTGTTCTTCATTATTTTTTGGGTTCCAGGAATGTAGTTGAAGAAATAGGGGGAAATATATAACAGTTGTGCAGTATCAAACAACTTTTCCCATCTTGCAAGTGAATAATGCCCTCTCTAAACCCAGTAGCATTCTTGCTGCAGGACCCAATTACTACAGGTAGCAAGAAACAGTCTGAGGTTTCTTTTGAGGCATGATTGTATTGTACTGAATGGTATTATAAATATACCGTAAGTGTCAGGTACCCTTAAGGGAAATGTGTGTCTACAGCTAATAAAAACGGGTAACACTGAGGCAGTCAACTAATTTCTCTGTAGTAGATATAGGAGGAGTGAATGTTGCAGCCAATTTGCATGTCAAGGTTGTTTGTCTTTGATATCGTTTGTATATCAATGCCTTGATGTGAGAGGTTGCTAAAATATAAAACAAATGTGTCTGTGGAGTAACAAAACACCCATTTTGTTCATTTCTGAAGTCAAGAATGTCTGAATAATCCTTGTTCTGCTTATTGTTTTGTATTCTAATTACTGATTGTGTTTCTTGAATTTATTTCTTCGCCATCTCTACAGTGTTCCCAAGGTGTCTACAGTCAGCTTCTCTCCAGAGTAGGCCTGTACAATCTGTGGCCATCCAGGTGTTTGGGGCTTCAACTCTCAAAAGCTGTAGCCAGTTTGTCCAGTAGTCAGGAATTCTTGGAGCTGAAGTCGAAAACCCCTGGAAGGCTACCGCATGTTGTGCCGGCCTGCTCTAGAACAATGATTCCCAAATGCCAGTCATCCAGGTGTTTTGGACTTCAGCTCCTAGAAGTCTCAACCATCTTCACCAGTGAACAGGAATTCTGGGAACTGAAGTCCAAAACACCTAGAAGGTCAGAATTTGGGAATCACTTTTTAGAGTCCTAGAGATGAATGAGCCAGGCATTGAATCTGGGACCTTCTACAAACAAAGTTCATGCTCTATCAATGGACTGTGACTCTTTCACAATTGATAAGTCACATTGTATTTATCCTGAAACCAATTACATTATCATATACTAGCTGTACCCGGCACGCGTTGCTGTGCCCTATTTAGGAGATGCGAGAAAGTCTGAGTATGTAAGGGTTGGAAATGATGTTACTTGGTGGGGTCATGGCTGTGTTGTTGTGGGTTGTTCTGGTGGGTGGGATGTTGAAGTCCTGTGGAGTTGTCAGTGTGTGGTGTTCCTGGCATTCTGCAGAGCATGTGGATATACAATGTTTTTTGTCTTTCCGTTGGCTGTGTTGATGTAGAGGTTCTGTGGTTTCCCAACTCTGGAGCACGCTACATAGAGTTGTCTGTGGGAGAAGCATTCTTTGTCAAGGTCTATGCCACAGATTTGTAGTGTTTGTCCTTGAGCCTTGTTTATGGTGATGGCAAAAGCTAGTGTAATTGGGAATTGGAGACGGCTGAAGTGGAATGGCATATCGGTCGGGACCATAGGTATGCGTGGTATGAGGACGTCTTGTCCCTTGTAGGGTCCAGTGAGGATGGTCGCCTCAATGACATTGTTCTGCAGTGCTTTGACGGCAAGACGTGTGCCATTGCAGAGTTTTGGCTGATCAATGTTTCTCAGCATAATGATGGCTGCACCCAATTTTAAATGGAGAAGGTGTGGTGGCAGTCCAGGTAGATGTAGGGAATTTAGAAATTCCGTTGGGTAATGCACTGCCTGATCTTCCTCAATCACAGTATCAATTGATTTGTATGTTATTGTTTGAGTAGGGATGGCATCTAAAATCATGTGGTTGAGTGTTGCAACATCTGCATTCTTGGGGGCTAAGATTGCTCGTTCACTTAGCCAACTGTGATCTTTGTAGTTGCTTGCTATGTTTGGGAGTACTTTCTCAATCAGTTGTTGTTTATTCGTGACAGTGTTGCAGAAGTTTGTTGGCAGTGCTATCTGTTTTGTGGTGCGATCTATGGGGATGTGTCCATTCCCTATGTCCAGTAGCTGTTGAGTGAAGGTCTGTGACGTGTGGTCGTTCTGAAGTTGGGCACGCATATTCGTTGTCAATTCTAGTGTTTTGACATGTCTCCAGAAAGTGGAGTTTTTCAGGCATGCATTGATTTGATCTGCTGGTGTTGATTGTGGTATCACTGGCAGTGTTTGTCGGAAGTCTCCTGCCAAGAGCACGACTGCATTCCCAAATGGTAGTTTGCTGTCACGGAGGTCTTGTAGTGTTCTGTCTAGAGCCTCTTTTTTGTTGATGTATGTAGTGTTGTGAGTGTGTCGTCCGATGCTGTTATTTTTATAAGGCATGGCTTGTCTTTTGGGTCAGTTTATGTCTGTGTGGAAGGAAGGAATGGTTTTTGTTTGTGGTGTTTGTAGGTGTTGTGTGTACGGGGTCCCGTAAGGTTGGTGGGATGGGTTGTGATTGGAAGTTGTGTTGTGTTGTGTGGGTAGGAATTTGCTGGAGAATTGCTCCCTCAGAGTTGGTTTTGGCAGTTTAACCCTCAAACACCAACTGAAATCTCTCAGCATTCTATCCTAGCCTTGGATGGCTCTTGCCAGCGTTGCTATGGTTACAGCAGTTATGCAAATCCGCCCTTATTGGCAGCCAATCATGTTGTTCAGAATGTAGAGGCTGGGTGAGTCTTTGGCTGCCCCGGAGGATGCTGGTAAATGTAGTTTTATTTTTACTCATTGTTTTGGGGGCCTTTTAGGTTTTGGGGGAAAGTTTCTTTGCTACAAACGTACCTTGCTTGAGGCCTATTTCTGTTGGCAAGTATTGTGTTTCTGCGTTGTATGGTTTCTTTGTTTGAGGTATACATCACATGACGTGAACCCATTTATATAATAGATAATTCCCTGAAAAATCTATATATTGACTGAAGGCCAGTTTATACATACAAGAGATCTATTTTCAAAATCTCTGACAAATGACCATATTGGCTGTGGCTGGTGGGAATTGTAGTCTAATATACAGTGTTTTTCAAACTCAGCTTTTCTAGGTGTTTTGGATTTCAGATTCCAGAAATCCCAGTCAGCTTACCAGCTGTTAGGAATTGTGGGAGCTGAAGTCCAAAACCTCTGGAGAAACACTAATATCTTGAGGGTTTATTACCTATTTTTCTACCTATGGGTAAATTTCCCCCCAGACAATATCATCGTTGAAAGCATATGTGAATGCTTCTCTTTATGTAGAAAAACAATGGTGTTCTGTACGTTTCATGTTAGCCTGACATTCTGTTTTATTCTATGCAGGAAGGTTGTGGAGAGCTGGTTTTGAGCATCCCCGCATTTTGTCTGCATAGTTCTTTGGTCTTTTAGTCATGTTTAAGCTGTTCTTAGTCTCGGACATGTTTAATTTGCTATTGAATTTTAAACAGTACATATTTTAAATAGCATCTTCTGTGACTCCAAGATAACTTCGTATAGTATGGCCCATAAATGCTGTAAATACATCTGCAAGGTTTGTTTCACCATAGGAATCCAAAAGTAACCTGACGGATACACTCAAAAAGTATCATTCTATTAAGCAGTGATTCAAAATGCTGTTTGATAAGCCAAGTGTTTTCTAGGTAGGCTCAAAAACATGAATAGCTGAAGTTGAGTGAATTTTCTCAGGTGAACTACGGAAGTTTTTAGTATTTCTTGAGAACATTGGAAGAAGCCTTATTCTGAGTCAGACCTTTGGTCAATCTAGGTAATTAACAATACAGATTGCATATAATAATGATAACCAAGGATTATATAGAATTCTGAATTATGGGGAATCCCAACCCCCCACTCCAAACAACTCAGGCATGTTTTTAGTCATTATACGTTAATGGTAACAGATCTTAGTGCCCAACAGTAAACAAGGAAAGTATTTACCATCTCCTACCTCCCTAGCCAACATGGAAGGGAACCTACTGTAAAGTTGGATTATTTTACAGAGGACCTAGTGAGGGGGGCGGCGGCGGGGGGAGCTGTCCTTGTGCTTCTAACCTCCTTTCATAGGCAAAAATGCATAGTCATGTGACAGGAGACAAGAGTTATGTTTCTGCTTGGGAAGACATTTTAAAACACCAAAAACCGAGCATGAAATCACATTAATCTATGTTGTGCTGTGTGCTGATTTCAGATCTGGGATCTGTTAAGAGTCCTGTTTGAGAGATAATAGATTGGGTTGCTGTCAGTTTCCCAGGCTGTATGACCATGTTCCAGAAGCATTCTCTCCTGAGGATGGCAGGCATCCTCAGAAGTGAGGCCTGTTGGAAACTAGGCAAGTGAAGTTTATATATCTGTGATATGGCCAGGGTTGGAGAAAGAACCCTTGTCTGCTTGAGGTAAGTGTCAATGTTGCAATTGGCCACCTTGATTAGCATTTAATGGCCTTGCAGCTTCAAAGCCTGGCTGGTTGCTGCCTGGGGATCCTTGTTGGGAGGTGTTAGCTGGCTCTGATTTCTTCTTGTCTGGAATTCTCCAGTTTTTTGAGTGTTGCTCTTTATTTACTGTCCTGATTTTAGATCATCGGCACTGGCATAGTTTTGTGTATTCCCATTCAGTGCCAAAGTAGCCCTTCCAATGCTGGAGTATTGCTCACGTATTTTCAAGCCTTTATTTGCAGGTATACTGTACTGGCTAAAAATATGCCTGGGTTTTTGAGAGTCGGGGTTAGGGAAAGCAAATTCAGGCAGGGGAACACTACCCGTAGCTCACCATTCTGTGATTGCGTAGAATCATGTACTATGTGACACTCAAGCACATGTACAGATACGCACGGGAATTCCTGGTCCTGGGGAGTGGAGGATGCATGAATCCAGGCTGAGTGGATATGAGGATCTCTTGCTCCTCCCCAATAGGTCTGGCTGACAGGTGAAAGTGCAGGAGGTGGGAGAATTCTAAGTTGATAAAATGAAATGCACCACTTCAGATGAAAGATAGATAATACCACTTTGAATTTTGATTTCTCTACTCTCATTTTCCAAATTTAGCTGTGTCTATAATATGACTTGACAGTGTCATAGTGCATTACTGTTGGGACTATATGTTGTTATGGTGAGGGCATTTGTGCATGTTTTAATGTTGCCTTTTTAATGTTGTGTCACCACGAAGGCTACCAGGGTTTCTGATCCAGCTCTATTAACAGTGGCATTTCTGTACCTCATTTACAGCTTTTTCCTTTGCAGCTGCCACCGGAGATGCATTGAGATTTGGGAATTTTTCCTAATAACTGTTTTAACTGTGTTTGTGTTGAATTGTTGCACATTTGAACTTACCTGAGTTTTCCTAATGCTCTTCCCCCCTCACTTTTCACATCACCTTGCCTGGACACTAGTTTGCACAAGTAAGACCATTAAAATGCTTCTATTTTTTTCCCTTCTGCATGCTTTTAGAATTTTTGTGTCTGCATGTGGATATATCTGCACTTTTCAATTAATTCATTTTAAATCCATGCTTTTTCATATATGGGTCAACAGGGAAATTTTAAACATGATTGACCATTGAATGATTTTGATATATATGCAGTGATTCTATGATTTTGTGGCACTGTTTTCTTTCATCAGATTATAGTACAGAAGACTAGTAAGTTAGAGAGTTTAGATTTGTCGGAAAAGCTCCTCCTCTCATTCAAAATAGGGAAATTTATTTACTTAAGGCTGCTAAATAAAGGAAAAAGGCTCATTTCCAATCTTATAGAGGAGACATACAGTGAAATAAGATGGTCAGATAGATCCAGTGGAGCCATAATGTTGGTTGAGGACCAACCTCAGGAAGTCACTCCGTCTCCCATTCGGTGTGAATTCTACTTTCTTTACTCTTGTCCAGACTTAGCATGCCATTTCTAATGATGTCATGCTGTACACCGTAGATCACATTGTACCTGTCTTATCTAGAGCTTGAAACCATAGTTAGATGTGGGTCTGCAGTCCTTGGCCAACACTGGCATGGCACTACATCATATTTCAAGCTGACAAGAGAAGGGATGGGTGGATTTGTACTGGAGAAGAGAATAGAGCAGTCTTCTGGAAGGTTAGCTGACTGGCTCACCAAAATGCAAACCCCTTCCCAGGGAAATGTCAGGTATTTTCATTTGAACTTCAAGCTATGCTTCTGTAGGATTATTCATTTTGTTAACTAACATCCTTCAGATTTTTTTTTAAAAAAAATAGTAGGACCTTGATGGTAGATCCCTGGTCTGTGTTCTTCTAGTATGTTAGTCTAACGCACACACATAGCTTCTTGTGAACGTAATTACGTTGAAATATCACATCACTTTTTAAAATTGTGAACTGCCTTAGAATTTAGGCAGAATATCAATCAATTTCATCAATTTCTTATATACCAAGATCAACACTCCCACTTTTGTTAAAACCAAAAGTCTTGAGCGAAGGAGCAAAGAGGGTCAGAGTAGCAAATTAGCCAAAGAATTGAGCTACTCTAGGTACCAAACCTGTTGAAAATATAACAGCCTGCCATTATACGTAAAAATACATCACTGGAGATGGGCGCTGGGGGAAGAGGAGCAGAAATCTAATTTGAATATTGCTCTTCCTGTAAGTCTTTCTCAACCAGCTGATCTGTAAGCTGCTTTTGTGGTCCTTCTGCGTTCCTCTATCAAATCAGGGCTGGAACAATCCCAAGCACTGGATTTAAAAAGATGTCAGTAATTGGCAGTGATCTTTGAAAATTTGAAAGGCTTCAATTTCCAAACCTGTGTGGGGCTGGCTCCCTACAAATTGTTTCTAGTACATTTAAATTTTGAAATACTTTTTTCTTAGCTCTGCTTTTCTGGAGGATCATTGCACGCAAATGTATTATGGAAGGGTTGTGGGTGCTTTGAGGGAGGGGGGTGATTGGTGGTAGAAGGGATGTGATGAAGGTATAAGACAACACTTGCACTATCAATCTCCGGGTACTTCTGTTATTGCTTTTGTTAGGACTCTAATAATTTTTTAAAAAATGTATATATATATTTAAAAAATAATAGATGGGTAGGATATTGTAAAGCATTTTTCTAGATTTCAGCAGAATAGCAAACAACAGATTTAAATTATCTGTTTGAACTGGCAAGTTCGAAAAGTGTTTAAATGTGGTCTAACTGTACCTATTATGAATGTCATCTCAATGTCTAGATGGCACACAAGCTCTCTGAGACCCCCTTCAGTATCCTGGAGGTAGATGGCCTCTCCTTTGTTTCTTTTCATCTAACTCCCTTGCCAGAGACATGTCTGTCCTCAGCCACATGGCTCCTTGTTCAGTTGCCTCTCCGTTTGGTGTAAGCGCAGAAGCCTAACACGGCATTATTCTCCTGCTGCATTGAATGCTTTGCTGAAGGTCGCACTATATTAATTTATTTAAATAATTTATATCCCATTTTGCTTCCAAGTAGTACTCAAAAGGACAGAGCCAAGCATCCGAATATTTGTGTCAATACTTTCCAGAAAGCACCAAAATGCTGTGATTTTGCTCACATTATTTCTTTCAGCTGATGCCAAGGAGGGTTTCCCTATAAGGAAATACCACTTGGTGTCAGCCAAAAATGTACGTATGTATGAACAAAGAGTAATTTGGGTGCCCATCAAACTCAATCAAATGGTCTGCTCAAGAGTGGTCCATTGATTTCAGTCAGGCTTTAATGTCTTTGTATACTATTTTTGTGGCATCATTCTAGTTTCTCATGGGACTTAGATGCTAAATGGTAAAAATAGTTGGCTTTGAAGGAGCTAGACTAGATGTTGCTGGGTTCTGTTGCCAGGCCAGGCCAGCCCAGTTAAGTGAAGAAGCAAAACTTTCAATACATTTGAACTTCTTTTACCTTTATCTTCCAATTCTGAACTCTGATTTGCTTGTTAATACCCAGCCTGCAAATTGTCCCTGGTGGGGTTTGACTTCGAACCAAAGTTGTAATACACTGAACATTTTAGGATTGTATCTAGCTAGTTGGAAATAGGGGGCAGGGGCGGTCTAAGGTCATTTTAAATGGTAAGCGAACATTATTTTGCCCCCCCAACATTATTTTTCCCAGGGCGCCGCAGAAGCCCACAGCATTATTTTGCCCCCCCATCTGCACATTCCCAGAAGCTCCTGTGCGCAGGCGCAGAAGCCTGTAAACACAGCACTCCCTATTCGTCGGAGCGCACAAGGCCCAAAAGCGGAACATCGGCCGGACGCTGTCTGGCGGGCGGGGGAATGCGCCCTTTACCCAGATGGCGCCCCACACAGCGGCGTCCTTTGCCTACCGGTAGGACCACCCCTGATAGAGGGGATACTGTCAAAGCAAACTAACAAACCTAATTTCGATAAACCAAAGTAAATTAATGCTGACTTTAGATAGACTGGTAGATAGATGGATGGAAAGATACAGAGACAGAGGGATAGCTGGATGTAAATAAATCATTATCTCATCAGTGTGAAGCTTCTGCTTCTCCTTAGATCTTTCCACAATAGATTGCATTCATATTTTAAGAAATGCATCCTAGGATGTCCTTCCTTCCTTCCTTTTAAAAAAAGGTAATCAAGGGTAAAGAAAACACCTTAAAGTTGGTGAGATGATGCTATTTCTGAATATGAGGAAATAGACCAAGAAGCAAATCCAGTTAAAGCTACCTTGGGGTCTTTGCAGCTTTAGACTTATGAACTGCAGTGAGAATTGCGCAATGAATGTCATTCCATCAACAGCTCTCCCTTGCCTTCAAGCATACCTGTTGGCGGGAGGGAAAGCAGAGCAATTAAAGCATGGCCCTGCATGTTCCTTACCTCCTTTGGTGTTTGCTTCTCATCCCCTCCAGAACCATCGATACTTTTCAGCGTACAAGCTGGTGACTCCTTTCCCAAGTACATGCACGCAGGGGAGAGCATTCTTCCTTTCGGATTTCTTCCTCCCACTCCTGCTTTTCATAATTACCTCTTTAGAAGTCTGGCCCCATTTGCGTTTGATGTAGTGAGCTGCTATCTGAAAACTGCAACAACAAAAAAACATGTTTGCCTATTAATTATTGAAGGTCAGATCCACTGTTGGCATGGTAGTCTAGAAATGGGATGTGTTTAGAAAGCCTTGGGAGTGCGGTAGTCTTAGCTGCAGTGCCAGGTAGGAGGAGGAGGAGGAGGAGGAGGATGGGGACTACAATGTTCTCTCGGTCTCCTTGTCAGAACTATCATGCTGGCCACCTTGCCTGTGACTCCCTCTCTCTTGCTGCCCATGCATGCACCCACAGCAGCTTCACCTAACACCTTCCTGCTGTCATTTTAACCCAATAACCACTTTGGCCGCCTTGCATGGCACATAGCAAAAGCATCCCTTCATTGTCTTGCCTTCTCGAAAAAAGCAAACAAAAACCACCCTTTGCTGTGGACTTCCTAGAAGTCCCACCAAAGGCATTGGCAAGCATAAAAATAGAGGAGGGGGAGAGTCAAACATGGGAGAAGTGGGTTTCTTTATGCGGCAAATATGTTTGAACTTTTGGTGTGTAGTGCATGTGACAACCTTCTAATACAAATTTTTGTCTTTTCTTCCCTACCTCTCCCCTTTTCTGCCTCCTTCTTAACTCCCCCCCCCCCTCTGCATTTTTCCATCTGTGGTGGAAACGCAAGGAGCTGGTAAGAAGCCTCGTCTTCCGTCTGCTTTCGTATTTGTGCTGAGAATAGAATCTGCTAACCTCTTGTCTTTGCCAAATCTTGCTGCTTAGGAGCTGTGCAGGGAAGGGAAGTTTTCTTATATGACTGCAAATGTTTGGTGCTGGCTAACCGCATTTTGTCACCAAGGCAGACTATCCTAATTCTTTTTTCTCCATTCAACAAGCTAACTGGCTGATGCTTTGGCGCCATTTCTTTTCATCCTAGATCCACCATCTTGATCTGCCTAATGATAGACTCAGTCTTGGTAGAAATTTGATAGTGGGATGTAGTTCTCTCCTGATTTCTTATAGGGTAGCTTTAAAAATCCGTAATGGATGTTAGATAACCCATTTTATCCTCATAAACATTTTAGAGCCAATTTCATTTTCAGCAAAGCATATAGGAATAGATGGCCGAGTCCTTCCAGATCAAATTGGTCATCCACTCACTGTAGTCAGTCAGCCAAGATGCTATGGAGGAGTATGTAAGCAGGAAATGAATGTAGTAACCCTCCCTGCTCCTGCCCACCTACTGCTGGCTCTTACCTTTTCAGCATCGATATTCTGCTTTGCTACCTCAACTACTAATAAGAGAGATGGGGTTCGAACAGACATAGGCCAACTTTGACCCTTCAGGTGATTTGGACTTCAACTCGCACAATTCCTAACAACAGTAAACTGGCTGGGATTTCTGGGAGTTGAAGTCCAAAACACCTGGAGAGCTGAAGTTTTCCTATGCCTGGGTTACAGTGTGGAACATGTGGTGCCCCTTACAGCATTGGATTGCTTCTGCTCCCTTAAGAAATTTCAGGAAAGAAGGAGTGAAGACATTGTAGTTAATGGGCATAAATATAGTCGGTCCCTGGCATATTGTGGTAAAAATGGCAGGCTTCCCACAACAGATACGCACTGGCTTAGATTTTCCGCTCTTGTTAAGTACAGATGTTTATGTGAATATACCAACATCTCTAATCAATCTGAATTCTAAAATAAAAATCCTGTTAATATAATGCATGGAGCTTCATCCTATCTAGTTCTCAAACTATTCATTTAAAATAACTCTGGGAGGTAACACAAAACCTGAAATTGCTACCAACTGATTTGAATAGAAAGTATTCTGGAATAGGAATGTGAAATCTGTTTGAAAATATTTTTTCTTCTTCCCATACTTTAGTATGTAATGTGTGCGATGTTTCGATTTTTCCTATTGACTAAAGCATATCTATGTGTATTTTTCAAACATGTATATTTTTGGATATATTCACATAATTTCTTTTAAAAATGACATGTATAAGAGGTTGAAATATGAATTATTTCATTAATTAGTCTCATGGATGGGTACTTTTGTAACATAACTTTGTTAATGCAAGTATCTTTTTCATCCCATATGTGAGTGCCAGTAAGTTCATTAGGCTTCTCGGAAAGACTTGCATACATATTTTGGGCTTGGTTACTTTAAAAGCCACCCTTGTATTTAATCATTGGCCTGATAGCAATGAGCAGGAAGAAATGCTTCCTTCTCACCCAAGCATATAAACCAAATGAGCTGCCAGAAGAAGAAAACGCCCTCCTTCATGCCCAGTAGGTAGTAAAAGAGAAACAGGGCTCTCCAGTGTCACTAGGGCTAGCCATTAGCAACGAAATGCTGATTGGTAAAAACTATGGGCTGTATTGCTGAGGCTTCTTCAACCTATTCTGTTGTATAATATGCCTTTGTTTTATCAGTTGCTGGGAAACCTGAATTAGGCAGTGTTATTCCACTCATGTGCTTCACTGAGCTTGTACGTCTCTGGTTAGATAATGTGTGAATAGAATGTCAGAATGCCTTTAGATCCAGCAGACTCGTTTCCAGTGCTGGTAAATATTTTCAAATCAATCCTGACTTATGGCAACCCTAAAGTGACCCTCTCACTGGGTTTTCTTGGCAATAGTTGTTCAGAAGCAGGTCCTTTTAGGCCAGTGGTTCTCAATCTGTGGATCCCCAGATGTTTTGGTCTCCAACTCCCAGAAATCCTAACAGCTGGTAAACTGTCTGGGATTTATGGGAGTTGTAGGCCAAAACATCTGAGGACCCACAGGTTGAGAAGCACTGTCTTAGGCTAAGAGAGTGGGGCTCTATTCAATACCAGAGTGGAGGTGGCTTTGGTTTATCTGGATTCAGGGTCTCTCAATTCTCCCAAGAAGGACCTAGATCAGGCCCTTCAGTACCGTTAATATTGAGTAGCTAATCCTTTCCTCCTGATTTTAGTACAAGGATGTTTTGATTCAAGACAATCCAGTGGTCCTAAATCCCAGCAAAACTACCTCTACCACTTTGGCACTCTTGTCATTATGAGGTAACCAAACTATGGCTTTGGCTATTAGCCAACCACTTTCACTCTTCCCCAAACTTCATTAGGATTACTTAATAGCCTTTTGTCTTCTGATGTCACTTGACATTTGCATTTTCCTTAAGAGGTTGTCACATTTGGAGCTTCCACATACTTTTGTGTTTAGTAGAGAGCCAGCCTTCCCATATTGAGTGTGCCTGTTTGCCGTATTCATGCTTCACATGTTTAGGTGTTTACTGAAATATTCTCGCTTATACATGTGCTCACTGACAGATTTCATGTGTGGCTCTTATTTTCTGCAGCATGAACGGCAATAGCTCTCTGTGCCGTTCTATAAAAATAGCACAATAATTGGAATTGCATACTAATCTTCTAAAAAAGAAAAATAAAAAAGCATACATCTGTAGCACAAAATGGCAGCTGCTTATACAACTCTGTGTGTATGTTTTCAAAATCAACACGTAGTTCACATCTTCTGACTCCCGTTGTAATCCTAATGGCTGTTTGGCACAGATACAGGCATATGGCCTTTAGGTGGAATTGGAACAGAGATACTTTGAGATTAGCTTGTAATTGCTGTTTGACCGAATGCGGTAGTTCATCATAGCTTGTTGGTCAGGGCCACTAGAAGTGGTTCATTTCTAAAAGGCACTTTAGGTGGTTTGTAGGGAATAAGAATGGGTAGGGCAGATCCCCCCCCCCCCCATATTTATAAATTTGTTTTTGGGAGTTTTACTTGCAGTTTTAGAAATTATTTACCATTATCCTGAGCAACCAAAAGACAGTTAGGTAGCTTAGCTCCTTTGAGTTTCTGTGTTCCCAAAAAGAGGAACTACCGTGTTTCCCGAAAGTAAGACACCCCGATTGTAAGACGATCGGGGGTGTCTGGGGGTCGGCTTATATAAGCCATACCCCGTATATAAGCCGTGCCTCGCCCCCGCCGCCGCCGCGAGCCGGAGGTGTGCGCGGCACACCTGCGGCACACCTCCGTGGCACACCTCTTCGCCAGGGCTCCAGGCAAGGGAGGGGAAAGGAGCCAGGGGCGGGACGAAGCGATGACGCGCGTCACAGTGACGCGTCGTCCCTTCTCCCCGCCCTGGCTCTCTTCCTCCTCCCCTTCCAAGGGTGGGAGAAGAGAGCCAGGGGCGGGACAGCGATGACGCGTCACAGTGACGCGTCGTCCTCTCCCCGCGCCCTGGCTCTCTTCCTCCTCCCTTCCAAGGGTGGGAGAAGAGAGCCAGGGGGGGGGGGCGATGACGCGTCACAGTGACGCGTCGTCCTTCTCCGCCCTGGCTCTCTTCCTCCTCCCTTCCAAGGGTGGGGAAGAGAGCCAGGGGCGGGGAGAAGGGACGACATCACTGTGACGCTGCGATCCTCACCACGCCCCTGGCTCCTTTCCCTCTCCCTTCTTTCCTCAAGCAAGGGAGGGGAAAGGAGCCAGGGCGTGGTGAGGATCGCAGCGCCACAGTGACGCGTCGCTGCTTCCTCCCGCCCCTGGCTCCTTTCCCCCTCCCTTGCCTGGAGCCCTGGCGACGAGGTGTGCCGCGGAGGAGTGCCGCAGGTGTGCCGCGGCACCCCTCTGGTTGCGGCGGCGGCGGCGGCGTGGGCGTGGCGACGGGCACGTCTTGGGTTATATAAGACGTACCCGAAAGTAAGACGTAGGGGGACTTTTGGGGGGGAAAAGAAAGTAAGACGCTGTCTTACTTTCGGGGAAACACGGTATTACAGATTTAGTTATCCTTATCTGAAACGTTTAGGACCATAAATGTTTTTCAGATTTTAGAATACTTGCATGTACATTGAGATATATCTTGGAGATGGGGCCGAGTCCCAACACCAAATTAATTTCGGTTTCACATATACCGGACTGCTGACTGAAAGGTTGGTGGTTTGAATCCAGGGAGCAGAGTGAGCTCCCGTCTATCAGCTCCAGCTTCCCGTCTGTCAGCTCCAGTTTCCTATGCGGGGACATGAGAGAAGCCTCCCACAGGATGGTAAAATATCCTGGTGTCCCCTGGGCAACGTGTTTGCAGACAGCCAATTTTCTCACACCAGAAGTGACTACTAGTTTCTCATGTTGCTCCTGACACACACACAAAATGCCTCTGCAATGGACTGGTGGGAACTGTAATCCTATATTGTCTGAAATGCAACAAACATCCCATTCTCCCTCTCTCTGAAGTGTGATCAGAAGACATCTCTGCTTGAAGGTATCTTCAGTTCATGCCTGATTCCAAAATTAGGAAGCCTAAAAGAATTGCCCACTGAGCAGCGGTCACATAAAAAGAAATTAGGTGCCCTTTATTTCTATTCAGTATAGAGGCCATTTCTGAATGTGCATCAATACAGATAAATGTGCACATACACATTTTATATATACTTGGGTTTTCTAGCTTGGCTTTCTTTACTAATATAGCTTAGACAGACAGACAGACAGACACAGTGTCTGTGCCTCTGCATACATAGGAAGGTCAGTATAGGCAGGCAGCCTATCCTTTCAGAAAATTGGTTTCCATTACCAATTGTTGTGGTCTTCACAATGCTCTTTGAAAAAAAGTAGTGGCCATAATTTTGGCTGTATTTTTATAATGGACCAGCTGTCGGATCAAATGTCAGATCTCCCTTGGGGAGATAGGGCAAAACATAAAGTTATTATTTATTTATGTGCAAAAGTCAGACCCATGATAGGTTCTGAAACAGATTCCTAAAATACTCTTCCCTGATGTATACATATATTGATATTAGCATGCACTGTGTATAGCTTTTCCCAGCTCCAATGGTGTTCATGACCACAAATGCAAATAATTTGGAGGGCCCTTGCTCCTTACTTTTTGAAACGTGTAAGAAAACTACTGAGAGGTTTCTTCCACACCCTCAACATCTGCCGTGCTCCCAGATGTGCTGTAGCTGTACAAATGAATAGTCACAAGTCAGAGGATCAACAGGAACATACATCAGAATGTGCTGCTGCCAACTTAGAAACTCCAAAACCATCCTGAATGCAGCCAGTACTGCTGTCAGGCAATTACTGTGTTTTGCTAGCATATTCCTGGAATTGTGCAATCTGGAATTACACTCCCATGCAAAGATGAATGGAGTGGCTTTGTTCACTAATGTGCTGCCCTTGGTAATGATATACTTAGGAGTCAAGAATGAAGCCTGTGGAAGTCTAGAAGTGGTTCATTTGAGATCTATCTCAAAACAGTGTCTGCTAAACCTCAGTAGCCAATATCCCGCTGTCCTTTGGGTTTTTTTTAAAAAAGAAAGAACTGAAGACATACTAAACTCGCAGCCTATACTTTTAGAAGGAAGTATGCAAGATCAGAGCAATAAATCATGCAGAGAAGCAGCAGTCAGCATCCCATGTGCCTAGAACAGAACATATTTTTTTTAAAAAAAATAAATATTATTATTTAAATGTTTTACTTATAACAATGATTCAGGACATATTACCCAGAAAATAAATTATAAACATGAGTTAAAGTTGCCTAGGGCTTATATATTATTTCTGCACTAGTGCACATGCTCAGTTGTCCAGATGGTCTGGAAGTTGGCACAGAAGCAGTCTTTCATAACTTGTCTTTGACCCTTTCCCCCTTGATGGACTGTCACCCTGTCACGGTGAGGGGGCTTGCGTAACCCTTTGCATGCAAATGGAGAAGATTTAGTTATGAATATATTCCTTCCACCTCATAAATACGACAGCCTTTGGTTCACTAGTGACTTTGTAGTCCCATCAATTCTGTGATTATATTATGCCAAGAAACAGAAGTAAAGGTTAATCTTTCCTAATTAATGCAAACATTCTCATTTCCATTGCATACAGTTCCTACCAATAAGCAAAACTGTGGCCTGTAGCCTGTGTATTAATGCAATATATCCACAAGCATGTGATAGATATAGAAGACACTTGCGAACTAATAATAAACATGAGAATTCAGAAGCCTCAGATCATGATTTGCCAGTCTTTAGTACTGACGTACTTTGCCAAAAAAGCTGCCCAATTTGCCTGCAGAGGAGAAGGGGGGAATTGTACATTGTATAATACGCAGGCATGGGAAGAAATCCCTAATCCTCCTTTCGTTTAGGGCCTAAAGAGGCAGATAACATTCAGAAGTGCCATTGGCAGAGACACCAATATGTTGCATTTGGGGGGGATTTTCCTTTTCTTGTGGGCCTTCATTGGATAACAGGAGTCCCCGGTGATGCAATGGGTTAAACTCTTGTGCCAGCAGGACTGCTGACCAAAAGATCGGCGGTTTGAATCCGGAGAGCAGGGTGAGCTCCTGTCTTTCAGCTCCAGCTTCTCATGCGAGGACATGAGAGAAGCCTCCAACAGGATGGTAAAACATCCAGGCGTCCTCTGGCCAATGTCCTTTTCAGACGGCAAATTCTCTCACACCAGAAGGGACTTGCAGTTTCTCAAGTCGCTCCCGACGCACAAAAAATGGAGATAACAAAAAGAAGCCCTTCCTCCATTATTATACTATTTTAAAAGAGTTATGAGCTGCATGCTAGGAATAAGCATCCATCCTGCCTCAAGTGTCAGGAAGAGGTGGGCAATAAATTCATTATTATTATTATTATTATCATCATCATAAGCCAAGCCTTGATTTTTTATCATTGATAATGCATTGCTTGTAAACAGGAGTATGTTACTGCCTCTCTGACAGCAGTGCAATATTAAAATCATTGACATTGTTCAGTCTTTTTTTATACACAGAGAATGAGAAGGAAAATGGCAAAATAACATTCACTAAAAACCCAAGGCAAGAAATACGTTGTTAGTGTGATTTTACATAAATGAAAGATCAAAGTATACCTAGCGTATACCATTGATTTAATTACAAATTCTTTAAAAATCCTTCATCCTTGAGATATCTGCTATCATAATAACAAAGGACTAATCTCCACTGCATCTGTACAGGGCACTATGCTGTATTGGATGTGGTCCTTCTGCCAGTGGATGAGAACTACTGTCTGCTATTCTCTGTCCGCTCCCCAAATCTGGTCCAGAGAACTGAGGACTCTCTACAGCAAATTGGGGAGAGCTCCTCGGGGGTTTCAAGGGAAGGAGGAGAGCGGAAGGAACAATTCCATTGTGCAAGTGGACATCCAGTAGTCTTGAATTTAGCTCACTATTACACAGGTGACCATTTTAAGCTAACAGTCATTTGCCCTAAAGTCTTATTAATCCATCTTCAGAGATTCTTGATGTAATTTTCGGTGTTTAGCATATGTTCATTTCCCTGAAGTGAGTTCATAAACATATTTTGGAAGCTGAGGTTTAAAGGTAAAGGTTTTCCCTGACATTAAGTCTAGTCGTTTCCGAATCTGGGGTGTGGTGCTCATCTCCATTTCTAAGCTGAAGAACTGGCGTTGTCCATAGACACCTCCCAGGTCATGTGGTCAGCATGACTGCATGGAGCGCCGTTATCTTCCCACCAGAGCGGTACTATTGATCTCACATTTGCATGTTTTCAAACTGCTAGGTTGTCAGAAGTTGGGGCTAACAGCGGGAGCTTACCCCGTTCCCTGGATTCGAACCACAGGCCTTTTGGTCAGCAAGTTCAACCCACTACGCTGCTGGGGGCTTCAGTTTAGAAAGGCACATAAAGGCAGCCTCTTCTAACCTGGCACCTTTCAGTTGTGTTGGCCAATTCTCATTCTGGGTGTGAATGATGGGAGTGATGGTCTAATATAGCTGGAAAGTAAGAGTTTCTGGCCTTGCACAGCCATTAATTATTATGGGTATGATAGACTGAATTTTTTGGCTTTACTTTCACCTCCAGCAACATTTAATAATATTTATTGATTTTTCTACTAAATTGCCATTTTAAAACAGTTTTTGGTTAGATTTAAAGATAATGAAGATTCTCAACCTTTTGTGATTAAAAAACACAACAAAAACAAATCCAGATTTCCTCTCTCAGTCATCATTGCACAGAGTGCTGTGGACGTCCCAAGTGGCTGGATAAAGTGGCCGTAGCTCATTCTTTGTTTTGAATGGAGATTTTCAACATTATACAAATGAAACAGGAAGAACTATCCAGATGCCCTAGTTTTGACCTTCAAATGCTTACTGGGCCTTTAGAGATGCTGCCTTCCTTGTGGAGTTTGTATCTTGTTCGTGATGCTTCTTGCAGTGATTGCCTCCCATGCTGTGATTTCATAGCCATTTTAATCTGATGGAGCTATTTTTTGTCTCCGTTGTTTTGAGAACAGTGTATCCCACTGACATTAATGCAAGGAACAAAAGGAGAATAGGAGCAGGAATATGAGGCTCTTGTAATGGCTCTTCAAGGAGAATCAGGCCTTGATGAAGCCATAGATTTCCCATCAGAGTCCATTACAGCCGTCATGTTGTTTCCAAAGCGTTGGCAGCATGCCCTCTTCTCTCTAGAGCTTCAGGAGAGGAGAGGGCAAATTGTGTTCATTAAAAAAAATGGCCTGAGCTTTCTCACTCAAATATGCTATCATACCGCATTTAAAGAAAATCTTCTCCTTTCCCGGTTAAGATAGCTGGAGTAGAGCAGTGTTTCCCAACTGCAGTGACGCGGCACAGTAGTGTGCCGTGACGGACCTCCTGCTGTGCCGCGAGAAAAGCTCTCTGCCCCACTTCCTTCCCCCCTCTCCCTGCCGAACTCCTGCTGCCTGGGGGAGGAGGAGGAAGGGCCGGGCGGTAGCGAAGAAAAAGAAGTAGTGGCCGGGGCGCCGCCTCCTTTGGCCGTTTCCTCAGCCAGCCTCCAATCTGCCATGCCTCCCGCCATGACTCTCGCCCCTCGCTCGCTGAAGCCGCGTGGAGGAGGAGCCCCGCCCACTGAAGCCTGTCCACCACTCATACTCCTCTTCTGTGGGAGAGCTGAAGCCGAGGGGGCGGGGCATGGCGTGTTCTGGCTCCGCCCCCACCCCGGCTTTGGCACTCACAGCAACTGCTCCAGCCTTGAGGGGACAGTGCCAGGCCAGCATTTTTCTGGCTCTGCAACCACTGGCTTGGCACTTCCCCCTCAAGGCTGGAGCAGCTGCTGGGAGAGCTGAAGCTGGCTCTGCCCCTCCCCTGGCTTTGGGGGCATGGCAAGCCACATTGTGCCTGGCTCTGCCCCTCCCTGGCTTTGGCACTGCCCCCAGCAGCACTCCAGCAGCTGCTCCAGCCTTGAGGGACAGTGCCAAGCCAGCATTGGCTCTGCCATGGCTCTGCCACCGCTGGCTTGACACTACCTGGCTCTGCCCTCAAGGCTGGAGCAGCTGCTGCCTTGAGAGCTGAAGCCAGCATTGTGATGGCTCTGACTGCTGGTGGCAAGGCTGGGCATGGCACAACCTGCTCTGCCCCCCCCCTTGGCACTCCCCTGGCCTTTTGGCACTGGCTCCAGCAGCTTGCTACCCCCAGCAGACCACCATCCCCAGCTCCGTTCTTTACTGTGTTAGAGTGTCTTTACTGTTTGTGTCATTTTGTGTCCTTTTGGTTGGTGGTGTGCTCCCGGATTTTTTTAATGTTAAAAGTGTGCCGTGGCTCAAAAAAGGTTGGGAAACACTGGGGTAGAGAACCGGGGCAAGGAGCTGTGTTTTGACTTCAAATTGCTCAGATGACAAGCAGGTCTGCTGGTGGAGGGTGTAGGCCACTGGATAGTTGAAAGGCTATGTTTCCTTGTGGCCACCGAGTCCAAGTGGGGGTAAGGTTTTTTGTTTTTTTGTTTTTAGTTGCTCACTAACCCCTCCTGGATTATACTCCTAGCTGTCCAGTTCTGACAGCCTTATGGCAAGAACTCAGAAGGTTCATAACCTTCTGTCTGAGCGCTCTGGTTCTGCCAGTCTTAACATAAATGACTTTGCCGAGAAAACCTCTCAGATTCTCTCACAAGCTTTGGCCTAAAATGCACACACTGCAGGGGGAAAAAATCTGTATTGATTGCTATTGCTAATGCAAACCCACAATGGAAGTCTAGCCCCACCTTGTGTTTCTACTGCAGACACTGTTCCCTCACTTATGGCTGGGGTTAGTTTTCCAGGACTTCCCGCAATAAGTGAAAACCCGCGATGTAGGAATGCTCTATTTATTTTAATATTTATACATTATTTTAGTAGTTATACACTATTTTAAGTCTTCATACACTTAAAATAAAGTGAAGGAAAGGAAAGAAAAGCCCTTCAAGGCTGGAGGGAGGGAGGACTGAGGAGAGAAAGCACCTTGGAGAGCGACGGCTGCAAAACCACAGAAAACATCAAAAGTACCATGATATATATTTTAAATTAATATTTTTTCAAATACGCGAAACAGTGAGTCCACAATAAGGGAACCGCGAAGTAGCGAGGGAACATTGTATTAGGTTTCTTTCCTGAACATACTTGAGAGAGATTGCAACAGTTAATAGGGATAATCTTAACTATTGTAGGGTTACCTATTAGTTTGTTTTAGCAAAAAACAACAGTGTCCTGTGGGACATTAGATATTAATGTGTTGTGGTCACTTAGTTTATCTTTAAGGGACCATGGTTGCTCTTTAAATTGAGATTCAGTTACAGTGTACACTGTAACCAGAATCCGATCAAGTAGATCTGGGAAATGTTATTGATGAGAATTTGAACCCTAAGGCTCTGTTTTTCAATCGTTGAACAATGTAACCTGTATAAATTATGTTCTCATCAACTATGACAGGTCACCAAATAATCTTAAAAATGCATGCTTTTATTATTTCATGAACCCCACTTTTCACCACTTCTCCTACGGTTATATTGTAAATTCTAGGATTAATTGTTCTGTAATTGTTCTGTCTCAATCCCACCCACTGCCACCTCTGCACACACAAAATAATTGCTTCTCCTTTGAAGCTATGTCTCGCTTTGACATGTAAAGTAGATTAGACCTCCCCCACACACACACACACACACACACACACACCCGTCAGCAAGGTTGGGAATCAAGAGGGACCGTCTCACCCCATATTGCCCTCTGAGATCACTTCGGTCTGAGGACTCCAATCTCCTGGAGATACCTTCAGCTAAACTCGCAAGGTTGTCTGCTACCCGCCGGAGGGCGTTCTCTGTTATAGCACCTACGCTGTGGAACGCCCTCCCGGCCGGAACTCGGGCTATGAAGGACTTGCTCCCGTTTAGACGGGCCTGTAAAACATACCTGTTTAAGCAGGCCTTTGGTGAGTAAGTCCTGCCCATGCCCCGCCATCTATTCGTTCTTCTGAGGACGATGTGCTGTTCATTGTTTTAACTGTGTTATTAATTGCTATACTGCTGTTGTTTTTAAATGTTTTTAACTGTTTATTGCCTGTACTTTACTGTGCCCTTCGGCCCGAATAATAAATAAATAAATAAATAAATATCACCTTCAAGGTGTTGTTAGTTACCATATCATCCTGAATGTTCCAGGTCTTCTCTGATTTCAGAAGCTAAGTAAAATTGGATCTAGTTAATACTTGAATGGGAGACTGCCAAGTAGAGATCTTTCAGCATGACCAGAAAAGTATCTTGACTAATAATATGCAGAGCGATTGCCAGTCATATATGCCACTTCTGGATCAGTAGTTTGAATCCATAACAGGCAGATTCTTATGTTCTTATTACTTCAGCTCACAGCATTCCTCACCACTGGCTATGCTGGTTATGCTGCCAATTCCTGAAGTTTGCTCCCTCACTTATATTACTCCCCCCCCCCCCCCTTACCTTGGATGAAGTGGGAGCTGAAATATTAATCTCTCCAGGAAGACCAGATGGCTGGCTAATCCTACTAATACTGTATAATTCATATTGCTAACTCTTCCCACTCATTTATGTTAATTTAAATTTTTTATATTCATTTTAATTGATTTTTCTTAATGCTAAAAAAACCCCACTCCAAATCTTGTCTTTCATGTAAGCATGTGAGCATTCATATTCATAATTCCATATATACTTTGATTGAATGAAACTGGGTTGTTTTAAGTGTACCTTGTGATGCTCTGGCTTAGTCGGAGGTGATGTTTTCCTAAAGGAATGAAGTTGTGGGTTGGTAGTCGCACCTTGTTTAGAGTATTAGATTTCATTCAAAATGGTCCAAGACTTTAGGGATGGCCTCAGCAGGCTTTTCACCCCATGGGATGAGCCCATCTTTGCAGTCATATTTCAGTTAAAATGTAGAATAATTTGAATGGAGAGTCCCGTCCCCCCAAAGTGGTGTGCGAGTTCTCCAGCTTGCTTCACCTTCTTGCCAGCTGTCTGTCTTTTTTTTTTTAAAAAAAAAGTAGAGCATATACAGTATGATTGTGTGTAGATGCATATTTCTTATACCTGTTTTGCGAAGAAATCAAGTAAGCCCTACTGAGTTGAACAAATGTTACAGAAGTGTGAGGCATGGTTCCCAATAAAGAGTACTCTTTCCTTGGGGCTCTAGCTTGCTTTTTCAGGAAAAAAATCCGAAGAGTAAAAGGAAATGTTGTTATGTAACTGACCCAAAGTGAAACAGTTGTATTTTAATCTTGTTTTTATAATAGTGTTCTGTTCAACATTTGAGTATGAAATCATGTGCTGATAAGATGAGATAATGTCCATAATTCAGTGTTTTGAAGCATTTATATGAAATGCAACTCTGCATCTGATGGTTGGGCTTTTTCTTCCCTGGTGGTAGGCCACTTGTGCCCCATGTGGCTACATTTAAACCCAAGAGTATAGGTCTGGAATGCTAAATCCTTCATACACCAAGCTCTGTGCCATAGAGGCCCCTACAGTAACATTGAGGTAGAGCAGAAATGAACCCATGAGCAGACCATCAAAAGTGGCACCAAAAGAAGCTTGCTTCTGTTGGCTTAAACAAATAAGCCAAGTCAAGTGCTGCAGTAGGGGGGGGGACACCAATTCCTTGCCTCTTCTGACTATTTCAAATTGTTCGGGGAAGAGGAATTCTCTCCTCTTTATGGCCCCGTTTGTTTGTTTACTATATTCTCTACCCTGAGGTGGACTCAAGGCGGCTTACAATAATTCAATGCCTTCAAAGCAATATACAGTTAAAATACATAACATTAAAATCAAAATTAAATACATTAAAATATTATAAAACATTACAATCACTATAAAAAAACATGTCATAATCCAGGTCATTCTGGCAGTCATTGCACATAGCTCCAAGTAATCTATTTGCACTATGGTTCTCTGAAGGCTTGATCCCGGAGCCACGTTTTCACTCTTTTTCTGAAGGTGAGGAGGGAGGTTTCCAAAAGGTTTATTCAGATGACTTGCTCTCTTTGTTTATCAGCACCATTGATCATTTATGTAGGCTGAAAAACAATAAGAGTGCCACGGTGGTTATGACACGAACACTCAGACCTGTCAAGGTTTCAGGCAAAACCTCTTGTGCTTTGATTGACTTTTGTGATAATAGCTTGGAAACTGCTGAAAGAAGTTGGGTAGAAGCGTGAATTACGCTATCTGATATTTGTATGTCTCTCTGCACAGGAGGAGCTAACTAGCACCAGTGTGGAACATATCATAGTCAATCCAAATGCAGCTTATGATAAATTTAAGGACAAGAGAGTTGGCACCAGGGGGCTAGGTAAGTATATCTGTTTCCATAGATTCGTCACTTGGAATGCATCTGAGGATAGGGACGAATCAAAAGATCTAGAGGAGTGGTTCCCAACCTGTGGTCCATGGACTTCGAGTGGTCTGCAAGAACTAAAATATGGTCTGCGGCCTCACTGTTACTACACCGTTGCAGAGAGCAACTAGTCTCTCTCTTATAGTGCTGAGGCTTCCCCTATTTGTCTTTAAAGCCACTCTCCCGTTGCCACTGTTAAAAGTAAAATTAATCTGGGCTTCTCGTCAGTTTATACACATATCCCATGAAGGAGACGTATCTGGTATAACATTATTCAACACGATTTTTGTTCCTGGGTTATAAATGCCATTTCCTAATGGGTTCTATAATAAAAACATACAAAACATTTATTAAACTGCATAAACTTTTGTTTTTGTGATCTACACAAAAGGTTAAAAATAGCATATGAAAGTTTAAAAATGGCAGCCACAAAAATGAAGTTCTTAGAGTATAACAACTACTTTAAAATTAAGTACCACACAATTAAACAGCAAATAACACTTTTAAACCAGCTACAGAAAAATGTTCACATTTTGTTACATAGTGTAATGATCTTCTTTCTCTTAGTAAACAAAATGCTTTAGGAAAGTCCTGCTAATACAAGCTCTTATTTTTATGGATATATGCATTTGCCTATGAACACGTTTGTATTGTTGCTGCCAGATATGTATGAGTATATACACCTATGCGGTTTAAGTGGTTACATGTCAGAGGTTTATTGAAATTCAGCATATCAGAGTGACCATCATCTATGGTGGACCTGTCCAACAGGTGGCCCGTGGGCCACACGCAGCCCGCCAGCCCCTTGGATGCGGCCCGCCTACCCTCCTGTAAGAAATCAGCCGTTTAAAAAAAAAATGAAAAAAATTCGATCTCCGTGGGGGCGATGCGAGGAGGGGCGGGGCCGACGCGAGTGAGGAGGAGACGGAGGGAAGCCACGTCAGACGCCCTAGGGGCGGGACTTCCCCCCGCCTGTTCATTGCTCACGCGGGGCCGCTTGCCCCGGCTTCCCTCCACCTCTTCCTCCTTGCTGCCGGCGCCACGCCTGACGTCACCCAGCCCCGCCGGGGCCTCTCCCTCCACCTATTCCACCTCGCCGCCGGCGCCACGCCTGACGTAACCCAGCCCCGCCGAAAAGGGGTGGGCCGCGCAGGTCATCAGGCCTGCGCGGCAGGGCGGGAGCGGCGAGGCGCCCTCCACCATGTCCCTGGCTGTTGCAGCGGCCGCACCCGGGAGCTTACCTTCCTTCTCCGAAGGAAGAGAAAGGAAGGTAAGCTCCCAGGGTGGCCGCTGCATGCCCGCAAGCGCCCCCGTCACGAGCGGCCCCCCAGGTGATCAGTGACCGGAATTCCGGCCCTTGGGCCGGTAGAAGTTGGACAGCCCTGATCTATGGGAATATTGCAAGAAAGCAGTATAGTCTTTCTGTTTTTATTTGAACTTGTGTTTGTAGGTGTAAGATACCAGTAGCTCAAGTTTTTATTACAAGGGTAATTGCGCAACCAGACTTTACAGATGTGTGGTGAAATACATGAGAAGTTGATAGAAAGCTCTATTCTACAAGAGTGATTTCATGGGCAAATAACTCTTCCCTGTAAGAGCAAATTGTGTTTAATTTTTAATGAAAACTACATTAAACAGGAGGTAGTCTATAAACAGTAACATTTAATTTCCCTCTTTTATCTTCTAGACTTCTCTGATCGCATTGGTAAATCCAAAAGAACTGGCTATGAATCTGGAGACTATGAAATTGTAAGTATCTAATATACTTGGATTGAACAGAGGAGCCCAATGTGTTTGAGACAAAACTATGTATGCTACAAATCTTCTGCTAAGTAGTCTAGATCACAGATAATCAACATGTTCCTGAGGCCCAATAGGTGGTATATGTTGTAGGGTATATGTTGTATTGAGTAGTATATTATTAAAAGTATTATCAGCACAATGATCCCTGTTACTTATTACTGTAGGATCTTTCTGTATTCAAATGTTGATTTTTGATTGAAGAATCTATTTAATTCCCTTAAGTTAGGGGAAGGACTGGGTGTTAAAGAAACTCCCCAGCAGAAATACCAACGTTTGCTGCATGAAGTTCAAGAGCTGACTTCTGAAGTAGAGAAGATTAAGGTAAGGATTTCTCTGTTTATATTTTTGAGGACAATTGAGGGATTTCTCTGATCATGTACTAACGGGAGCGGGGTACAGGGAGCGCACAACGCCCTTGTTACACCAGCTCTACTGGATGCCGATTAGCTTCCGAGCACAATTCAAAGTGCTGGTTTTAACCTATAAATCCCTATACGGTTCCGGCCCAGTTTGCCTGTCCAAACATGTTCTCCCCATCAAGGACGCTAAGATCTTCTGGAGATGTCCTGCTCTCGGTCCCGCCACCTTCGCAAGCGCTTCTGGTGGGGATGAGAGACAGGGCCTTCTCTGTGGTGGCCCCTCGATTATGGAACTCTCTCCCGAGCGAGATGAGATCTGCTCCCTCCCTCCTGTCCTTCAGGAGGCTAGTAAAATCCTGGCTTTGGAAGGAAGCATTCCCAGAATAAAGACCGAGATTGAGTTAATGACCACATACATTGGATTGAGTTGAAGTTGATTTTATCTGGTGATTTGGTTTTAATTGTATTTTAATGTTTTTATATATTTTATTTATGTATTTTAACGTGTATGACCTGCATTTAATTTTTGCTATAAGGCCGGTCTGAGTCCCTCTTTTGAGGTGTGAAGATCAGGATATAAAAGTTTTAAATAAATAAATAAATGTATTTATTTTTGCCCCTTTGCCCATAATCTGTGGAACTATCCACCTCTTGAGGCCAAGTCTAGTCCTTGTTTCATTGCTAGACAGCATCTGATGTAAAATCTAATGCATCAAGTAAATGAGTCTTTGTCTTAATGTGTCAGGTCTTGTGCTATAGCATCAATGCCAGCTTAATTAAGAATAGCCCACTAGTAGAGAAGTTTGGGTCCATAACAACTGCTAATTTTAGTGTTTTTAGGCCTATACCTTGATCTCTTGCATTCTCATTTGGTTTTGGGGGTTAAGCAGATTTGGATGTACCAGTAATTCTTATTTGGATGCGAGACCATGGTAGGTAGGAAAGAATTGTGCCTGAAACCCTGGAGAGATTCTTCTTGTCAGAGTTGACATTACTGTGCTAGATACACCAGTGGCCTGATTTGTTGTAAGGCAGCTTTCGATGTTCCTTCCACAGAACACCGTGAAGGAATCTGCAGCTGAGGAAAAACTGACACCAGTTGCCCTTGCAAAACAGGTGGCTGGTCTGAAGCAACAACTGGTCTCCACTCACCTGGAGAAACTGCTTGGGCCAGATGCCGCCATTAACTTAACAGATCCCGATGGTGCTTTGGCCAAGTAAGTCATGATTGAGATGGCACTATGCATACTACCAGAAGTTGCTTTCAATGGCCAAGGGTTAATCCTGAAAAACATGCAAAGGAATCATCCTTCCTGGGAGGTTCTATCTATTATATAAAGGAGGTCCCGTCATCGAATGACTGACAGAGACAAAGAAACCTTCCAAGGCAGAGACACCAAACTTGCCAACAAAAATAGGCCTCAAGCAAGGAAGGTTTTTAGCAAAGAAACTTCCCCCCCAAAAAAACCTAGAAGGCCCCCAAAACAACGATACAAAAAAACTACATTTCCCAGCATCCTCTGCGGCAGCCAGCGAAACCCATTGGCCAACATCAGCCCACACAAAATGCAGGGAGGCTGAGTAACCATAGTAACGCTGGGCACAGCCAGCCAAGGCTAGGATATAATGCTGAGTGATTTTATTTCAGTCAGTTGGTGTTTGATGGTTAAACTGCCACGGCCAAGCTCTAGGAGGGAGCAGGTTCCCACACTCGAGAAACACAATCCAAAAGACCAAGCCAGCAAAAAATACGACATAACGCCAATATGCAGAAGATACACAACTATGTGCACAGAGCACATACATACCACTCACAGGACAAAAGACACCCACAACAAAAGACACCCACTTTACAAACACCACACCCACAACATGACAGCCACACAACTCGCAATGCTTACCTCTACAGACCCACAACACAACAGACACACAACACACACAACGCATACATACCACTGCTACACAGAAACTTAAACAGTACAACCAACTAACACAGGAGGACATAACAACTACCAGGAGGACATAACACTAACACAAATAGGGCACCAGGGACACAGGCACCACTGACAAACACATACCGCCAGAATAACACAAACTTGCAAAACCCACAAAAACACAACAATCCTGCAACACAAAACCCACCCCAACCAAAATTCACAACAAACACCACTGGCAAAAGCAACACCCCCTCCACATCACAACCAGCACACAGCCAGACTGAGACAACTATGTCACCACAACACACACAAAATACACCCCACAAATACCTGACAACTTCCCCAACACAAAACCCAGGACTGCACTCACTACTCACCAACACACACACATCCAAATACACACACGTCCCAGGCACAATACTCCAGCAATTCCTACCCACACAACACAACACAACTTCCTATCACAACCCATCCCCCCAACCTTACGGGACCCCGCACACACAACACCTACCACCACCACAAACAAAAACCAACTCCACCTATACTCCAACCACAACACAACACTGTACTGATACTCTACAAACACACACAAACACCCAAAATACCCCACCCACACAAGCATCAACCTCTACATCAACACAGCAGACGGAAAGACAAAAAACATTGTATATCCACAAGCTCTGCACAATGCCAGCAACACCACACACCGACAACTCCCCAGGACTTCAACATCCCACCCACCAGAACAACCCACAACGACACAGCCATGACCCCACCAAGACCATAAGTAACATCAATTCCAACCCTTACATACTCAGACTTTCTCGCATCTCCTAAATAGGGCACAGCAACGCGTGCCGGGTACAGCTAGTGAGCTATAGTTGAAGAAATACTCTTTCCAGGCCCACATAGGTTCGGGCAGTAACGGTGAGCAGACATGGCTGTTACTGCAAACAAGGGTGTAGAAAGGTTCCTTGTGAAGCCAAAAAGGCAGTTTTGCAACCTTTTCATGAAATTTGGGGTCTTGTTTGTGCTTAACAGGAGTCCCTAGAATCACAGAAATATCAAGTTGGAAGAATCTGACTCTGTTCTGCCATGCACTCCTGAGAGATGACTCTTTTTTTAAAAAAAAACCCCCAAACTTTATTGATTTTCAAAACAATTAAAACTAATACATAACACACAGTTATCACAATAAAAACATATCAAACAAACATATAGTCTGTACTTCCATAGTACTTCCTTCTCAAATCAAATCTCTTAAAATATTGATTCTACATTATCTATGGTCTCAAAAGAACCTATAAATTCTAAGACCAATCCAATTATTCAATAGGAATAGTCCATTCTGCATTCTCTTTTGTCAAGTATTTTCTAATTAGGGACCAGTCCATTGTCGTCATTTTTCTATTTTGAGCCAGTGCTTTCGTGAGGCAGTCCATTTTCATTATATCAAGTAATTTAATTTTCCAATCATCTACCGTCGGCATCTCTTCTTCTTTCCATCTTCTGGCTACTGACAGTCTGGCTGCCGAAATACAATATACAAATAATTTTTCTTTGTTACTTTGAAGTTTAAAATCTATTAAGCCTAGTAGTAAATATTCCGGTTTAAATTCAAATTCAATTTCTAACGCATTTTGTATTCCTTTATGGATTCTCTCCCAATAAACTCTAACCTTTTTACAACACCACCACATGTGAAAAAAATTCCCAATTTCCAGCTTAAATTTCCAGCATTTATTACAATACTGCTTATTATATTTGGCAATTTTGTTTGGGGTTAGATACCATCTATGAAACATCTTTAATCCATTTTCTTTGAGATCATACGCATATGTATAATTTAAATGAATCTTCCAAAACCTTTCCCAGGATTTTAGCGAGATTTCTCGACCAGAGTTTTGGGCCCATCTGATCATACAATGTTTAACCACTTCTTTCTCTGTTCGCCAATCCAATAGTTTTTTTTATATATAAAAGATAATCTCTTCGTTTATTTTTGCTGTAAGATCATCCCAAAAGGATTTCTTTAGCTCAAAACCAACAATTTTATCTTTTGTAAAAAATATCACGGATTTGAAAGTATTGTGGCCAGTTCATAGATCTGTCTATTTCTTGTATCTCAATTAGCTCTTTCAAAACCACTCCCTCATTCTTCTTTTTCAATAGTGAGTCAGTTGTATGTCACCCACAAACCTTTGCCAAATTGCCATCTGAAGAAGGCTTCCTGTGGAGATAACCAACCCGGAGTTTTTACAAAGAATTTATCCTTGTATTTTGACCAGACTTTATATAACCCTCTTCTTATACAATGATCTCTAAAAGTGTATTCTATTTTCGTTTCTTGAAATGAAACGAGAGATGATTCTTGAAAGACTCCAGAGAAAGAGACCATGCCTAGATTCAGATTAGATCATAGGACTAGAGGGAACATGATGTCATCATATCCAGTTCGTTTCCTTGAGGGACTGGGTCATTATTACAGTTAACTATAGAACAGTAGCTGCCGTTATATTCTGCAGACAGTGATGTGGGTTTTCAGAGGAAAAATAAAAGAGAGAACGTTCTTGTTTGCTGCCCTGAGTCATATAACATCTATAGTATTTATATTATTTAGATTTTAATATAAACAGAATGAAAGCATGAGAACTTGTTCATGTAGTCATGCTAGCATGTCTGAAAAGCTGTACTGATAAATACATGTTTTCTTGTGATAATGCCTGGAAAAAGCAACGTAAAATATTAGATGAAATCTGAATTCATGGTATTTTTTTATTGTGTCAGAAGCGACTTGAGAAACTGCAAGTCACTTCTGGTGTGAGAGAATTGGCCATCTGCAGAGACGTTGCTCAGGGGCTGCCTGGATGTGTTGCCATCCTGTGGGAGGCTTCTCTCATGCCCCCGCATGGGAAGCTGGAGCTGACAGATGGGAGCTCACCCCATCTCGCGGATTTGAACCGCCGACCTTCATGCCAGCAGTTCAGCTAGCATAAGGGTTTATAATCCATTGCGCCACCACAGCTCTGTGGTATGATTCTTGCTGGCACAGTTGAATTTACTTTTTGACCCTGATCTTTCTTGCAGGCATCAAAATAGCCCAAATTCTGTACCCCTTCAGAGCAGATTTTGCAATTATGGGAGGTTGAAGAGTAAAAATGAGTGTGTACTCAATTCTATTCCATTAGCAGAGCTCGATGTCCTCCTTTTGATTCTAATTTTGCCTAGTATTTTATCCTGTATTTCTTTTTTAAGAATCTAAAAAGATTCACCATGCACCTATAGTTTAAGGACACAAATTACTAAAATACACACATACATATATAGTGATACCATGTGTTAAGAGTTTAATTCGTTCTGTGACTGATCTCTTAAGTATGCCCATTGAGATGCTATTAATCCATTCCGGCCCCCCAACCCGCTCTCCCCATTTTTTATGTGTTTTTAAATAAGAAAATGTACTTTATAAATAACAAATAATGTATGATTGCACATTTATATGGAATAAATAAAAAAAGATTGACTTAAAAATAGTAGAAGCACAAAATTGTGGCAAGGAAGCGCAAAGTGAAGAGGCTGAAGCATCAATTTCTTCATACTGTGCTCATTCCAGCCTCCCTCCTCCTTCTCCCTCCCTCTCTCCCTCTCCCCCCCCCCTTCATGAAGCAAAACATACCAGGAATAAAAATGACACAAAATCAACTCACCCAAAGTTCCTCAAAGCAGACAAGAGCAAAACAGACAGCAATTTCCCAAAGCAGACAAGAGCATGAGGCATGGAGGCCTAAAGCCCTGTACTCTTGCGCTAGCGCTCCCCCTGCCATTTGCTCTTAACTCAAAATGCTCTTAAGTTGGAATGCTCTTAAGTCAAGGTTCTACTGTACAGTATTATGTATATGTATAGTGTAAGTAAAAGGCTGACTAGAATTCTCTTCGTACATTTCTCAAAGTAAGAAACCTTTCACCAAGCTCATTGGCAAAAGCATACATGAACCTAACTAATTACACACTTTTTTTTCTTATGAAAAAGGAGAAATTGATTTTAATAGGATGGACCATTCATGTGGTAAGCAAATGAGTGTTCCCATTCTCACTGCCTCCCTATTCTAGTCTGTGAGTGAAATCCAAGAACAGCAGGTAGCAGCAATTAGAACCAGTGTACTTCATTCACTCACCTTGTATAAATGAATACATTAAATATGTATGTATTATGTACTCTTTAAGTATTTGTGGCATTGAATTGTGCCTTGTTTTGAGCTGCCCTGTGTCCCCTTTCGGGGTGATAAGGACGGGATATAAATGCAGTAAATAATAAATAAATAAATGTAAGAATTTATGACCTCTTCAACTTGACAGGCGTTTGCTCATTCAACTGGAAGCGGCCAGGAGTACTAAAGCCACTCCTCCAGGTGGGAAGAGCCCTGCAAAAGCCCCGGCTGGCCCCGGAAACACAGTGACCTACGAGCTGCACTCCCGGCCTGAGCAGGACAAATTTTCTCAGGCTGCCAAGGTAAGAATGGTCACGGCTTGCTTTTTGGAGGTTCTGGGGAAATGTGTGAGAGGGGAATAGTTTGGAATGAGTTTTGTTTCGTGCAAAGATACCTTTCTGTTCTCACTCTGTGGGCAGGGTAATAGAGATCCAGGCATTCCTCCATCTACAGATTTATGACCAGAAAAGGAAGAATCTATTTTTGTGTCAACATCCCAATCTATAGAACAGTTTTATAGTACAGTTGCCCCCCCAATTCATGGACATTAGGAGTGTAAGACTGCTGCGAAAGTGGAAAATCCCAAGTGCCAACACATTCCCTCAAGAGCATGGCCAGATTACTCATAAGGCCAACATAGGCCATGGCCTAGGGGTGCATGCCGACGAGGGGCGCAGATCACGGACAAAAAATAATAATTAAAAACTGGTCCGTGCCCCTCTTTCCCCGTTTCTCATGCCCCTCCTCGCTCTCTGGGCTGCGGCGGGGCCCTCGCATTGATCCATTGATTCGCCCGCGGGTCTCTGTCTGGCCTGACCTCCTGACCTGAAGCCGTCTCCATGGTGACTCGCCCGGCTCCCCCAGCGGCAGACTGTAAATTCCTGCAGCCAGAGCCGAGCAGCAGAGTCTGCGAGAGGGCAGTGGGAGGGAGGGGAGAAGGAGGAGTAGGAGGAAAGAAAGTCAAGAAGGAAGAGAGGGAGGGAGGAAGAGGGGAGAGAAAGGGCGTTGCTTGGATGGACCTCTCCCAGGTCTCCAGCACGAGACCACACCAACCCAGGCTCGCTCCTGCGCTCTCTGACCAAACCGGAGCGGCCTGCTTGGCCAAAGGGAGCCGCGGGAGGGAGGGAGGGAAGGATCAAGGCCAGGGTCTGGCTCTCCTGCCTTCAGGAGCAACCGAACAAAAGCCGCACAAACCCCACCTGAATCCTCCCTCGGTCTGTGGGAGCGCACGCCAAGCGGACATCTCTCTCTCTCTCTCTCTCTCTCTTGCTCTCTCTCTCTCTCTCTCTCTCTCTCTCTCTCTCTCTCTCTCTCTCTCTCTCTCTCTCACCTTTGGAGCGAGTTTGCACCCGCTGCGCTCTCCCCAAGCCTCCCGAGGAGACCTTCAGAGCACAGCGGAGCTTTCCAGCCGGTGGGAATGGGGACCTTGGAGGTGGCGGAATGGTGCCTACTCGCCTTTCTCTTCTGCTCCGGAGGCACCATGGCAAAAGCCAGCCAAGTGTGGGTCTGAGTGGTGGTGGTGGGGGGGGTAGAGGTTGGCTTAAAGGGGGCGTAATTCCAAAGTGTGACCTAGGGCGCAAAAAGGTGTTAATCCGGGCCTGCTCAAGAGCAACTCTATCTGCTCTCCATCTACTGCTACTTAATGTAGCTGTCTTCAGATCTTGCTGGCCAAGGTGAAATTTTGACAGTACTTTGTCGGACTTTTCTTCTGAAATTCAAAGTCATTTCTGGGAAGTAAGAAGGAAAATGAAACACCCTCATCAGCTTGCTTTTGTCTGTCTAGGTTGTAGAACTGGAGAAACGGTTGGCTGAGCTGGAAGCTACAGTCCGCTGTGAGCAGGATGTCCAGGTGAGACAAATGGGGTAGTGGAAGCACTGAATAGTGAATATGAGAGCCAGAAAAGATTAGGGAACAGCAGGAGTAGTCTTTTTTATAAATCAGTTTTTATGGTGCTTTTCAGTATATACAGGGTTTGTGGATGTGATTGACCAATAGGAGAGATTCTGGGAGAACAGCAGGAGTAGTCTTAATAACATACTAAGATTACACTAAGCCCGTCGTCCTATCTGTGTGTTAGCCACCCTTATGGCATGAAGGTTATTTCTTCTTTGCAATCAAGTATATGGAAAAAGGAATGCCCTTGCAACATGTGCTCTGCAAGAAAGTCCTGTCTTCCACTTTCTGTCTCTTGCAATTCCCACCTTCCCTAAGCCTGCTAAGCAATAGACAAATGGAATTGAGACCTGGTTTTCTCCCCCATATTTTTTATTGCAAATATATTGGGGATTATATTTTAGGGGACCATGGTAGTGCAGTGGGTTAAACCGCTGAGCTGCTGAACTTGTTGACCAGAAGGTTGGCAGTTTGAATCTGTGGGGCAGGATTAACTCCCATAGATAGCCCCAGCTCCTGGCAACCTAGCAGTTCAAAAAAATGCAAATGTGGGTAGATGAATAGATACCGCTCCAGCGGGAAGGTAATGGCTCTCCATGCAGCCATGCTCGCCACATGACCCCTTTCCACTCGCTGTCCCCAGTTGTGGAGAAATGGACATTTCACCTCCTTGCCAAAGGTTGTCTAGCACTGCAGTGTTTGTCATTAATTTTGCTCTTTCTCTCTGTTTAGAATCCTCTGTCCGTTGGACTGCAAGGAGCTAGTCTTATGGTAAGGAATTAATGGGATCTTCGGAGTAGTCTGAGCCTCATGGGACTGAAAGAAATCCAAGTGTCTTGCTTTTAAGAACTGGGCCTGATGATAGTATATTAGTTTCATCTGTGGATGTTGCAAGCCTGGGTTGGCATGGATCTGTACAGAATGCATGTGGGTAAACCAAAGGATGGAACAAGGAAGGAGGAAATGTACTGAATGTTGTGGAGGAGAGATTTATGGTCACTATTTCATTATTTATTTACTTCATTTCTACCCCGCCTTTTTCAACCCTGCAGGGGACTCAAGGCGGCTTACAAAATCCAACAAAATTCAATGCCACGTGCACATGACAGTAAAACACACCCCACCAAACTACAAAACAATCAAACTAATGAGCAACTAAAGCACATCTATCTATGTATATAATAAAAGTCAGTGTTTGCGGAGGACGGGAGGTACGGAGGAATATGTGACAGCGTTTCGATCGGTTGCCACTGTGGGATTATTTGCATAACGCCTCTGATTGGCCAGCCTCCCAACATTCCAACATTCCTAGGCAGCAGAGAGAGAAAATGGAAGGGCCTGAGGCAGACAGAAACGCTTGGAATTGAAGTCCAAAGCACACAGAGCCCACATGACCCATTCTACATCCTTGTGCAGTTTCAAATGGGACGAACCATGAATGATGGGACTTTAAAGTACCTCCACAGATTATGGGATTTGTAGTACTTTCAAACCCTTCATTCCCCACAGACCACTGCAGCCCTGAACAAAGACCGATAAAGACAAAACTTGGCACACAGTGCCCCCATGACCCACACTCCATCCTACTGCAGTTTAGAGGAGGGTGGACCATGGATGATGAGATTTCAAGTACCTCCACTCACTTACCGAGCCCGCTGCGACCCTCATCCAGTGCATGATCATGACTACACTTGGCACACAAAGCCCCCATGATCCATTTTACATCCTGGTGCAGTTCGGAGGAGGGTGGTCCACGGATGATGGGACTTGAAGTAACTCCACTCACTTCACAAGACCGCTGCCAACCTCATCCAAAAACTGACCAAGACCAAACTTGGCACACAGAGCCCCCATGACTCATTCTACATCCTGGTACAGTATCAAGGAGGATGGACCACGGATGATGGGACTTGAAGTACCCCCACTCACTTCCCAAGACTGCTGTGACCCTCATCCAATAACTGAGCAAGACCAAATTTGGCACACAGAACCCCCATGACCCACTCTACATCCTGGTGCAGTTTGGAGGAGGCTGGACCATGGATGATGGGACTCCCAGCGCCTTCCCTCACTTCCTGAGACCACTGCAAGCCACATAAACAACTGCTAAAGACCAACCTTGGCACAAAATGCCTTTCTCAAATAATCCGGGCAGCGCCGGGTCCCCAAGCTAGTAAATAATAAAACAGATTAAAACCGTATAAAATGCTGAATCATGATCTCATACTTCTCCATACTTCTCCATGATCCTTTTCCAAATTCCATAGTCATTTATACAAAAGTCTAATTCAGTAGTATCCTGTTCACCAAATGCCTACTTACACAACCAGGTTTTAACCTTTTTTCTAAAGACCAGGAGGGATGGGGCCTGTTCTGATGTCACTGGACAGGAAGTTCCACAGCTGAGGGACCACTACTGAGAAGGCACTGTCTCTTGTCCCCACCCTTGCGAAGAGTGTGGGATCGAGAGCAGGGCACCACGAGATGCAGAGCCAACCTGAAGAAATGGGGTCACAAAGTAGAGTCTACAACATGCGAGTGTGGAGAAGAGCAAACCACTTACCACCTACTACAATGCAACCTGAACCCTGCCACATGCACAATGGAGGACCTCCTTATAGCAACACCAGAGGCACTGCAAGTGGCCAGCTACATTACAGCTGTACCCTTGTTTTGCTTCTGATATGATAAAGTGGTTCCTAATCTTTTTTTGACCAGGGACCATTTTGACCAGGGACGAATCAGTTTTTGGTCAACTTTAGAATCGGTTTGGTTATTTGGGGTTCTGATTCAGAAAACTGCATTGGATAAACCACATCAGCTCTAGTCTCTGATACAGAACATATGCCGTCCAATAGTCCATTGCCCAGCAAAGCGCAAACACGGAGTAGCAAAGCACAAGGCCAGTAGACGGTTAGGAATTGTAGGAGTTGAAGTCCAAAACACCTGGAGGGCAGAAGTTTGCCCATTCCTACTGTAGACTTACTGGCTGGTCTTGGGTAAGCCATTATTTTTCAGTTAGTCTGGAATAATTGTGTTCAACACAACAGGGATGTTATAAAGTCAAAGCCAGACCCAGATCTTCCATATCATAGGACAGCTTGCTATTGCCCGATACTGTGGGCTAAGCAGTGATCAGGACATGAAAACTGATTTATATTGTAGCTGGTAGATAAAGAAATATCCAGAAGTTAAACAGTGAAGGCTAGGTAAATTATATCTAGCTGGAACAAATTTACATGAAGCCTATGGACAAATAAGATAACAGTATGAGCCCTGTACCAATGGGATGTGTAACCCTGAAATATAAATACATCTTTTATTGGAATTGTCTACATCTCCCAGGCAACTCTATGGAAGCTTCTTCCAGAAGTTGTTCATTTCAATAGGGTTCACTATTATCTATAGTTTTCTATAGTAAGTTCAAGAATATATCCCCTATGGATACTGGGGTCGTACTTCACGCCAGGCAGTGGAGCGTTGTAAACTGGAGGAATTTACATATCCATGGAATAAAAGGCTGGAGATGTCAGAATGAGCGTAGATGCTAAATTTCTTACATTGTTTTGAACTAGAAAACTATTTTTGCCAATATGCATTTGGCATTTGTTCTAATTCCCTTATCCCTTGTCCGTAGGAAACTGTAGAGATCATGCAGGCTAAAGTCAGCTCCTTAGATGTGGCATCCCTGGACCAGGTGGAAGCAAGGCTACAGGTAGGTCCTAACTCTTAAGAAGTTTAATCGATCAGGGGAGACATGCTATGCATGGATTTGGGGGATTCTGGCTGGGCCCAAGCTCTTTTAACAGTGGATTTTTCATTTCTAGAGTGTCTTGGGAAAGGTGAATGAGATTGCTAAGCACAAGGCCACTGTGGAGGATGCAGACACTCAAAGCAAGGTCAGATCTCTTTTCTGTGTAACTAAATGTTTCTGTCTGTTCCTCAGTACATGAGAAGTCCACAATACCACTTTTTACATTTCTGGTCTACATATGTATGTGTGGACTTGGTGAGGGTTATTCCAGCAGTTTCTACCCAAGCCTTGGTTCTGACTATAACATCTTGGAACAGCATTTATTTTTTTTATTTATTTACTTTATTTATATTCCGCTCTTCTCACCCCGAAGGGGACTCAGAGCGGATTACAGTACACATACTTAGCAGACAATTCCTGCTGTTTTGACATACACAACATATAAACGAACAGAGACAAACTCTGGCCACCAGGGGGAGCTGATGCACTCCTCATCTCTCAGCGTTCTTCAGCGTCCCTTGCTGTTCCTTCCGCATTCCTCAGTGTTTCCTGGAGTTCTTTAATGGCCTCATAATTCAGTCAAAATTTGCCTCCCCACTTAATGTGGTACCTTTATCTCCTACTTGACAGATGCAACTGTCTTTCGGGCTGCAAAGGTCGACAGCAGGCTACACTTAAAGGTCGAGCACCCACCTCGACCTGGGCAGGCCTCAAACTCATGACCTACTGCTCAGAGAGATCTTATGCAGCTGACACTTAGCCAGCTGTGCCACATTCACGGTGGGATTCACATTTAATCAGTGTGAATCTTGATGGCAAAAAATATTGCTATATTGGATTCATAAAGTTCCTGCCTGTACTGAGAAAATAAATAGACACATCTCAGTTGTGCATGATTTGAGCAAGCCAGTAGGATTGGTTTCATTTTCAAAGACTTCAGAATTCCCATATGTATTGGCAACGGTAGCCTGAGATAACATTAAGGAAGGAAAATAAGATTATGTTTGTGAGTGTTCTGATTTCCTGGCTGTTTTTTTACGTTGAATTGTTATCACTGATACGTTCAGCTGCCAGCTGCATGTCTGAATGGAACTCTACTGAAGTGCATACATTTTTAGGCAGCTTCAGGTTATACAACCATTCTCACCATTCTCTCTGTGGTGGCCCATTCATATAGGCAAGCCATTCCTTGGCATTGTAGTTCTCAAGTAATGGACATGGAATGTTTGTATACAAGATCAACATTGACTGGCTTCAGCTGCCCTCGTAAAAGCCAAGAGATCTATACCCTATAATTTGGGAACAATCTTGAATACATGTTTGTTGCTGTTTGTTGCTGTATGCACAGAGATGCCTCCACCTCTGAACATGCGCAGCGGGGGCTCCAAAGGTCCTGTTTCAGTTTCCCATGTGACTTTCCTCCTTTCTCCCCCTCTAGATACATCAACTTTATGAAACTGTGCAGCACTGGAGTCCCTTGGCCAGCACCCTTCCTGAAGTGGTGCAGCGCCTAGTCACTGTGCGGCAGTTGCATGAACAAGGTGAGGCCCTGGGCCACGTTCCTCTGAATGGGGCAGATTCAAAATCGGAGGCACAAAAGGGTTGGGCTTCCAATTCTTACCCTATGAACAATTTGATTACTGAATGCACTTTTCCTCAACTTCCTAACCTGGCTTTTGTTGTTGTTATCTCTTGTAGCCATGCAGTTTGGACAGCTTCTGACTCACTTGGACACTACCCAACAGATGATTGCTAATTCTCTGAAAGATAACATTTCTTTGCTGACACAGGTATGACTCAGAGAGCATTTTCCCTGTAGTGCAGGGCCCACACAACTATTGGTTCTCCAGGTGCTTGGGACTCCAACTCCCAAAAGCCCTGGCTAGCTTGTGCAGTGGTCAGGAATTCTGGGGGCTGAAGTCCAAAACACCTGGAGAGCCACATTTTGTATGGGTTTGCTGTAGAGAGTTGGAGAGTATACCTTTTAGAGATGAGAACCCCCAAGCAATATGGCTTTGTGGAGCGTGGGGAGTCATAGCCCCCCCCCCCGGCAAAAAGACCCAACCTTTTCCAATCTGCTTTGCAACTGACACAACCACACAATCTCTAGGCCAGGGAAGGGCAATTTATGTATTAAATTAGACTTATTAGCCGCCACTCCCAGTGGCTCGGGGCAGCTTACATCAACACCACGATAAAATCACAATCTACAATAGTATTAAAACCACTGAATAAAACAATTCCTAAAAGAAAACAGTCTCAGAAGATAGCATATCACAGCTCAAAGGCCTGCCGGAATAGGACCGACTTGCAGGCCTTCCGAAAAGCCAACAGATTGCGCAAGGCCCTAACCTCCAGAGGTAATGCGTTCCAGAGGACTGGGGCGATGATGGAGATCGCCCTTCTCCGTGTTGAAGTTAGATGGTATTGCTTGACACTGGGCACGGCTAGAAGGTTCCTCTCTTCAGATCTAAGTGTTCTCGTGGGACAGTATGGGGTTAGCGAGTGTATTGAGACCAGGAAGGGCCACCTTTCCACAGTGCATCTGGCAAATATAATTGACAACGTCCTTGCAGATGGCCAATTTTCTCTCAACAAAAGTGACTTGCAAGTCGCTTCTGACACACACACACACACACATCACAAAAATGTCTCCAGATACTCTTTAGGCAGCAGGAGGTGTTTAACCATATTTTTGAGCCTTTCCAGATCATTTTCGGTTCACAAGAGGCTTTTTTTTAACAATAGGAAATGTGTGGATTTAAAAAAAAGATCTATGGAGAACCTACAGAAATGGCTCTGATGAGCCCCATGTAGCTTGTGGTCATTCTCTTTGACTGCTGCTCTAGGGAAGCAGAATCGCATAGGGATATAGCATCCTGCCATGACTGGAAGCGGCAGGCATAGCTGGTGTTGTGGGAGGGCCTAGTGGCAGTGTCTTTTCCAAATAATGAATCAGGAAATACGCCTTCCTGAAGAAAAGTGGCAGCTCTTCTAGTTCCCTTTCTTTTGTATGGGAGGTCCCCATCATGGTCCCTGAGAAATATTGAGGGAAAAGAGGAATTAGGAAAATGTGCTCCAAGAGTACAGCTGGTAGAGAGCATGGAACCTGTTCAAAGTTTCAATGCCTCTGACCACATGTCACTGCTGGTTTCATAACTGTTTTGAAGCATTTGTGAATTCAAATTATTATGAGCGTGGTGCTAGCTGACCCCTTTGATAATGGCCCCCAAGTTGCCACATCTGGTTGACTGCTTTCCACATTTTCTCCTTAGGTTCAAAAGACCATGAAGGAGAACCTTGCTGCTGTTGAGGACAATTTTGCCAGCATTGATGCACGGATGAAGAAGCTTGCCAAGTGAAGCCCCTAAATCAGTCTACTGAGGCAAGGCACATATGTTGCCTGCTGTCCAAACACGCACTAACTGCTCCGTCCCTTCCCTACCTCTGTTCCTTTTCTTGTGCACTTGTAGCAGGGGATCAGCCTTCATGCAGGCCAGGGTATTGAGTGCTTAGTTTGCTGACAGACTTCTCTTCCCCCTGCCCTTCCCCTTCCCCTTCCTCTCACCCAATGTTTTGATCTCCTTATGGCAATGGCAACTGCAGAGGGCAGCACTGCATTCCAGTCTGGAGGGGGAGGGAACCATCCTTTGCATACCTACCTGAGCAAGGAGCACTCGCTGTTTGGCCCCAAACAAGGAGCCTTTTGCTGGGAAAGGTATCTTATGTACCCCCTCAGTCTGGCATGGAGGTGGATCATATTGTTGTATAATTATAATTATTTACTGTCATTAAACACTTAACGCTTACTGTTCTGCATTGGGTCTTCTGATAAGGAGCCAGTTTGGTGCTGGGCTCACTTTTCTGTAGCCTCATAAGCTCCCTTCTTCAGTTTTCATCTGCTTTCTAGGAGAAGTCAATGGCTAATAGCCACCTCTGATACACCCAAGAGTGCAAATGGCCCTCCAGATTTGCAGCCACCCCAGAGTGGTTTATATCCTGTGACCTCCTCACATTACCTCAGCTTTCCTCCTTGTCCTCAGAAATGGTGGGGGATGCAGTCTTCTGAGGCATGTCTCTTTGTGCCACTCTGTTATTAATTCAATGGATTATGTTACCATTTTTTAAAAAAGCAATCATATGCACACTATTTATCTAATCACTAGGAGTTTACCCACGGTTGCTCCTGGGCATGTTATTTCTTCTCAATTGAATTTCTGAATGCATACTGTTTCATAAGCCAATTGACTAGCGCAGGGCTGCCCAGGAAGTCGATCGCGATCGACCAGTTGATCCCGGAACCGAAGGAGGTTGATCCCAGCCGGTTGGGGCGTTTCTCGCGGGGGGGGGGGGAAACCAGGCCACGCCAAGCCCCGCCCCCTCCCCCGGCTTCGGCACTCCCAGCAGCTGCTCCAGGTTTGAGGAGGGCAGGGCCAAGCCAGCCTTGTGCTAGCTATGCCACCACTGGCTTGGCATTGCTATCCTCAAGCCTGGAGATGCTGCTGGAGTGCCAAAGCCAGAAGGGGGGGCTTGGTGCAGCCTGGCTCCGCCCCTGTGGCTTCCGCTCTACCAGCAGCTTCTCCAGGCTTGAGGATGGCAGCGCCAAACCAGCCTTGTGCTAGCTATGCCATCACTGGCTTGGCATTGCCATCCTCAAGCCTAAAGATGCTGCTGGGAGTGCCAAAGCCAGAGGGGCGGGGCTTGGTGCAGCCTGGCTCCGCCCCCCTGTGGCTTCAGCTCTACCAGCAGCTTCTCCAGGCTTGAGGATGGCAGTGCCAAGCCAGCCTTGTGCTAGCTATGCCACCACTGGCTTGGCATTGCCATCCTCAAGCCTGGAGACGCTGCTGGGAGCGCCAAAGCCAGAGGGAGCGGGGCTTGGTGCGGCCTGGCTCCGCCCCCCTGTGGCTTCCGCTCTACCAGCAGCTTCTCCAGGCTTGAGGATGGCAGTGCCAAGCCAGCCTTGTGCTAGCTATGCCACCACTGGCATGGCATTGCCATCCTCAAGCCTGGAGAAGCTGCTGGGAGCTCCAAAGCCAGAGGGGAGGGGTGGGGCTTGGCGCAGCCTGGCTCCGCCCCCCTCTGGCCAAGCCCAGCCCCCCCCCCTCTCCAGCCTTGAGGAGGTAGGTAGATCTTTCTGACTTGGTTTTAATATAAGCAGCTCGCATGCTGAAAAAGTGTGGGCACTCCTGGACTAGCGGTCTGGTCAAAGAATTTTCCTTTCAACATTTTTCCTTTTCATTTCATTTTTAGTGCTGTGGGTGGAATGCACACCAAATCTCTGTTCATGTGCTTGCCTTTTACTCAACAGCTCCTCATCAGCACAGGCAAATGAAACCCTCTCTCCCAGTGGAAAGCAGAGTTTGAAGGATATCTAGCTCAGCGGGTTTATTTAAAGTGCTTATCATGGTGCCATTGATATGGTTCAGTAGAAAAATGAACAGGTACCCACAACAATTATAATCAAAAAGCAACCCTTGCTGTTTCTGGTGAAACCCAGGACACTCTTTCCATATTGTAAAGTTCGATCTATGCATATATCATTTTCAAAACTTACTTCCTGTTGAACATTTCATTATTCTATAATGCCCTAGGCTGACAGGTTCATTAGTTGTTTTTAGATGCTTAATATTGGCAGAGGCCTGTGCTAATGCAACCCTGAGGGTTGTGTCCTTCTCATTAGATTCCTGAAGTCCTTGTACGTACTTAGGTTTTGACTCTGCAACATTCATCAGAAAGGCTTTGCTTGCTTTGGCCATAACCTTCCATTTAATTCTAGGTTTCTGGGAATGCTTGTGGACCAATGTGGCATCATATCACGGATCCCATTGCTCTTTTACATAACACTGTGTTATAATTGAAATTGGTATCTTTGGAAGACTTGTGTGGGACAAAGGTTTCTGTTCCCCACAATGTGATTTGACATACTTTTGCTATCATTGAGATCTTTAATTTTTCCCTACTTTCACAAGAATTAGAAAAGTTGTCTTCATTGTTTATTGCGGTTACACCCACTTCCTCTTCAGAGCTCTATAACAGGGGTCAGGAATCTTTTTGACTCAGAGCCATAAAAGCAAAATATTGGGAATTTTATTTCAGTGAGAGCCATATAATATATATTTTAAGATTGAATTCAACTAAATGTAAGTATATAAATAAATAAATACTATGAGAAAAGGATTCCCCCGGCAGAATGGCGGGACACTTCAGACCTGGCTCTGCAAAAGGCATGCTCAGGACTCTGGGAAGGAAGAGAAGACGGAAGGAAGGAGAAAAGAAAGAAAGACAGAGGAAATAAAGGAGGGAGGGGGAGAGGAAGAAAGAAATGAAGAACAAACTGGAAAAGGAAGAAAAATCAGGAGAGAGAGAAGGAGGGGAAATAAAGAAGGAAATGGGAAGGGAGGAAAGGAAAGGGTGGGGAAAACAGGAATGGAGTGAGGAAAAAGTAAAATAATGAAGGGAAAGGAAGAAAAGAAAATGGGAGAGAGGGAAGTGAAAAGAAAGGAAGAAGGAAAGGAAGACTTGGGAAAGAATAGAAGAGGAAGGAAGAGGGAGGGAGAATGGAGGAGAGAAGGAAATGGTGAAGGGGGAGAAAGTAAAAAAGGAAGAGGGAGATGGAGGAAAGAAGGAAGGAGAGGGAGGGAAAAGGAAGAAGGAAAGTGAAGGGTGAAAGGATGGAAGAGGAGGAATGGAGGAAAGGAAGGGGAGAAGGAAAGGGTGGAGGAAGGAAGAGGGAGAATGGAGGAAAGAAGGAAGGAGAGAGAAGGAGGGAAAGGAAGGAGAGAAGAAAAGAATGAAAGAGGACGGAAGGAGGAAAGCAGGTAGGGAGGGAGGAAAAAGAATGAAATTAAAAGAGATGGAAAAAGAAAGGGAGAGGGTGCTTGGTGTTGACGTCAATGAGACAGTTCCTCTGGAAGGCGTTGAAGAGGCCACAGCTCCTGAGCTGCCCGACGATGAGGGCAATGAGCTGGGCGTCCCCCGGGGCAGCGAGGCCGGGTCCACGGCGCCAGGGCCAGGCCCGCCTCTGCCGCCTCCCCCATGGCTCGTGGCGGAGGATGAAGAGGAAGACGAGGACGAGTTAGTGGCAGCAGACTGACCAAGCATCTTAGCGCAAAATTCAGCTTGGCAAATTTCTGTTCAGAATGTAATTGATTTTTCTTACTATGATGCTACTTTTTATTTCTTGTTCTTTAATTTCATTCAGTTTTCATTTTCCTAGAGTGGCTGTGGAACCCCTGGGAAGTACACGAGGAGCCTTCGGGGCCCCGTGGAGCACAGGTTGGGAACCACTGCTTAGCATAAGAGGGGCCTGCTTGTTTTTTTTGGTTTTTTTTTTTTGTCAGGAGCAACTTGAGAAACTGCAAGTTGCTTCTGGTGTGAAAAAATTGGCTGTCTGCAAGGATGTTGCCCAGGGGACCCAAATGTTTTACCATCCTGTGGGAGGCTTCTGTCATGTCCCCGCATGAGAAGCTGGAGCTCACAGACAGGAGCTCACCTCACTCGGATTTGAATCACCGACCTTTCGGTCAGCAGTCCTGCCAGCAAAAGGGTTTAATCATTGAGCCATGTGGTGAATGAGCTTGCTTGTGACTGCCAATGAATACCCAGTGCTGCAGGTTCTGTTTCAGAGGAAGGAATTGGTAAATCCTCGAGTTTTCCTTACTAAAGGAGATACTGTGAAATTCGTGTGATGAGCTGAAGTCAGCAGGTGACGTTAAGGCATGCACGTGCACATACACATATCCCATCCCTGCCTCACTCCAGCATAATTTCTATGCTATTTTTTTAAATTTTCAGCTGTGAATATTTAAGACATGTCTTACACATTTTAGCTATTTTTAACATACTGGAAAATACAATGTATTATTAAATAAGTCAATTCATTCATTCAGCCAAATATGAGAAAGACATCAGAATTTTTTTAGAAAAGAGAGGAACTTCATATATGACAGCAGATCTATTGCAGAGAAACTATACTGCAGATACATGGGAGATACTCACAAGAGCACTTTTAACTCATGCCAATTAAAAGGCACACCAAGAAATGTATACAGATCACAACTTGAAGCTTGTCTATGCAGACAAAAATATGTTTAGAACTATATTTTTTCAGTCCTCATTGACCTTGTAGTGACCCCATTAATGGCGCAGACCTACATGTTGTGAAATCACCATAACGGGCCACATATTTCTCCGTGCTTAATTCACCTCTGTGTATGGGGACAGCCCACATCTCCAATCCTTTGTGTTATTTTCAGACCCATGGTCATAAATACTTCAACACCCAACCACCAACCATTATGCCTGTGAATATGCATATTTTCTGTTAAGTGGGTATGTGTTAATACTGATAAATTGATATGCAAGCATCTGCACATACACATCTTCTCAAATGAACAAAACGTTTAACACCCTGACAATATTGTTGCTTCGAGTATCCTTTAGGAAAAGAAAGTGGGAGATGATGTTTACACTGGGAAAGAACCACTTCCTGGTGGGAATGATCATGCTACCACCTGCCCCAGGTCATCTCCCATCAACTTGTTCTTCCTACCACTAACTCCTTACCCCAACTCCATAGAGATATAATGCTGCCTTGGAGGGTTGGCCAGATGCCAAAGAAGTCTGAATTTACTGGAAAATGGGGGGCTAAAAAGCAAGGTTTTTTAAAAAAATAAATAAATCTGGGTTAAAGCCCTAAACTGAATCATAGTGAATTGTAAACAATATTGTCCAGATTTCAGCAGCTGCTAGGTATTATTTTTTTTGTCAGTGTAGAAAACCCCTTAGAGATATTTGGCAATTTTTAGAATGTGCTGAAGACACAGACAGGTAGATAACTTGGGCCTTTTCTCATCTAGCAAAGCAAACCGCAAGTGCTAAGACAAGCCAACTGGTCATAATAGCTGAGTGAGCAGAATTATGTTATTGATGTTGATAAGGAGTCAAGAAATTCTGTTATTGAAACCCTGGGACCCCAAAACCTTTGGCCATGGCAATGTTTTGATAGCCATATCCAAGGTGACCTTTCATCCAGAAACCTAATTTGGGCTAACCTCTACAGATGTCTTTTAGCCTGGTTATACAAGTTTTACAAGCACTCATATACTCACCTGGGGGGGGGGGGGCTAGGAAAACCCCATTGCCCCATCAGGTGGTAGGCATAATCCCCAACAATGCCTCCACACAGCTAACAATGGCACCAAACCAAAGGTCACAGAAGTTGCCCAATGCCCTCCTTTGTTATTCTACTGGGAACCAGTTCAGGTTGGCTAACACCCATTGCTACCCATTGTTTCACTAGCATGGACCATTGCCCTCACCCAGGCTGGGGAGCTATCATCATTAGCACCCATTACCTCAAACCTATCCACATTATTTTCCTTCCTGCACCCATTAGAGGTGGAACAAGCAACATCCACAAAACTAAGCAATGCAATTTATTGAAATTCCCTCCAAACCCAGAGACCAGTTGGCAACAACAGCAGACTGTGCATCGCAGCCAACCAGCCTGGAGATCCTAGTCGACCATGATCTGGATCAATCAGCAACCAGGGCTGCAAAGTCCTTTGTTTCTAACTGCTATCAAAGTGCTATAAATATTTCCATATCTTTGAACTGAGTTATGTCAATTTTGAAAGCACAGAATCTGCTGACATCTGCTTTGGCCAAGGTGGATAAACACCTCTGTTCTTTGCCCCACAAGGGTCTGCCTCCAGGGGCAAACCAAGAATGGTCAACTTGGAAGTCCCGGAACAGACTCGGAAGTGGAGTGGGCAGATCAAAAGGCAAAAACACAAAGCTGGCAATACAAATAAACATATATCATATACAGAGGTCTGCTGTCAAAATACACATGGGGGTGAGGACTATCCCCCGTGGGGCCGGGAACCCTGGTCGGGGACGGTGTGGGCGATCCCAAACCACCCACCCGGGGAAGCCCGAGTGAGCCCAGCCAACCCGGGTCCCCAAAATAAACAAAAGAAAATGTCACGAGTCAACAGCCGAAGGGCATCGATGGCATAACATGGGGAATCCCAATGCAGTCCTGCAGCAGCGTGCACGTGGCGCGCACTCAGGGCAGGAGAGCTGGGTGTGCCGTGGGATGGATGAACGGACCGGCGTGGATCACCGGCGATGGACGCAAACTGGCAAAAGGCCAGCCGAACTCGGGCAGGCTCTGGCCGGGCGGCGTCACTCGGGAGGACGGCGTCAAGGAGCGCCGAGGGCGGAGTTCCGGAAGATGAGTGATGGATGACGATCAATATGTGGGCCGCGCGGTCAGATGACGTAGCAGCAACCTCCGTGGCCCCGTCTCCGATGAATGACGTGGCGAAGGGCTGACGCAATGCGTGCCCAGCGTGAAGCAGCGTGTAGGCGTGCCTGGCAGAGGCAGAGGCGGTCCTATCCAATTAAAGGGACCGTACTCCGTCAATGGCGGGGGGTGGGCCCCCAAATGGGTGATCCTAGGGCGATGACTGGTGGTATTGTAGAGCGCCAAATGGCATGGGGTCAAGCTGGGGTCCCGTCCGAGGATACTCAGGAAGGAAAACTGGAGGGAAAGTCCCACGGTGTCCCTCAAGGTCCCGGGGAACCAACGGAGGACGCCCAAGCCCAGAGGGGTGACGAATGAAACAACAGACTCCAAAGGAAAGTTCCAATATCAAAAATACTTTATGGGGTTACCCAACAATTGTTAGTAAATCCCCAAGGGGTTCCACCTGGAACAGGGTGGTCACACTTTTTACAGCAAGCCATGAAAAATCAGATGAAAAGATCACCTGTTGGGCCCAGCGTGGGGCTGGCAGCTCCTACCAGCCTTCCGTTGCGCGGGGCTTCTTTCTTGCCTGTGATCTACCGGTGTATGGAGGATCCTCCACAATCGCGCTCTCTCTTAATGTCTGTGTGCCTTCCTTCTTCCTGCAGTGCGTATGTAATAAATCATCCAAGGGTCTTGGACACACAGGTACAAACACAGCAGGAGGGTATTTAAAGGCACACCCGCCAGCACTCCAGCCAAATGGCATGGATGGATTCATCCAGCTGGTGAGGCCCAAAGATCACCTGGAAGAGGGCGAAGATCACCTAGGTGGACCACCATAATGAGCACCCCTGACCTAGAAGAATCCTTATGCAACTGTGGAGCAGAACAAACAACTCTGAATATGTATGCCTGCCCACAATGCCCTGTCTTGTGAACAGAGGAAGACTTGTTTAAAGCTACAGACAATATGGTTGCTGTTGTCCATTTTTGATTTAAAATTATTATTTTTTAAAATTCATTTTTATTAAGTTTTTATAGAATAATACATTAAGACATAGATTCAACAGTGAAAGTAGAAATATGAAAAAGGATAAAGGTAAGGTTAGAGGAAGGGAGAAAGAGAGGTGGGCAAAAGGAAGGGAAAAGAAAAATATAGTAGAGAAGAAAAGACGAGATATAGAGAAGGTGAAAAGTAGAATAGAAGAGATAGTTTAGTAGTAGATGGTTAGGACGCTCTTAGAAAAGAAGGTCGTCCATATTCTTCCGATCCATTCCACAGGGGATTCCTTTAGTCTTGATGTATCTTTTTTTTCCTGTGTTTTTATAGTCTCTCCAGCATCCTCATCTGCTTGCCTTTTACTCTTTTGCAGTTTTAAAGTTCATTATAAAGTCTTTTACAGGTTGCCATTCGATTGAAATCTTCTGCTTATGATCATTTAATTTTGTCTTTAAATAGTCAATATCCAATAACTCTCTTATTTTTAGTATCCAATCCACCTCCGACAGTGGTGCCTTTGATTTCCAATTCTTTGCTATTACTAGCCTCGCTGCCACTGCCAGATAGAAGAATAGCTTGTCCTTCCTTCTTTCCAATTCCTGCCCGGTTAGGTTCAGTAAATAGAGTTCAGGTTTCATTTCTAAATCAATAACCAAGATTTTCCTCACATGTTGGTGGATGGTTTTCCAGAAGTTTTTTATTTCTTTACATTTCCACCAGCAGTGGAAGAAAGTGCCAGTCTGTCCTTTGCATCTCCAGCAGTTATTGTTTACATTTTTGTAAAATCTGGCAAGCTTACTGGGTGTGAGGTACCAACGAAAATACAGTTTGTACCCGTTCTCCGTGATTACTGTAGCTCCAGCATATTTAGTTTTATTTTTCCAGATCTCTTCCCATTCATTGAACATGATCGGGTGCCCTACGTCTTGTGCCCATTTTATCATATTGTCCTTCACCTGTTCTGTCTCGGTGTCCCATTCCAGGAGCGTTCTGTAAATTGTCTTTATCTGTTTTTTATCCTTTTTCATTATCCTATCCCACACTGTATCTTGGGTATTTTCGATTTAAAATTATTTAACCACTTGTGTTCCCTCTATTTTTATCAATTTTATGCAATGCTTTAGACACAAAATAACCTGTGTCTCATTTGGTCCTTTGTAGTTTGACATGCCCGGCTCTCAAACCCGTGGTTCATGCGGTGCTGAAATCACGTAACATCTCCACAGCATCAATCTATTATAAATGAATGAATAACTTATCCTTTAACTTAAAAACAGAAACAACAGGTAGGAATAATTATAGCAACACTCCTTTTAATATTGGTCCTGAATCTTAATGGTCAAAAATACTAAAGGGGTTGTTTCTACTTGTATTCTGCTGTTACCTCAGGATAGATAAGAGGTGGACAGATCAAAGTTTTAAGTAATGACCCAACTGGGAGATTATTGTACCCTGAAGGAGTTGGTGGGAAGAAAACAATATCCAGGGCTACAAAAGTGGAAAGAAGCAAAGACTGGATGCAGCGTTTGGGGATTTTATATGAAATCTTTTGATCCACAGATTACCGGTCCATATTAAGAAATCGGGTAATGTCGCCGTTATAAGCTTTGTGTGCTTATGGCCCTACTTGTTCCTTTCTGGTTCAACATGGGTCTGTCACTGTAATCGTAATTTATGGGATTTCTTGTTTGTGTCAGGAGCGTCTTGAGAAACTGAAGTCGCTTCTGGTGTGAGAGAATTGGCCATCTGCAAGGACGTTGCCCAGGGAACGCCTGGTTATTTGACTTTTACCCTCCTTGTGGGAGGCTTCTCTCATGTCCCCGCATGGGGAGCTGGAGCTGACAGGGGGAGCTCAACCCACTCTCCCTGGATTCGGACCACTAACCTGTTGGTCAGCAGTCCTTCCGACACAAAGGTTTAACCCACTGCGCCACAGGGGACTCTATCTTACATTTGGTACTGTATTTCGGCAGGCACAGTAAGATCACATTTGCTAATGGGCTTTCCAGCAACCCCCCCCCCCCTCTCCAATCCTAACTTTGACCTCTCTGAAAAAAAGGTTGACCATGACTGACATCCAGGCAGATCATCTGAAGTGCTGAGAGAAGAGTCGCACCCAGCGTCTTTTAAATACATTATTTAATACTTGATACAAAACACACACCCCCAAAAATAAACAAAGAAACAGTAACTTCAATCTAACCATCAAAATATTTTCATCTGTTAAATTAAAAGTCGCTCCCATAGAAAAGCTACAATTCACAATTGTGTAAATTTATTTTTTACAAAACAAAATTTAAGCTCAAAGAAGGAAAATAGTATTTTTCCCCATTCCTTTTCCTTTTTTTTCTTCTTTATACAAAACAAAGGCCGAAGTTGGTTGGTTGGTTGAAGTGCACGGGGTGGGGTGGGGACGGGGACTGGGGAGGGGTGGGTGAGGAGGAAGGGGAGGGAACACAGCGCAACCTGTACAGTATCTACACAGTGCTTTTGCATAATGCATCAAGAGTTGCAACCAGACTGGGGGAGAAATGAGGGGGAAGAGTTGGATGTGGAGTATTTTGGTCGTTGAGAGATGAGGATTGTAGTGTGTGTGTTGAATTACGAGGGAGGGAAGCAGATGAAAGAAACTTGCTTGGGCAAAAGTGGGTCAATTGTATTTTGAGCGCAATCTCCTCGCCTCCGTTAACCCTCTCCCCCTGCGCTATCACCTGAGTGTTCCTTTTGAGGATATTTTTTTCCCTTTCATATGGGAGAAGAACAAGAAAAATGGATCCAAGGCTAGTTTCTGAATGAGTTTGTAACTGGGGGGGCTCTGCTTGAGGTTTTCACAGCCCAAACCAGAGCCAAGGAGGAGAGCAGGCTCGATTACCACCCGGGTATTGTCACCGCTAGGCTGTTTTGGTGGCAAATTAGTTGGGAGAGAGGGAGTTGCTGGGAGTGAATCCTCCCTGAACAAATGTGGCTTGTTTTCCTTATTGCTTTCTTAGAACTGGTACCAGGAGATTGTGTCTTGTGTTTTTGGCGAGGCAAAAAAAAAAAAAGAAAGAGATTGAGAGAGAAAAAGAGAGACTGATTCTTGTACTAAAACCCTGAGCCGGTTCTCACCCGGGTGCCACAGCGCACGCAGGTCTGAGGTAAGGTGGGAAGTGAAAGGGCAGGGATGCCCCCTTCCTGGAGCACACAGCCCTTGCTACTCCTGCCGAGGTTTTGAGAGCCACCCGGGGTGGGGTGGCCAATGTCACCAGGGGCAGGGAAGACAGGAATGCAGGGGTTGACAAAGGCCCTAACTGCACTGCTACAAGGAACTCCCTTTCAGAGCATTGAAAACAATAGCTCTGAGAAGTGCTTATGGGCGGTTCCAGCTAGAGCCCCCCCCCCTTGTCCCCTCAGCCTCGTCCCTCCCGGCCCCCAAAATGCTGAGACCAGAGCTGCACCTTGTGCTTTCAGAGGTCCCTCTTGGGAAGAGATTCAGGGCCCAGGCAACTGGTGAAGCTACAGACACATTCACAGCCAAGGCGCCAAGAGCCCGGCAGCAGCAACAGACGATTCTCTTGCTGGTATTTTCCTCCTGCTCCTGCCCTTGACATCACATGCCCAGGGACTGGGCATCCGCAATGGAAGCTGGTCGGGGGCAGAGAGAGACAGATGCCTGGCGTCCTAAGCAGTGTGGGCTTAGAAGCAGACAGTGGTAGAGGCCCCCTCAGCTCAGGTGGTGCTATGTGGGCAGTTTCCTTCTCCTGTTTTTCACAGGTCGACCAGGACGTGGGCGCCGAGCAACAGTGTAGTCCACCTAAAATGTGCCGAGAGGGGTAGGGATGGAGAGAAGGAAAATTAAATATTAAAAGCTTAGCTAAGTAGGTGTGTTGTGCTTCATTCCTTCTTCAAACTAAGGCACGGCTAGTGAACCTGCTACTATTGATTATCCTTAGTCTTCCATTTCCATCAGACCCATTCATCATAGCCAATGCCCAGAGAAGATGAGAGTAGAAGCCAATGATGGTTAGAAGCCCACAGTTTGCTTGCTTTAAGGCAGTGGTTCTCAACCTGTGTGTCCCCAGATGTTTTGGCTTTCAACTCCCAGAAATCCTAACCGCTAGTAAAGGTTTTCCCCTGACATTAAGTCCAGTCGTGTCCAACGCTGAGGGTTGGTGCTCATATCTATTTCTAAGCTGAAGAGCCGGCATTGTCCACAGACTGCTCCAAGCTCATGTGGCCGGCATGACTGCATGGAACGCCATTACTTTCCCGCCAAAGCGGTACCTTTTGATCTACTCACATTTGCATGTTTTCGAACTGCTAGGTTGGCAGAAGCTGGGGCTAACAGCGGGAGCTCACACTGCTCTCCGGATTCTAACCTGCAACCTTTCAGTAAACAATCTCAGCAGTTCAGTGGTTTAACCTACTGCAGCACCGGGGGCTCCCAACAGCTGGTAAACTGGCTGGGATTTCTGGGAGTTGTAGACCAAAACTCCTGTGGACCCACAGGTTGAGGACCACTGCTTTAAGGACTTCTGCCAGAATCTATATTAGTCAATGTAGATAGGTGGAACTGATTAACTAGTATGTGACTACAGTTTGGCTAACACTGTATTTGACTTTTACAATAAATTGGTTTAATCCAACTGTTTCCTGACCAATATGACTAAAACCTTATATATCATAGAGCACACCACACAGGTGCTGCCTCTAAGTCACGGGTGCAGAAATATGGCCTTCCAGATGTTTTGGTGTTCACTTCCCATAACCCAGTGGTTCTCAACCTGGGGTCCCCAGATGTTTTTGGCCTACAACTCCCAGAAATCCCTGCCAGTTTACCAGCTGTTAGGATTTCTGGGAGTTGTAGGCCAAAAACATCTGGGGACCCCAGGTTGAGAACCACTGCCATAACCCATCACTATTAATTATGTTTGATTTTGGTAGCTGTAGCAGAAACGGAGAAGACCCTGAGACCACCAGAGACCCTGGAGTATCACTGCCAGCCAAAGCAATAGACAATACTGACAGGGTGATGAATGCCTTGAGCAGTCACAAATGACCATATCTGGGAGAGTCTGTGAATCATAATCCAAAAAAAGTAATTTCCTGAGCTGCACACAATATGTTTAGCACTGTCTGTTTCGTCAGTCAGCATCTCTCCTACATCTGGATTAGACGAGGCCTTATTGTTTATTTATTTATTTACTATATTATTATCCCGCCCTTCTCTACCCCAAAGAGGACTGACTCAGAGCAGCTTTACAATAGGCAGAAATTTGATGCCATCAACAGACAATAGAAAATTACAATTGAATGTACATTAAATTTAATGTACATTAAAGCAAATTAAAAACAATAAAACATTAAACACAATTTTAAAATCACGTTATCCGGGGACATGGTCAAAAGACTGTTCCAGTTGTTATTGCACATAAGTCTAATTTACTTTTTGCACAGCACTATTGGCCAAAACCTTGGGTCCACAGACATGTTTTACTTGCTTCCTGAAGGTCGGGAAGGAGGGAGCTGACCTGATTTTGCTGGGGAGTTCCATAGCTGAGGGGCCACCACTGAGAAAGCCCTTGTCCCTCGTCCCCACCAGTTGTGCCTGCAAAGGAGGTGGGACCAAGAGCAGGACTTCCCCAGATGATCTTAATCTCCTGGATGGTTCATAGAGGGAGATACTTTCAGACAGATAAATTGGGCCATAACTGTTTAGGGCTTTTTAGGCTAAAGCCAGCACCTTGAATTGTGCTCGGTAGCAGACTGGCAGCCAGTGGACCTGGCGTAACAGAAGGGATGTCCTCTCTGTATGCTGCTCTGGTGTTTATTATTAGTTTTTTTGTTTCTTGTTTGTTTGTTTGAAAACAGGAGACAAAATCCAGGGAATGAAGCAAAATTTCCCTTTTTCCAACCTCTGCCAGCAATACAGAAAGGGTTCAGATTATTTGAAGCTGTCTTCCTGCATTAACAGCCTTTGCAGACAGAGCAGCCTACATTTGTTATGACTCTAACCAGGATCAGAATTTGGTTCTTTCCTCAGCTTCTATTTTGTCGGAATTCTCTTCAGATTACAGATGTAAATAACTTATTCTTAACCTATGTTGTTATGGCTTATGAATCCTAGAATTGGAAATTGGAAGAGACCTCATGGGCCATCCTATCCAACCCCCTTGCCAAGAAGCAGGAAAATCGCATTCAAAGCACTCCTGACAGATGGCCACCAAGCTTCTGTTTAAAAGCCTCCAAAGAAGAAGCATCCACCACACTCCGGGGCAGAGAGTTCCAATGCTGAACAGCTCTCCCAGTTAGGAAGTTCTTCCTAATGTTTACGTGGAATCTCCTTTCCTGTAGTTTGAAGCCATTGCTCCGCGTCCTAGTCTCCAGGGCAGCAGAAAACAAGCTTGCTCTCTCCTCCTTATGACAATTCTATGACAGGGTTTGCCTCTGAGGCTGAGAGGATGTGACTTGCCCAAGGCCACCCAGTAGATTTCCATAGCTAAGTAGCGATCTGAACCCTGGTTTGCAGAATCACATTCCAATGTTCAAACCACTACACCACATTCTCTCTTACCATTAACTTAGATGAGGGTAAAACGAGCATAGCTCTGAGCTTGGAGAAGTTACCTTTGATATTACAATTCTCTGTGCCCATGGGATACTTGGGGAATTGTAATAAAAGACAACATGTTCAAGCTGCCATGTGGTCTACTATCTACACAGAAGACTCGTGAATATTTTGTAGGGGGTAGTGTGTATGCATGTGCCTCCCAACGTCTGGAAGGAAGTGGTATTGAGCAGAGCACACGTACCACTGGGCTAGGTCCTGGATCAGCACTGGCCCCTCGCATGCGTGTAGTTTCCGATCGGGAGCTAGGCCGCGCACCACTGCAAAAGACAATGATGAATTAATGGAAAGAGGACATAATCTACCATAGTTTATTGATGAGGTCAAACCTTTCAGTACCAAGCAACCTCAGTCTACGGCAGGGCTGTCCAATTTCTACCGGCCCAGGGGCCTGAATTCTGGTCACTGATGACCTGGGGGGCCGCAGGGTTTGCCCCCGCCCCTGGCTTTGCCCCCGGCTCCGCCCTCTCCCCGGCCCCCTTATTTTAATTTAATATTAAATATATTTAATTCCATCCTCCCCTCTCCCCTTATTTTTATTTAATATTAAATATTAAATATATTAAATTCCATCCTCCCCTCTCCCCTTATTTTTATTTAATATTAAATATATTAAATTCCATCCTCCCCTCTCCCCTTATTTTTATTTAATATTAAATATATTTAATTCCATCCTCCCCCCCCCTTATTTTAATGCATCCCATCTCCCCTTATTTCATCTTTAAATATATTTAATTTTATATTTAATACATGAGGGGAGATGGGAGGAGGGAATGAGGAGCCCCCCTGCTTCGGCCTACCTTTTCCAAACGCGCCGGATCCAGGAGTACCATGATACCTCCAACGCCTGGAAGGAAGGTTTTGAGCAGAAAAAAATTTACTTATTTATTTTATTTTTCTCTCGCATTTTTATTTTTCGGGATTAAACCACTGCAAAAGACAATGATGAATAAATGGAAAGGGACATGGGGGCCATAGTTTATTGATGAGGTCAAACCTTTCAGTACCAAGCAACCTCAGTCTACGGTATACCCTGCCTTGGTTTAATTCTGCCAGGTGTCCTCCCCAAGTCCCATTCCTTCTGGGCGCCTGCTGCTCACCTGCTTTTCCTCCTCCGGCCACGGCGGGCTGGTCGCCTTCCAGGAGGGCCCTGCAGAAAAGATGGTTGAATGATGAGTAACTCCTTATTTTCTTCATAAGAGAGCCAGCAAAGTTCCTCTGTGTTTTTAGGCTTAGGCATAAATAGCAAAGGAATACTAAACATTTTGTCCCTACTATGTGGATTTCCTATACGCAATAGGGAAGTAGAACATTGCTTTATACCAGCTCAGTCCATTGGTCCATCTAATCCAGAATTATCAACTGACTGGCAGCAGTGATTCCCCAGAGTTTCAGGTGGAATGGTTTCCTAGTCCTACTTGGAGAGTCCTGGGATTAATTTGTGGAAATCTCCACAGGTGTAAGAAGCAGGTTGGACCCTGCTTGGCTTCTGAAACTAAAGGTGTTCAAGGTATTTTGGTGGCATGATATTGTTCAGGTTGTATTATCGGATTTTTATTTTATGAATGGCAAGCATTCTAAACAGCCACCCAATGATCTGCCCTAGTTGTAACAAGAGTTGACTTCACTCTGCCCCTCTAAAGAAGGTTCCCAATCTTTGGTCCTCCTGTTGTTTTGGACTTCAACTCCCAGAAATCCCAGCCAACTTACCAGCTGTTAGGAGTCAAAGAAAGTGAAGGAAACATGGAAAATGTTTGGATTTCAAAAGGATTAGCCTTGGTCAGGATGAGCTGGTGGAAGTGTATCCATTGGACCCCGTATTGCCTACTCCCGATCTAGAATCCTAGAGTTGGAAGAGACCCCCGAGGGCCATCCAGCCCAACCCCCTGCCATGCAGGAAGGCACAAACAAAGTACTCCCATTAGTATTCTGCAGAACAGCCTCCAGAGAAGGAGACGCCGCCACATTCTGAAGCAGCCTATGCCACTCTCCAGGAATTTATTTATTTATTTACATCATTTATATTCCGCCCTTCTCACCCCGCAGGGGGCTCAGGGCAGATCACAATGCACATATACAGGCAAACATTCAATGCCATTGACATACAACATATATAGACAGACAACGAGCTACACAACTGGTCGAGAGCTCACCCCGACCCAGGCAGGCCTCGAACTCATGACCTTCTTGTCAGTAGAGATCTTATGCAGCTGACTCCCAGCCAGCTGCGCCACATTCCCGTTGCTTCCTAATCTTTTCAGTCGACTCTCTTTACCTGCCATTTGAAACCATTGCTCCCTTGTGCCCTGGTCTCTATAGCAGCAGAAAGTCAGCCTCCTCCCTCAATGGGGCCCCCTTTTACATCCTGAAACATGGTTCTCATGCTCCCGCTCAATAATAAATAATAACAATAACAACAACGGTTTATTTATAACTTGCCCTATCTCCCCGAGGGGACTCTGGGCCACCTTCTTTTGTCCCAGCTAAACATCCTCCAGGAGGAAAGGAGGAAGGAAAAAGAGATGGAAAGAAGGAATAAAGGGAGAAAGAGAAGGAAGGAAGGAATGAAGAGAATGGAGGGAGGGAGAGAAGACAAAAAGGAAGGAAGGAAGGAAGGAAGGAGAGAAAGAGGGAAGGAGGGAGGAAAGAGGGAAGGAAGAATGGAAGGAGGGAAGAGGGGTAGGAGGAAGGAAAGAGAAAAGAAAGGATAGGATGGTGAGACAGAGGAGGGCCTGAGAAAAGAGTCCAAAGGCCCGTATTCAGGCCCTGGGCCTTGCTTTACCCATACCTGCCTTAGCTCAATACTGGGGTCCCAAAAATTTGGCAAGAGCAAAAGTTTTCTGAACATCACCCAGTGACTCTTAGAAATTTACAAAAGCCTGTTGCGCAGTGTTTATGATGAACTCTGTAGAAGATGCTTTCGCTGTGCTTCATAAGAATCATCCTGTTTAACAAGCTTTACAAATGCTGGTTTGTTATTAGTAAATGTTTGATTTTTTATACTTATTGTATATCACTATATACCTGGAGTCACGTAAAAATTTCTGGGGCCAAAAGGGATTGCAAATGGAAAAATTCAAGAAGTCCTTCTCTAAAGTAGGGACACTACAGAAGATAATGAATCAAAGTCTCGTGGAACTCTATGGCTCTTCGTCCATACTGAAATCAATGCAGCTAAGGAAAGAAAAATGAAGCGCCCTACTTCCCACAGTCTGTTTACTGGTTTTTCTCTTGAAATCTTGTAAAACATGCTGGATTTAGTATACCAACCCTTATCTGATCAGGAAAGGGCACTTCATACTAGGCACATGGTATAGGATTCAACACAGAAAAGTGTGCATTCTTTTCTTTTTTTTCTTGGTAAAGCTAATGTATGCCAAGAAGCCAAGAACTCCAGTTGAAACAATAATCCAATCAGGGCCCCCGATTAGGCTGGAAGACAAGCCCCCAGTGGACAAGATCAAAGACCTTACCAGCCAAGAGCCTAGTGTGCAGGTAAGGTTTTCCAAGCAGTATGTCACAATGGAGAACATCATATTGCCTAGAAACTGCCTGTAAACATGCAGACAAGACCTTGTCAAGCCTACTGGCTTTAGTCCAGGGCTGCCCAGGAAGTCGATCGCGGGACCGAAGGAGGTCGATCCCAGCCGAATCACTTCTTAGAGGGGGGCGGAGCCAGGCCGCGCCAAGCCCCGCCCCTCCCCCGGCTTCAGCACTCCCAGCAGCTGCTCCAGGCTTGAGGATGGCAGTGCCAAGCCAGTCTTGTGCTAGCTATGCCACCACTGGCTTGGCAATGCCATCCTCGAGCCTGGAGAAGCTGCTGGGAGCTCCAAAGCCAGAGAGGAGGGGGGAGGAGCTTTGTGCGGCTTGGCTCCACCCCTCTGGCCAAGCCCTGCCCCGCCCCCTCCCCTCTCCAGCCTTGAGGAGGTAGGTAAATCTTTCTGACTTGATTTTAATATAAGTAGCTCGCATGCTGAAAAGTGTGGGGACCCCTGGTTTAGTCCTTTCTAGGCAATTCAACAGAGGGAAGCTTCCTGGAGTGACAATGCAAAGTCAAGGTTACAGTGCTGGACTGGGGAGTAGGCAATTCTGATTGTAGTCCCTGCTAAACACCAGTGCCCATTAAGTGATCTGAGGCGCATGACTCCCAGCCTGATGTACTTGTTGCAAAGGTAAAGTTTGGAGGAGAAGGATATCCACTTAGGTCTCCTTGAAACCACTGGAGAAATGGTAGGTTTCTAAAGTACCGTATATACTCGAGTATAAGCTGCGTTTTTCAGCCCTTTTTAAAGGCTAAAAAAGCCCTTTCGGTTTATACTCAAATCAAAGTTATTTATTATTTAACTCTGTTATTATTATTTTTATTTCAATTATTATTTTACTCTATTATTATTATTATATTTCCATTATTTTACTCTTGCTATTATTATTGGAAGGATACGTAAGCACATTTACATTGAAGAGGGTTAGAATAATGGTTTAATCAGAGTTTGACTGTCTTGTCTTAAATTACAGATTTATGTAAATATTCAAAAACATTTAACCTACTGATGCCTCAATGTAATTTTATTTGTCTCTATTTTTATTTTGAAATTTACCAGTAGCTGCTGGATTTCCCACCCTCGGCTTATACTTGAGTCAATATGTATTCCCAGTTTTTTGCGCCTCGGCTTACATTCGAGTCAGCTTATGGTCGAGGATATACACTAGGTTCTCAACAAAAATACATGATTTCTTAGCCTCATCTAAGCACTCTGTTCTTTTTCAGGCAGTTGGCCTACCTTTATCTCCTGAACGACAAACGGACTTGCTTGGCTTTCTGCGCTGCTTGCTACCATCTCTCCATTCAAGCGCCAGGCAGGGTGGGACGGGTGCCCCGTGCCCTGGTCAGGGAGCTGTCCATTGAAGTGCCGCCTGCCTCTGCCCCGGCCACCCCCACGCCGTCCAGATTTCCTGCCCCGGCCCGGCCCCCGGGGGAGACTGCTGCCAGGGTCCCCGTTGAGCTCTTCGGTGCCATGGCGGGGGCGCTTGAAGGGGGAGCGGGAGCCGCTGGCCTCCTGCTGTCCTTGCTTGGGGGGCTCTGGTGTGCTGGGGGGCTCTAAGGCACTTGGGGGGACAGTGTCCGTGCAAGGGGGCAACACAGCACTGTGGCTGGGCTCGATCTCCAGCGTGGGCTCCAGGCTGGACAAGGGTGGGGCTGGAGCTTCGCTGGGCAGCACTGGCTTCTCTGGGGTACCAAAGCCAGGGCTCAGCTGTGAAATAGAGGTGCGAAAAAAATGCTTAGGAATCATTCACTTGAATTGGAAAAACTGTGTGAAATTCAGTACTGAGCCAATGGAAATTCCAAATATATTGAGGTTTAGTGTAAGGTAGGAATGAGCAAGCATGTCCATATGGTTTCTGGACTACAACACCCAATAATAATAATAATAATAATAATAATACATGAAAAAGCTTACGCAATATGAGGATTTAAACATAGAACTGCAAAGTCTCTGGCACTAGCCAGTAAAGGTGGTCCCAGTGGTGATCGGCACACTGGGTGCAGTGCCTCAAGACCTTGGCCTGAACTTAAAAACAATCGGCACTGACAAAATTATCATCTGCAAAAGACCACTCTACTCAGATCTGCAGGCATTATTCGCCAATACATCACACCGTCCTAGACAGTTGGGAAGTGTCCCACCTGTGATCATATACAAAAGCCAGCATAGTGATCTTGTTTGCTGTGTAGTAATCTTGTTATGTGTCTAATAATAATAAATCTTTATATATATCCCACTTTTCTCCCTAAACGGGACCTAAAGCAGCTTACAACATTATATAAGACAATACAAAACAATATGCACATGTAAAACAATAACCTATAAAAACAAATTTACAATAAGAAATAAATAAACATATTTTAAAACATTTGTCTAATACAATTATTGCAGGCAACTCAACAAGACAGATGGTAAACATTAGCATGACTCAATAAAAGTTAGCCTTCTTGTCATTACAACTAAGTGTCTTCATCAAAAGCTTGCACGAACAGGAAAGTCAACCAACATGACCACTTTCTAAAGCTTCTTAAAAGGCTCCAATTCTACTACTGTTGCCACAGCCAGCTAGGCCAGCAACATCTTAATGATTGATTGATTGAATACACATTCCACTTTCCTCTCCAAGTGAGATACAAGGTGGCTGACAATTTAAAAGGTCATGCTTTGAAGGTGAACGTCTTTGATTCCAGTTTGTGCTGAAAACAGTATACAACTGTCCGTTGTGTAAGTTTGTGTCTGCTTAAGTACTGCCCATTCCCGCCAGCCTGGCAGTGTTTCCAACTCCCTGCTTACCTGCAAGCTCTGGAGGAGGCAGGCCATAGGGTTGGAACCTGCCAGCAGGGGCAACTGCCCTTGGAAAAGCTGGAGTCCAAGCGGGCCTTGTAGATTGGGCGGCAGAAGCGACTGCTGGGCCTGAAGCAGAGAGCTTCCAATCAGAGAAGGGCCTGAGGCTGGGTTCAGCGCAGACAGGTCTCCTGAACGGGGGAAAAAGCAAGGACGTTATGGCTTTTTTGTTGTTTGAACTGTAAATACCTAACATATAACTAGACTGTTCTTTGCATAAAGGAAGCCATTGTGCTGAACTGGGTTGCACTGGAACGTTTACTAAGTCAGAACCAGTATATGTAGGTCCTCACAGAGTGGATGTGAAGGCAGAGTCTGCTCTTTCTTTTCAAATTTCAACTACAGGTGGCCAGGAGGCTTGAGGGTTAGGAGGCTCCAATCCTCCCTTGTACTATTTATTTATTTGTTTGTTTGTTTGTTTGTTTATTTATTATTTGGACTTGTACGCCGCCACTCCCCGAGGGCTCGGAGCGGCTTACAAACATATAAAAGCATCACAGGAGTAAAAACAACATATTAAACTAGACCAATAAAGATTTTCCAGCTTAGCGATCAAAAGCTAGCTGGAAAAGGTGGGTCTTGCAGGCCTTGCGGAAAGAGAGTAGATCATGCAAGGCCCGCACATCACTTGGAAGGCTGTTCCAGATTGACGGCGCTACTATAGAAAAGGCTCTGCACCGGGTCGATGTGAGGCGAATTGCTTTAAAAGTTGGCACTTCCAGGAGATTCATTTGTTCAGATCGAAGTGACCTCTGGGGTTGGTAGGGGAAGAGACGGTCCCTCAGATACAGCGGCCCCAGACCATGCAAGGCCTTGAAAGTTAACACCATCACCTTGAAGGTGATCCGGTGCTCGACCGGAAGCCAATGGAGCTGCTGGAGAATAGGTGTTATGTGACATCTCACTGGGGTTCCAGTGAGAAGTCGGGCAGCAGCATTCTGGACGAGCTTTAGTTTCCGGATCACTGACAAGGGCAGGCCAATGTATGGGGTCCTGTCAAGCGTCTTCTGGGTGCCCTTTCTTCACTGGGAGAACAAAGAACAGCAAGTTCCCCCAGTGTAAAGCTGCTATTTCCTTCCAAATTTCTGAAGAGCCAACAGAATATGGCCAACGTACCCCTTCGGATGATCAGTGGTTGAGAGGACAAAGCTACAGCTTCCAGCTGCTGTTTTTCATCTAGGTACTGAACATGAAGGTACAGGATACCTCTTTCCGCAACATCCCCATGCACTTCAGGGCAAGGCATTCACAGAATCCTGTCATACAGTGGGGGAAATTCAACTCACCCAGAAGTGTGGTACTCAGCAGTGGGTTGACAAGCTGGGCCATCAGGGGGTTCAGTCGCCCAGAGGCACTAGGAGTCCCCTCAGTAGTTGTGGATGTCGTGCTAGTGGAGGTAGGTGCCACAGGAGTGCTAGCCAGGCCAGTCTTAAGGCAAAGGAGAGAAGAAGGGAGAAGAAGAAGCTATGACACCCAGACAAGACTAGTGGGTGATGTTCGAATAGCACGTAACATCAGTCATATGGTTCAAAGATCCTTATCCTCATACCTTTCAGCAATATGGGCAATTAGACCTATTAATTAAAGGTAAAAACATGTCATTGTTATAGTCATCCCATCTCTAAAAAGGGCAACCCACTCAGTGATGGCAGGGAAGGAAGAGAAAGAGAAAGAGATGAAATGGTAGGTGGTGGTGTTTCTTCGTTCAGTCTCTTTAGACTTCGCGACTTCATGGACCTCGACTGTGGCCACCCCCACCGCTCTCTCAAGGTCAAGCCAGTCACTTCAAGGATACCATCCATCCATCTTGCCCTTGGTTGGCCCCTCTTCCTTTTTCCTTCCATTTTCCCCAGCATCACTCTCTTCTCCAAGTTTTCCTGTCTTCTCATTATGTGGCCAAAGTACTTCGTCTTTGCCTCTAATATCCTTGGGACTGGTTGGATCTTCTTGCGGTCCAAGGCACTCACCTTCTTTATGGTCCAGTTCTCGCATCCATAGGTTACTACAGGAAATACCATTGTTTTAACTATGCGGACCTTCACTGCCAGTGTGATGTCTCTGGAGTTATGTGCAATATAGATAAAAGTCAAAGGAAGGAAGGAAAGAGCCACGAAGAGAGCCTGCCCATCATCACCAGAGTGTTGACATGGAGATATTGTGAATTAGGCCTTTTCAGAGCTGGAGAAGGGAGAAAGTAAGTGGGCTGCGGTTCCAACAACATCTGAACGCCAAATATATACACTAGTTACAATGATAAAAATGGGGAGGGCTATATAGACTACATTGAGCTCTTTACAAGAAAGGCAGAATAAGAGTGCAACTGACTAAATGATTAATATTTCAAGGATGGATTAGTATTTTCTAGATGCAACTCCCCTCCTCCTTCTCTATAGTGAAACAATGAGAAGAGAAACCCCACCTGCACAACTTCTGTCCTCCCCACAGATTCCTAAAAGAAACAGGATCCCAGGCTAAACTCATACCCTTACCTGTGTGTGGCCTGGCCCAGGGTCAGGAGGGCCCAAGCTGGTTGCCAACAGTGCTGAATTTAAAGCTAGGACAGCCGGAGAGGTGGAAAGTGCTGGGAAAAGCAGAGGCTGCAGAGATTCGGGGAGGCTGGCAAAGGGCTCCAGCAAGGGCTCAGTGGTCAGCATGCCCCTTTCTCCCTCACACGTTGCTTCTGGCAGGGCCAGCAGCGATGCCAGGAGCCCAGTGGGTTGTTGTAGCAAATCCAGACTGGGCAGAACCAGAGGCAGCAAGGGCTGTCCCTCAGGGTCCGCTTGAAGGCTGAGTGGGGGAAGTGGCGTCTCAGGGCCCAAAGTCAACGAGAAAGGGAAGGAGCCCAGCGGGAGCAGCCCAGGAGGTAGAGTGTTCCCAAACGACAGCGCCTGTTCCTGTGACAGGAAGGGGAAAGGGTCGGTGCCCGAAGGCAATGGGCAGCCCAGTCCCCCACTCTCCATTGCGCTGGTGGTGACAGCAACAGGGCTGGGTGCTGGGGGGGCTTTGGGAGTCACGGGCAAAGCGGAAGTGGCCCCTGGAAGAGAACAAAGGCATAAACAAGGCAATGAGGAAGAAGGGTAACAACACAACCACTTCCAAGCCGCATTTCCCAGAACACATCACTGCTTTCCCATCCCAAAAGGAATTGGTCAGAGAGTGTATGGAATTTTGTATGGAATTTTACCAGCCACAGATCCCTAAACAGTTACAGGAGGCCTGCGTCAAAAGATGTGGTGACATTGCTCACTTCCTCTAGGACAGCAGAGGATGGAGAAAGGTCTCTTTGAATGGAGTAGGGACCAATTTTAGATATAGGTGGCTGTGGCTCTGCTTGTGCCACCTGTTGTCTCAGCAGATATAGTCAGAAGTGGGTCTGGCCCTGTTCAAAGGGACCTTTCTTTTACCTATGCAGTTAACCTATGTCAGATTGGTGAGCAATGTCGAAGCCTCTCTAGTCCTAGGACTACTCCTGCACCTGTTTAGGCGTCAGTGGCAGGCAAAGGTCATGACTCCGTATTTTATATGGTTTTAATCTGTTGGATTAATTGACATGTGTTTTAATTGCTTATATGTTTAAATTGTTTATATTTTGATGAGATGTGTTTGATTATTTACCTGTGTGGCATTGCATTTTTGCCAAATTTTTAAGCTGCCCCGAGTCCCCTTTGGGGTCGAGAAAGGCGGAGTAGAAATGAAGTAAACAAATAAATAATCACTGTCTTCACGATTTCTGCCATGTAGTTGTAAATGACTGTGGAGCTTGGCATATATAAGACAACTAGCTGTACCCGGCACGCGTTGCTGTGCCCTATTTAGGAGATGCGAGAAAGTCTGAGTATGTAAGGGTTGGAATTGATGTTACTTATGGTCTTGGTGGGGTCATGGCTGTCGTTGTGGGTTGTTCTGGTGGGTGGTATGTATGCGTTGTGTGTCTGTTGTGTTGTGTGTCTGTAGAGGTAGGCATCACGAGTTGTGTGGCTGTCATGTTGTGGGTGTGGTGTTTGTAAAGTGGAGGATTGGTGGTGTGTGGGTGGGATGGTGCTTGGAGAAGAGTTTGTGGTGTTGAGTGTGTAGTTTGTTGTTGTGAGTGTACAGTGGTAGTGTGGTGTGGATGTACGGTGTGTATGTGGGGTGTGTTAGTTGGTTGTACTGTGCTGGTTTCTGTTTAGCAGTGGTATGTATGCGTTGTGTGTGTTGTGTGTGAGTTGTGTTCTGGGTCTGTAGAGGTAGGCATCGCGAGTTGTGTGGCTGTCATGTTGTGGGTGTGGTGTTTGTTAAGTGGGTGTCTTTTGTTGTGGGTGTCTTTTGTTGTGGGTGTCTTTTGTCCTGTGAGTGGTATGTATGTGCTCTGTGCACATAGTTGTGTATGTTCTGCATATTGGCGTTGTGTGGTATTTTGTGCTGGCTTAGTCTTCTGGATTGTGTTTCTCGAGTGTGGTTGTGAGAATTGTAGTGTCTGGAGGAGTGTGTGGTGGTTTTTTAATTATTTTGTTGTTGTGATTGTGTGGCTGATCGTACCGTGGTCAGTGGTTTGTGGTGATTACCAGTGGTCAGTTGTACTGGTTTGGCCAGTGAGGGCGAGACTGAAGGAGCCTGTCTTTTAGGCACTGTGTGTCCTTGGCAGTCCGACTGGCTGTGGTGTGTGGGAGGCTGTCCTGAGGTGGCAGTTATTTTTAAGAAATTATTTTTAAGAAATTGTCACGGCCAGCCCGGGGAAGGGGGTGGAGTGGTTGGGGGGATGGCAGGGGCGGGGCCAGGCCCGGGAAGGGGGTGGAGTGGTTGTGGGGATGGCAGGGGTGGGGCCAGCCCGGGGAAGGGGTGGAGTGGTTGTGGGGATGGCAGGGGGCGTGGCCTGCGCTGGGAAGCGGCGCCGGCATTTTGTGTGGGCCGATGTCGGCCAATGGGATTTGCTGGTGGCCGCAGAGGACACTGGGAAATGTAGGGTTTTTTATCGTTGTTTTGGGGGCCTTCTAGGTTTTGGGGGGGAAGTTTCTTTGCTAAAAACCTTCCTTGCCTGAGGCCTATTTTTGTTGCCAAGTTTGGTGTCTCTGCCTTGGAAGGTTTCTCTGCCTATGGCAGTCTTTCGATGACGGGTCCGCCTTTATATATATAGATTCTCCTGAAATCCTAATTGTGATGAAGTATTTATTGTTTGTTTATTTATTTTATTTTCTCCCCGAGAGGTCTCAAGAAAGCTAAAAACCACACATCTTGGTTAATTTAAAACATGAATACATTTTTTTAATAAAAAAAATAGTACTGTGTGTCTGGTTAAAAATACATTTACAACAAACAACCCCCCTCCCTCAATCCCACACACAACCTCCCCAGCACTATCACTTGAATCCAATTCCCAGAGATAGCTTCTGAGTCCTTTTTGGACCAGTTTCTATTTGCCTCCACCTTAAGAGTTGCCAGTTGGGTAAACTAGCTCTTGCAACAGCTGCTTAAGCAACAGACATTGGCCGATGCCAATCTTTTTCCTTCTTGGCCCAAAAAAGCTCCACTTGCTTCCTTGGAAGCAGAAGATCACATTCTTTAGATTTATATGAGTCTTAATTAGTTCTGCTCAGAGCTTGGGAAAAGTCCTTACAATACTCAGACTACAATACTCCCTCCCCAAGTTGGCATGGGCATAACCATGAAAGTTCTCCAAGTTCTAGTTTTGACATTTTCCTTCCAGAAATGACAAGGCCCACAAACTGAAGCCACAGTATAACTATGTCTTAGGCAAAGGGGAGTCTAAGCATGGATGAACAGAGTGCTCTTGAACCCTATTCTGCCTAGGAATTGATAGCCAGGATGAGACCCAAGTTCCCAAGTCCTTCCATACACAAATCCACTCCTTATCTTCTCCCTCTCACAACCTGACTGGGAAGAGAAAGCACTTTAATTATTACTGTTGCAAAAACCACGGAAAGTCAACGACTTTGCCAGCATCTTTGCCTCACTGCCTATCATCTGGCAAGCCTTGATGTGATGGATAAACACGCTGGACTTTGGTCTGCGACTTATTTTTTTTCTGTTCAGTCATGAAGTTGTGGATTGCCTTGGGCTATTCACTGTTTCTCAGCCTAGCCCGACCTCACAAGTTTGCTGTGAGGATAAAAACAAAGTTAGGGAACCTGTGGCCACCAGGAAATGAGAGATTCCCACTTCCAACATCTCCACCAATTGGCTATCCTGCTTGGAGGTGGTGGTAGTAGGAGTTCAACCACCTCCAATCTCCCGACCGCTGCTTTAGAAGGTGAGGTGGTTTAAAAATAGTCCATACTATAGTGTCTGTATCCCCAATTTTTTTCAAAAGGAGTGGGGAAGTATCAATTCCGACCACCACTTATTAACTGACAACCCTAGACACTGCTTTATGCTCTGCTACTAAAACTAACAGTGTTTCTCCTCCTCTAAAGAGATGAATACCGAGAATTTGTCATCATCCATCATGGCTCAGCTGCAGATAATTCAAGGTTTTATTCATGGCTGGTCTCCATGACAGAGGTGAAACAAAGGGGAACTGGACAACAGGACACATATGTGATTGTAGATCAGGTATGGCCAAACTTTGGTCCTCCAGATGTTTTGGACTTCAACTCCCACAATTCCTAACAGCCGGTAGGGAATCCCAGCCATCTTACCAGCTGTCAACAATGGCAAGCATTCTAAACAGCAGCCCTAGTTGTGTAAAGAGTTGACTTCATCCTGGCCCTCTAGAGAAGGTTCCCAATCTTTGGTCCTCCTGATGTTTTGGACTTCTACTCTCAGAAATCCCAGCTTACCAGCTGTTAGGAATTGTGGGAGCTGAAGTCCAAAACACCTACTCTAAAACACTGCTTCTTAAATGGAGGGTCCTGACGCCAAATGGGGTAGCCTTAGTTCAATATTGGGGTCCCAAAAATTTGGCAAGAGGAAAAGTTTTCTGAACATCACCCAGTGACTGTTTTAGACATTTACAAAAGTTGGTTATGCAGTGTTTATAGTGGACTCTGAAGAAGATGCTTCAGTTGTGCTTCATAAGAATCATCCTGTCTAACAAGCTCTTCAAATGCAGGTTTGGTACCAGTAAATGTTAGATTTTTATATTTATTGTGTATAACTATATGCCAGGAGTCACGTAAAAAATTTTGGGGCCAAAAGGGATCACAAGTGGAAAAATTCAAGAAGTCCTGCTCTAAAATAGAGATGCTACAGAAGAAAATGAATCAAAGTCTCGTGGAACTCTATGGCTCTTTGTCCATACTGAAATCAATGCAGCTAAGGAAAGAAAAATGAAGGGCTCAACTTCCCAAAGTCTCTTTACTGGTTGCTCTTGTTTACTGGTGGACAAGATCAAAGACCCTACCTATCAAGAGACTAGTGTGCAGGTAAGGTTTTCCAAGCAGTAAGTCACAATGGAGAACACCATGTTGCCTAGAAACTGCCTGTAAACATGCAGACAAGACCTTGCCAAGCCTGCTGGCTTTAGTCCTTTCTAGGCCATTCAACAGGGGGAAGCTTCTTGGAGTGACAATGCAAAGTCAAGGTTACAGTGCTGGACTGGGGAGTAGGCAACTCTGGTTGTAGTCCCCACTAAATACCAGTGCCCACTAAGTGATCTCAGGCTCATGACTCACAGCCTGACTTACTCTTTGTAAAGGTAAAGTATGGAGGAGAAGGATACCCACTTATGTCTCCTTGAAACCATTGGAGAAATGGTAGGTTACTAAATTACTATATATATTCAAGTGTAAGCCAAGTTTTTCAGCCCTTTTTTAAGGCGGAAAAAGCCCCCATGGCTTATACTCAAGTCAAGGTTATTTATTATTTAACTCTGTTATTATTATTTTTAATTCAATTATTATTTTACTCTATTTATTGTTGTTATTATTACATTATTTTACTATATTATTATTACAATTATTGTTTTCTGTTATTATTACATTATTATTAAAATTATTATTTTACTCTATTTTATTATTATATTTATTATTGTTGTTATTGTGAGAGTTGAAGTCCAAAACACCTGGTGGGCCAAAGTTTTCCCTGCCTGCTTTAGACCCTAGGAAAAAGTATGCTCAAGATGTAAAGAATCCAGTTTTGCAGACCTATCTGGCTGAAACCTTGGACAGGCCCTGCCAGTGTGGGGAAACCCTCTAGATCAGACCTGGGCATCTTGCGGCCCACCGGCCAATTCTGACCGGCCCGCAGATCCTTCAGTGCCTGGGGAGAAGGGCAGGGGGGGGGGATTTCTACAAGAGGAAGGGCTGCCGCTACCGCCATCCCATCGTGGGCTGAGCGCCGCCGCCATTTCGCAACAGTGGGGCCTGCGTCAGCAGACAACCCGCCGCTCCAGAAAACAATCGGAGGAGCGGCAGCTTTGGAGTGCCCACCATCCCGGGAGGCGATCCGGGCCTGCAACAGCAGTCAGAGACCTGCGGCGGCTGATCGCCCTGGCGACCGGGAGGACGATCGAGGGAACGCCCTGATAGAACGGCAGTTAGCTGGGGGCAGGAGCGGGCGGAGGCCTGCAGCATCCAATTGTCTGCTGCTCTGCTCATCGTCTGGGGCACCTTGTCTTCTTGAATTTCATTTTATTTTAGTGGTTTTTATTATTATTTTATAATAATTTTATAATAATAATATAATATAATGTTATATTATATTATAATTTCAATATATTATGTCTATATACATACTATAATATAATTATGATATTAATACTAATAATATATGAATATTTCTTGATATATTAATATGTTAATATTAATGATGTGTTAATATGTTAATATATTGTTATTTTATAATAATAATAATAACAATAGTATCATTACGTTATGTGTTGTATAGGCATTTGGTATTGGTGTTGTTGTAATGTAACACAGTATAATACTGCTAATGATAATGTGATATAATAATTATATCATATTATATTTTGTATATTTGTATTACATGCAATCTTGCTAATCAATATTGCGATATGTTGTAGTGCAATATGATGTGTATTGCTGATGTTGTGCTATGACAGTAATGTTATTTGTTGTTTTTCAGTTTGTTGTAAGCCGCTCCATCAATATTGTTATATGTACATTGTAAGCCACTCTGGCAGTATTGTTGTTTGCTGTAAGCTGCTCTGAGTCCCCTTTGGGGTTGAAAAGAGCGGCATATAAATATAGCAAATAAATAAATAGGTGCGGCCCTCCATAATATTTTTTGGCTCTCGTGTTGCCCCTTGGGAAAAATAACTCCCCACCCCTGCTCTAGATATTCTTATATTGCAATTCCCATCAGCCCTAGTCAACACAGTCAGTGGTTCTGGAATTATGGGCTTTTTGGTTCAACATCATTTGGATGCCCAGACATTTCCCACCTTTGATGAAAACACTATTGAGCAACATAGGTTGTTCATTTGACTCAGTGTTAGGCAATTCCCATGTGTAGACATGGGAATTTTCACCACTGGAGTTTGCTGTCACGTAAGTTTGGAAAAGTTATGTTTCTTGGACTACAGTTCCTAGAAATCCTCCAGCTGCCATGACTAATGAGCAGCTAATTTGTAAATTCAAAGTTACAAGAAGTAGCTTTTCCAAGTTGTGCACTTCTATGAAATAAAAGGTAAGATTTTTTTTGCTTGGCCTCTGCTGGTTAATGCCATCCAACTGTACCTTCCAGCTCTTCAAAGATTAGCTTGTTTCAAACAGATGTGACCTGAGATTCTAGATCAGGGCTGCCCAGGAAGTCGATCGTGATCGACCAGTCGATCCCAGGACCGAAGGAGATCGATCCCAGCCGGATGGGGCGCTTCTCAGAAGGGGCGGAGCCAGGCCCTGCCACCTCCCTGGCTTCGGCACTCCCAGCAGCTGCTTCGGCCTTGAGGAGGGCAGGGCCAAGCCAGCCTTGTGTAAGCTATGCCACCACTGGCTTGGCATTGCCATCCTCAAGCCTGGAGAAGCTGCTGGGAGCTCCAAAGCCAGAGGGGAGGGGGCGGGGCTTGGCGGGGCCTGGAAGGGGGCGGGGCTTGGAGGGGCCTGGCTCCGCCCCCTCTGGACAAGCTTCGCCCCGCCCCTCTCCCCTCTCCAGCCTTGAGGAGGTAGGTAGATCTTTCTGACTTGGTTTTAATATAAGTAGCTCGCATGCTGAAAAAGTGTGGGCATCCCTGTTCTAGATCATCCAAAGCCACTGAAGGGAGGGCTAAGCACTGCTAAAGTAAGAACTGTCTTCTGGTCCCGTCTCTTTCCCTCCAATCTGGGCAACAGCCACTGTGACAACACGGGTCTATTCTCTTGTTATTTGGGACAGAGCAGGCTGATGTTTCCGCCCTCTCTTGCAAGTAGCCTTTGTGAGTATGGAGGTGTACTCCTGTCACAATGCATTCTTGGACTGAAGATCACATGAAAAGGTGTTGGGAACATCAGTTGCTGTGTCTTGATTGATAGAACAGACCCTCATTGATTGTAGCAGCTAAGTCAGAATTGAAAAAGTTCTACAATCCCTATACATTCCCTACACTACTGAATATTTATTTATTTGTTCAACCCTGAAGGGGGCTCAGAGCAGCCTTACAACAGGCAACAATTCAATGCCATACATACAAAAGATAAAGTTTTCCCCTTGACACTAAGTCTAGTTGTGTCTGACTCTGGGGGTGGCGCTCATCTCCATTTCTAAGCCGAAGAGTCAGCATTGTCTGTAGACACCTCCAAGATCATGTGGCCAACATGACTGCATGGAGCGCGTTACTTTCCCACCAGAGCAGTACCTATTGATCTACTCACATCTGCATGTTTTCGAACTGCTAGGTTGGCAGAAGGTGGGGCTAATAGTGAGAGCTCACCCCATTCCCCGGATTTGAACTGCTAATCTTTTTGGTCAGCAAGTTCAGCAGCTTAGCAGTTTAACCCACTGCACCGCCAGGCCCCCCGCCCCCGCCATACATATCCATATCAAAAATAATCAAAAAAATCTAAAAATAATTTAAAAACCAACAGTTAAAAAATAAAATATTAAAACATCAATTAAAATCACACAATATGTAGGGGTCATGAATATGAATCAGTTAAGTATGCAGAACCCTAGCTTATGCATTCAGCATTGCAATTCTGAGTTCCAGACATAATCTACACCTACTGTAGAAGAGAACATACCTGTGGAGCCCTGGGATCCGAGTGGAGAGTTTGGAGGTTTTGGCTGTGGGGGGCTCCCTGAGATCTGTTCGGAAGACGCTGAGGCCAACTGTCCAAAGAGACTGAGGAGCTGGCTGTTGAAGTCCTGGAAGGAGGGCAAAGAGCTGGAGCTGTCGCCAGAAGAAGGTTGGGCCAGAAAAGGGAGGCCCAGTGTTGGGGAACTCACAGGAGGTCCAAGCAGAGTGAGCAAGGAAGAGAGCGGCTGTGCTGGAGCTGCAGAGGTTGGAGGTCCGTTCTTGGCCTCTCCTACTGGCGGCGGGTCCCGAGGCCATGGAGGTCGGGTCAGCGTCTCTTCAGGAGGGGTGATCCCAGTCTTTCCGGGGTGGGAATCCTTGAGCAGGCGCAAGACAGTAGGGGAGCGGCGCTGGCGCCTAGGCGCCCGCCCACCCACGACAGAGAGCAGCAAGCGGCTAGGTAAAGTGCTGGCAGCCAGCTCGTCAGGGCGGCCCCTGCTAGCCAGCTGAGCCTTGGCAGCTGCGCTCAACAAACTGCTGGCTGGAAAAGAGCCTGGGCCCTGGGGGTGAAGCAGCAGCAGGCCGGGCGGTCCTTTGCCGTCTGAGGCAACTTCTAAGGGCACTGAGGGCAGGTTATTGCTGCTTTGGTTGGTTAAGGCATTGGCCAAGGGCGTTGCATCTAAGTGTTTGGGGGCCAGGCGGTGTCCAGAGAGGCCCTGCTCTGAGGAAGCTGAGGAGTGCCGAGACCGCTGTGGGGAGGGCTCGGTGCTGCCTGCGGGCGAGGAGACCGAGGAGAGGCTAGTGGGGGCAGGCGATGCCACAGTGTTAGCCTGCGAGCCAAGGGGTGCAACCAGGCGGCTGCTCCAAGGACCAGCACTCTCTTGACTAGGTACCACCTCATCAGGCGGAGGGAAGAGAAGACCACCGGAAGGGTAGGGTCGGGGTGGAGCATCTGGAAGGGCTTTGCTGGGAAGATAGGAACCCCCAGCAGCATTAAGTTCAGCAGGAAAAGATGGGCGCGTGTTGCCGTTGGTAGTGGCGGCAGGTAGGCGGCCTGGGAAGACATCGCCAAAGAGGGCACTGTGATGGTGTGGAAAAGAGGAGCTCTGGCTGGACCAAGCATTGCCATAGCGATCAGAGGGACACTGTGAGTAGAGTTCTGGACCCTTCGCCAAAGTGGTAGACACCTTGCTGGAAAGGGCGTGCTGCGGACGACTGCTTGGTCCTGGCATAGTTGGATGAGATGGTTGGTTGAGCCCAGTCCCTGAAAACAGACATGGAGTTAGTTCACTCATAAAGTGGAATGCCACAAGAGACACCTTGAAAATAAGCCTGGATAATCTATGTCCTTCTATAATGTGGAAATGTTATCTTATTGGGCTACAATTCCTAGGACTCCTAGAGTTTTCAGGATTTCAATGACTGGCAGCTAGTGGAGTTAACACAACAGGAGAGATGTCCTCTCTCTGTACACCGCTCCAATGAGCAACCTGGCTGCTGTCCATTGGACTGCTTGAAGCTTCCAAACAGTCTTCAAAGGCAACCCCACATAGAGCAAGTTGCAGTAGTTTATTCAGGATGTAACAAGAGTATGGATCACCGTGGCCAAGTCTGACTTCCCAAGGTTCTGAAATTTCTATAGCTTTGATTTGCTATAAGCAATATATAACTACATTACTGTCCTTATGGAACTGGGTGCAATATATTCATGTATTATTCTCTTATTATATCATCCCTGAAATAGGTCTAAAGACACCCTACAGCAGGGCTGCTCAGGAAGTCGATCGCGATCGATGAGTCGATCGCAAGACCATTTGAGGTCGATCTTCTGCTCCCAGCGCCGTGCACGCGCTCTCCCGGCGCCGCCTTCCTCTGCCCACACGGCTTTAGAGAGTGCTTCGAGTGTTGGCGCATGCGCGCCGGGCGGAAACGGAGGCAAGAGACCTTCAGCTTGGCCAAGGAAGAGAGGCGGACGGAAGCAGAGCGCGGAGCCCTTGAGGTGCGGGCTGGGAAGGACAGGGCGGCAACTGAGGAGGAGGAGGCCGAAGCGGCCCAAGAGGGAAGAAGCAGGAGTTTGGGAGTCAGCCTCGACGGGGGGAAAAAGCCCGGCCCGGCCCGCTGAGGGGTGTCGTGATTGACAGCCGGCCAAGAAGGAAGAAGCCGCGCGGGCGGAGGAAGGGGGCGGCGGGAGAGCGTGCGGGGCTTCCGGAGGCCCTGCCTCTCTCACCGCAGCTTCCGGACGAGAGGCAGGGCGGAGGCCCCGCGCGATCTCCCGCCGCCGCCTTCCTCTGCCCGCGCAGCTTCTTCCTTCTTGGCCGGCTGTCAATCACGACACCCTTCAGGAGGCCGAGCCCTCAGAGGCCGGGCCGGGCTCTTTTCCCCGGTCGAGGCTGACTCCCAAACTTCTGCTTCTTCCCCCTCAGGCCGCTTCAGTCTCCTCCTCCTCCGTCGCCGCCCTGCCCTTCCCAGCCCACACCTCACGGGATCCACGCTCTGCCTCCGTCCGCCTTTCTTCCTTGGCCAAGCTGAAGGTCTCTCGCCTCCATTTCTGCCCAGCGCACATGCGCCAACGCTCGAAGTGCTCTCCAAAGCCATGTGGGCGAAGGAAGGCGGCACCGGGAGTGTGCGCACGCGCACAGTAGCACGCAGCGGCGGCAGGTAGATTGTTGTGACTTGGTTTTCTTAAAAGTAGCTCGCAGGCTGGAAAAGTGTGGGCACCCCTGTCCTACAGGCTGAAACGTCTCAGGCTTTTTTTGCAAATAAAAGACCATGAGCAGTATACTACATTAGCAACTCAGATACATATTTTGAGTTTAATCAACTTAATTAAGAGGCCTGTGCCTCTGCAAACTTTCATTCACTTGTGCTTCAATTGCTGGTAGAATGAACTCCCTTCTTCCAGTGAAGCTGATGCCTACTAAAGTAGGTTGGGGTGTTATGCTTGTGACCATTTTGACTAAACAGCGATTACTAGATTTATTCATCAATAACTATTCACAATCGCAACAGAGTCATGTATTCCTAGTTAAGTATTGCACGTCTCCTGTTCTATGGGTGGAAACATTTCTGAACTTACTGGGAGGACTTACCTCCTACAGAGGTATGTTTTTTAGGAATTAGCTAGGTCTTCCAGGATGACTCTGAGGTAAATTCTGAAAGAAGCATGGAAGACCTAGCAAATCCCTTAAAGAGGACACATTTTTTTCAATGCGGATAGCTGAAAGCACAGGTACTGGTCCCATGGGTATAGAAGTCATACTGTATGCTTAACTAAGAAGCTGTCCCATCTTTTTTAGCATCCTAAGACATATTTTCCCTACTCTGCATCTGCTGAAAACAATAAGCAGCAATTCTTCAAATTCCTAGTGCTGTGCTCATTGCCAAGCATGGCTCCTTTGGTACAGAACATTATCTGTAATCAGGAGCTAACCAGAAACAAAAAGCTTAGTGCGATGTCCAACCCAAAGATTTGATTGTCCCAAACAAACTAGGAATCAGAAGTCAACTCTTGCTGGGTAAGGGAGCAATCAACTGTGCTGGGTTAATAGCACTCATTTTTTTGCTGAAGGTCCTCCCACTGGCAACAAGAGCTAAAAAAGAGCAATCAGGAAGCATTTACCCCACACAGAAATCTGTGAATGATAAGGCAGTATTTTATAGCAGGGCTGTCCAACTGGCGGCCCGGGGGCCGTATAAGGCCCCCCAGCCCATTCCCTCCGGCCCCCTGAGCTTTTTAATAAAAAATAAAAATTGAAAAATAAAATAAATTAATTAATTAAAAATAAATACCTACTTCCGGGTTTGGAGCAAGTATCGCGAGAATACGCAATCCACACGGGATTTCGCTGTCAACGCGAGATCACGCGGGCGTTCACCGCGAAATCCGGTGTGGCTTGGTTATTCCCGCGATACTCTTTGGCTACTCTACTACTGGATCGCTGAGGCCCACAGACGTGATTAGGACCTTCTTCGACTCAGTCGGTCGTCACCTCTCTCGTCGTCCAGGTGCTCCTGGATCCTGCGCGTTTGGAAAAGGTAGGCCGAAGCAGGGGGCTCCTCAGGGGGCTCCTCATTTCCTCCCCCCATCTCCCCTCATGTATTAAATATAAAATTAAATATATTTAAAGATGAAATAAGGGGAGATGGGATACATTAGGGGGAGGGAGGATGGAATTAAATATATTTAATATTAAATTAAAAATACGGGAGAGGGGGATGGAATTAAATATATTTAATATTAAATTAAAATAATTTAATATCTTATCCCTGCATTTTATCTCAGTAAAAGATTATATTTGACTGTATGCATGCAGGGGCAGGGGCGGAGCCGGGGGAGGGGCAGACCCTACGGCCCCCCAGGTCATCAGTGACCGGAATTCAGGCCCCTGGGCCGGTAGAAGTTGGACAGCCCTGTTTTATAGGATGGCAGTAGTTTCCCACCTTGGGTGAAAAGGGAAATGGATCATGGCCCCAGATGGGAAAATATAGTTACCTGGGCCCAGATGGGGCAGGCTCAGCGGCCCATGGCTCTCCATGCTACGGTAGAGTGTGGCCATTGCCACAATTTTCCGACGGTGGTTGCACAGCTTGGTCATGTCTTCGTCCCCCTTGGTGCCTTCACTTCCCATCACCATTGCTGCTGGGTCGAAGTTGAAAACCTAAACGCAACCAGGAAAGATGGGAAAAAACTCAGGGCTTCCCTTTCGCAGACCAGAGGAACAAGGGAAATGAAAAAGACTATGGTAGGAGTCCACCAGTTTTTTGCCTGAATTCAGAATAGGGTTGCGGTTAAGTGCCATAGGTGAATAGTTATTTCCTCATCACACCCATGAAATATCAAAAGCATCTTCTGCAAAGGCAGAACGACCCTATACTTGGTTTTCAAGAGGAAGTCATCGATTTCAACTGGAGCTACGTCCACCTAAGTGGAAACACTAGATAAAGCTTGACATAAATCTAAGGCAGAAACTCTGGTGAGTACTAAAAATAAGACATAAATAAATAAATAATCTGAGAAAGAAATTTTTTTTTTGTTTTCCCTACTTTCTCAACAAAACACTGGACCCTTAAATTGTTTAAACATCTTTCTCTTTTTCTAAAAATGATTGCGATTGGGACCTGTTCATTATGCTTTCAGAACAATGTTTTTGTGCGTGTGTGTGTGTGTGTCAGGAGTGACTTGAGAAATTGCAAGTCGCTTCTGGTGTGAGAGAACTGGCTGTCTGCAAGGACATTGCCCAGGGGATGCCAGGATGTGTTACCATCCTGTGGGAGAAGCCGGATCTGACAGACAGGAGCTCACCCTACTCCCTGGATTCAAACTGCCGATCTTTCGGTCAGCAGTCCTGCTGGCACAAGGGTTTATAACCCATTGCACCACTGGCTGCTCTTCAGAACAATGATAGGGGCATTTATCAACTGTAGGATTCAATAATTTGTTGAATGTGGCCAAAAGTAGAAGTACAATCATGTTATCGTTTAAAAGGAATAGACTATTAAGAGACAAAAAAACATTGGGTGGAGAATGAGGGGTTTGTAGTTTTATTAGTTGGTTAGCTGCAGTGAATAGTAGGTAGGTTTTTTTGTAGTTTCATATACAGGTCCTTCTCAAAAAATTAGCATATAGTGCTAAAGTTCATTATTTTCCATAATGTAATGATAAAAATTAAACTTTCATATATCTTCAATTCATTGCACACCAACTGAAATATTTCAGGTCTTTTTTGTTTTAATACTGATGATTTTGGCATACACATCTCAAAAAATTAGCATATTCCATCCGACCAACTATACTAATTTTTTGAGACAGTATTTTTGGGTTTTCAGGAGCTGTATGCCAAAATCATCAGTACAAAACAAAAAAAAAGACCTGAAATATTTCAGTTGGTGTGCAATATAAGAAAGTTTAATTGTTATCATTACATTATGGAAAACAATGAACTTTAGTACTATATGCTAATTTTTTTAGAAGGACCTGTAGCTAAAGTGCTTGCTTGTGTGATTTTTTAAATATCTTTCCTGAATAAAAAATATTATTATTTTTTAAATTGAGGTCACATTTTTGATGTGAGGAAGATCTGTCATTCATTTAGAACTGCCAGTTGAATTCTAGACTGGGGACAAGGTGCAGAATAGTGGGGGCACCCACTGACCAAAATATTATTAGATTAAATCCTAATAAACAAAAACATTTGATAGAGATGGTTTTGTTAAAGACCGTAAATTAATGGATGCCAGTTGTCATAGAGGGCCAGCCTCCCACAACAGGTAAACTGTAGCAAAATCCCATCATCATCCCCAGCTACATGCTCACAGGCTTTTAAGACAGAAAGTTTTTAAATAACAAGCCAGGGGTGTTCTTTTAAGCTACAGTATATACTACTTTCATTATTTTAACATTTTTAATAACTGCACGTTTAATACTTTTAAAATATGTATATATTGTAGGTTTTTAATTGCATTGCTTTTAATGTTGTGAGCCGCTTTGGGTCTTGATTAGGACATGGAAGCAGGATTTAAATAAATGTAATAATAATTGTGTTTTCGAAGGTTTTCATGGGCGGAATCACTGGATTGCCATGAGTTTTTCAGGCTGTGTCGCCATATTCCAGAAGCATTCTTTCCTGATGTTTTGCCCACATCTGTGGCAGAAATCCTCAGAGATTGTGAGATCTGTTGGAAACTAGGAAAGTGGGGTTTATATACCTGTGGAATGTCCAGGGTGGGAGAAAGAACTCTTGCTTGTTTTCCACAGATATATAAACCCCACTTGCCTAGTTTCCAACAGATCTCACAACCTCAGAGGATGCCTGCCATAGATGTGGGTGAAATGCCAGGAGAGAATGCTTCTGGAACATGGCATACAGCCTGGAAAACTCACAGCAACCCAGTAATAATAATTAACATATATACCAGTGTTGCATTTTGTTTGTGGCTTTTTCTTTCCTTCTTCCCTTTCCCACATACACCTCGTCCCTCTCTCTTTTCTTTCCTTCTTTCCTTGCTTTTCCTGGCCCCAACCAACCAACCAACCAACCAATATACATACATACTCTGGCTTTATCTATATAGACAAAAAACCTACATACATACTTTGACTTTTGTCTATATAGACAAACAAACATGCATACGATATCAATAAAAGTCAAAAGTATGCATGTGCATATGTTTGTTGGTTTGTTCGTTTCGTCCAGAAAGACTCCTATGTGGCTTGATGGATCTGGATCAAACTTGGCCCCCATACTCTCCATTACCCAACTTAAAATACTTGTTGGGTTTTGAATTAAATGAAAAATTGGTTCCTTTTGGGGCAGGGTGGCCAAAACTAAAACAGTATATGGATAGGAAGGCCACTTCAGAGGGAGAGGCAATGAAAGCATGCTAGTGTGTCACCAGGGACACACTGTTGGAGCCACTCATAGGATTGGATGATTGCCATGGAGACATTGTGAGGAAGGCCTTTTCAAAGGGACAGGCAAACATGGATATGTGGAGAAGAAGGGAGAAAGCAAGCAGGTGGCAGAGAGGGGAAAGGAGAAGGAAGGGAAAGGAAGAAAAATAGAAAAGGTATATGAGGGAAAGGGAGGAAGGAAAGAAGGAAGGAAAGAAGGAAGAAGAAAGGGAGAAGAAATGGAGGGGTGGAGGAAATAAAGAAAAATAGGGATGGAGGGAGAGAATGGGGGAGGGTATGGGGGAAAGAACGAAAGAAAGAAAGAAAGAAAGAATGAAAGAGGGAAAGGGGACAAAGGAAATGAGGGAAGAAAGAAAAAGGCAGACAAAAAAGGAAGAAAAATGGATAGAAAGAAGAGTGGGTAAAGTGTACGAGGAAAACCAAAGGAAGAAGGAAAGAAAGAAACAAACAAACAGAAACAGAGAGGGGGACTAGTTCGAAGAATGAAAGAGAAGAAGGAAAGAAACAGCCGCAAAGAAAATGAATAGCTGGGCAACACCGGGTGTATATATGCTATGCAGTTATGACATAGAGAAGATTTATACTTAAAACTATGGAATGTGCTATTGGTTGTTATGGGCCCTCAAGCCAACTCTTGAGTTTTGGAGACTTCTCCATAGTTCTCTTTATAGGATAAGTAACGGTATGTATTGCCACAATACTTAAAGACAGCCACCAATGTGTATGGCTTTAAAAAAGAATCAAGCTGGAGAACAGTAACTAATCTATATATATATAAAGGAAGAGTCATCATGGAATGACCGTCCCAAACAGAGAAACCTTACAACGCAGAAACACCAAACTTGCCAACAGAAATAGGCCTCAGACAAGGTACGTTTGTAGCAAAGAAACTTTCCCCCCCAAAACCTAAAAGGCCCCCAAAACAATGAGTAAAAAAACCCTACATTTCCCAGCATCCTCCGGGGCTGCCAACGACTCTCCCAGCCTCTACATTCTGAGAACATGATTGGCTGCCAATAAGGGCGGATTTGCATAACTCCTGTACTGGCTAGCCAACATGAACATTCCGACCCATAATAAACTGTCAGAGGAGGATAAGGCAAAGGGCTGAGGCACAAACACAAACACCCAATTCACTTGCCACAGAAAATTTACACCCCTACAAATCACAGACCACGCCCAAAATTGACAGTAAGGCTTCATTAACATAATTTCCCTGACTAGGCCTCACTTAATGGAATGCTGTTTACGCTCTGAATTGACAGCAAGGCTTCATTAACTTGATTCTCCCGACTAGCCCTCAGCTCATTGGACATTGTGTATGGCCTGAATTGACAGTAAGGCTTCATTAACTTGCTGTTCCTGACAAGGCCTCAGCTCATGGGACATTGTGTATGGCCTGAATTTACAGTAACCTACCTTGGCACACAGAGCCCCTATGACCCACGCTACATTCTACTACAGTTTGGAGGAGGGTGGACCATGGATTATGGGACTTGAAGTACCTCCATGGATAATGGGATTTGTAGTACTTCAAAACCCATCATTCCCCACAGACCACTGTGTCCCAGAACCAAGACCGATAAAGACCAAACTTGGCAAACACTGCCCCCCATGACCCACACTCCATCCGACTGCAGATTAGAGGAGGACACACCATGGATAATGGGATTTCAAGTACCTCCACTCACTTCCAAAGTACCCCACCCACACACGCATCAACCTCTACATCAACACAGCAAACGGAAAGACAAAAAACATTGTATATCCAAAAGCTATGCAGAACGCCAGCAACACCACACAACAACAACTCCACAGGACTCCAACATCCCACCCACCAAAACAACCCACAACAACACAGCCATGACCCCAACAACACCATAACTAAGAACAACTCCAACCCTTACATACTCAGACTTCCTCGCATCTCCAAAATAGGGCACAGCAACGCGTGCCGGGTACAGCTAGTAGCTATATATTACCTCCTGGTACCAGGGGGATTAGTCTTTTGAATACTAATTGTTTGAATACTAAACTGCTCCTACGTCTTGGCTGATGCATTGTGTGGCTTGACCAGAGCGGCTTTTGGTTTGATCCAGCAAGGCTTTTTATGATACCATGGATTCTGCTGCTACTGTGCTTCCCTGGTATGAAAAGGCGCTGGGTATGTTCTATGACAAGATGAAGAGAAAGCCTTTGACCCTCATTGTATTGTAAACTTTGGCATGGCTGAAGCAAAGGGATTGTGGGATCTCAAGTGCAAAACATCTGCAGGCAACCCACTCCCTGTTGCAGGAGACATTTCTGGGTCACATAGAGCAAGGGTCAGTCCCTGATTGTGAAACCTCTCCACTTCTCCCAGAATCCTTTGCAATATACACAGGGTTCTTGGCAGGCGGTACCTATGGTATAAGGTTCCCTAAAGGTTGAAAGCCACTGCTCTGAGCAGAACTAAAAAATATGTTGCTGGCACAGGAAGGAGCTGCTGCTGCTGAACGGTACACTAACCCATCCAAGCCACATACACATGTTCCTTTCCAAAATAGCTGCTAGTGGCTGGTGCGGTGAATGAGCCCCTGGTCATAGATCCAACGTGCTGTTCTTTAGATTAAAGGGCAGCATTTGGCAGAACTTTCCAAGTCTTTTTCTAGCTCTAGGATCATAGAACCGGCATGTCCCTTTCAAATCATTGGAAGCACAGCAATTCCCTCCAAGGCAGGAAACTCTTGTTGCATGGATTATGTCCAAGCTGGATTCTGCAGCCTGCATTTAAGCAACTAGACCACATTTATTGTTTTCTAAATCATTCTTAAAATTGGGGAGATTTAAAAAAAAAACAATTTTCTGCTCTTTCCATTTTGGTTTTACTTGTAATGATGACGAGCAAGCAAGGAGTCAGACCAAACACCAAAGCCCTACCCACAAATGTTGTCAGCCATCCTTCTATCTTTTCATAATCATCACATGGTGACCTAATATCTAACCATTTGCAACAATGAGGTCTAAACACTTGAAAGGTATGAGGAGACCTTGCATTTCCAGGAAACAGAATGCAATGGCCAATGCTAAATCTAGGCATTTTTAGCATTCACACATAATCTTTCCTTTAGCTAAAGCAGGCCTATTCAACCTGTGGCCCTATATGTGTTTGGACCTCCAATAACAACAACAACAACAATAATCCTCTACCAGCCCGCAACACAGGAAGAACACCATCATCCCCACGTCAGCATAGGCAAATCTGTGCTTAAGTCCATTCAGCAGTTCACCTATCTGGGAAGCATCAGACGCCAAGATTAATAAAGGGATAGATCACAGATTAGCAAAGGCATATAGTGCATTTGGAAGGCTTCACAAAAGAACCTGGAGCAACAAGCACCTGAGGCAAAGCACCAAAATCAGTATGTACAGAGCTATCATACTGTCTATTCTCCTATATGGGTCTGAAACATTGGTCACCTATTGCCAACACCTATGACTCCTTGAACACTTTCATCAGCGCTGCCTTCGCACAATCCTAAATATATACTGGACCGACTATGTGACTAATGTTGCTGTCCTTGAGCAAGCAGGGATCACCAGCATTGAGGCCATGCTATTGAGAACACAGCTGCGCTGGGCAGGCCATGTCTCTACAATGGGGACCACCGCCTCCCAAAGATACTACTCTATGATGAACTTGCCACGGGTCAGCTCAAGAGAGGCGCCCCCAAAAAGAGATATAAGGACTCCCTGAAACAACATCTCAGGCTCGGCCAGATTGATCACCAACAATGGTCCACCCTGGCCTCACATCGGGAGGCTTGGAGACGCACTATCCACAATGCTGCGGCCTCTTTCGAGAAGACACGCCGAATGGGTCTCGAAGAGAAATGACAATGCAGAAAGAACAGCAACTTGGAAACAACATTACCCAAGGAGACTTTCTGCTGTACTTTCTGCAACCGAACTTGCCTATCTCAGATTGGCCTTTTTAGTCATCAATGCGCTTGCAAAAAGCGTGGGATGAGTCCTTCCTAAGAATCTTCGTTTGCGAAGTAATGCCGAGAATAACTTCTTTATTTATACCCCACCCCCTCTCTCTGAAGGGACACAAGGGCGGCTTACAACAATCAACAAATACAAAAATAATATAAGCAATAGAGAATTCCCAGAAGCCCTAGCCAGCTTGTTCAGTGGCTAGGAATTCTGGGAGCTGAAGTCCAAAACACAAGATGAAGAGCCCTGATCTGAAGCATCCCAACCAAATACCGATCCCTTAGTCCTTAAAAATACTCCATGTCAAGAAACTCCAGAACATGAGTAGACTACTGGTTGAGCTGTGTGTCCCGTAATCTAGCCTTCCATACCTTCCATATTAGATCAATAGTGTCACAGAATGAGAGTTTGCAAGGTTCAAGGGCCAGAATTATTTCAATCGAAAAGAAAAGAACCATGAAAAGAGCTGCCACTTTGAGCTTTGGAACCTGATCTGGAAGTTATCCTAATTACAATGAAAATCATTTCATTATAACTTGGATCTTGCATAAGCAATAAAGGCCCCTTAGTTGGTCATGCTTGTAAGGTGATTTGGGAAACTACTATCCAAAGAAGTAAGTTTTCTTAGTTTAGTCTGGATCTGACTCCAGTCAGGCCACCACCACTATCATACTCATAACAGAAAAGTCACCCTTTTTTTATCTCTTCTTAGGCATGTGAAAATTTTGAACATATCTGATCATTTCTACAGGACTAAATATATACAGATGTTTATGGCAATCCCCACTCCCTTGCAGTAGAATGAATCCCATCCCTGAGACATGAGATGCAGACTTGGTGATTCTCTGTTGTCATTTTGAGAAGCAGAATGGGAGGGCGGGCTCACTAAAAATCTAGGGGTCTTCACAACTAGTGATTTTTTTAACGTTCGTTGGAACAGTAGAGTCAGCAGTAGAGTGTCTGTTTTGCATGCAAGAGGCCCCTGAGTTCAATCCAGACATGGACGAGAAAGATGACTTCCTGAAAACAGAGACAGCAGTTGTCAGGCAAGATGGACCAATGATCTGACCTGATGCTAAGCTTCTGTTTCTTTACTTGATTCTTTACAGAGTCTTACTTTCCTATATATCAGGCATAGGCAAGCTTCAGCCCTCTGGGTGTTTTGAACTTCAACTCCCACCATTACTAATAGCCAGTAAGCTGGCTGAGAGTTGACATCTAAAAAACCCGGAGGGCCAAAGTTTGCCCATGCTATACAGTCATAAATAAATCTAGAAATTATAGTTAAAAATGAACTTAAAAAACTGGATTGACTTATTAATGGGTTAACCCTTATTAAAAAATAAACCTGAGTAGATAGGTCTCCCTGGTGGCACAGCGGGTTAAAACCTTGAGCTGCTGAATTTGCTGACCGAAAGGTCGGTGATTCGAATCTGGGGAGTGGGATGAGTCACGGCTGTTAGCCCCAGCTTCTGCCAACCTAGCAGTTCAAAAACATGCAAATATGAGTAGATCAATAGGTACTACTGCTTCTGTGGGAAGGTAACGGCGCTCCATGATGTCATGCCAACTACATGACCTTGGAGGTGTCTATGGACAACACCGGCTCTTTGGCTTATAAATGGAGATGAGCACCACCCCACTGAGTCAGACATGACTAGACTTAATGTCAAGGGGAATGTAAAAGGGAAACGTTTACCTAGATTTAATGTCAAGGGAAACCTTTGCCTTTACTTTTAGAGTAGTGAAAGGCAGAAGCTTAGTCTATCCTGGGAGAATTAAAAGATGGATGGAGCCGTTTGTTCTCTCCGCTACAGCGTTGTATCTGACTGGTTTGAATGCCTGGGTGAGAAAATGGCAGCCAGGGACAGCTCTCCATAGAAAAACCTTTGACTTACCCACAGGTCATATGAAAATCTGTAATTCTGGCTCCAAGATCTACCCTTATACATGAGGTCAATTTATACACCAGTATATACTGAACTTGAGCCAAGTGAGGCAGTCTCAAGCCCAGAACCAAACCTCGATGCCGGATGTGAACGACACTCCCTCCAAAGCCTTGTTACCTTATGCACGTTGAGGGGACACTCCAGGCCACACTTGCAAGTGCCGTCTGCCAGCAGGTACGCACGGGTCTGCTCCAGCGAAGCCAGGCTTGTGCCGCTTGGACTGAGAGAAAGAATGGAGAGAGCATTAGGGGTACGAAGACCAGGGAAAAGAAGGCGGCCAAGGAAGGGGGGGGGGTGGCATGGCTCACCTGATGTAGCGCACTCTGCCCTCTTCCACCCTGCGCTGCCAGCCCACAGGCACAGGAGTGACCGCCGGGCGCCCACCTCGATCCAAACCAGAGCAATCATCGCCGCCATTCATTGTGCTCCCTCAGCGCTTGGGCACCTGAAAGAATCCATGGTCACCGAGGTGCGTGACACACCAACAGCTGGACAGCACTTGGGCAAGTGTGGCTGATATTAGCAGGGGAAAGGAAGGGTTGGTAACCATGGCAACAGGGTCTCAGGTCAAACCTAAGTGAGGCATGGCCTAGTCTAGTTGTCAAGGCCTGGCAGTAGCTGCATGGCCTCGGCCCCCAACACAAACTGAAAACACAACACAGTTTCCCTGTTAGCTGCTCTCAAAATATGGTGGCCCTGCCCCAGTACCTCGTAGCCATTTGGGGAAAACAAACAGCTCCTCTCTGCGTCTTTGCTAGCCTGGAAAGGTGAGATCAAATCTAGGAGAGCGAGAGGCTCAGTGTGTGTGGTCAGGGTTATTATTAGCTAAGCTAGGAAGAGACTGGCTTAGAGCCAAGCTCCACAACCAGCAAAATCACAACACAATCTTTCTGGGACTGGACCACTTTAGAATTCCAGTAGTAGTGCTGGTGGGGATATTTATTCGCATGGGAACATGCCATTGGAGCTTTGTTTTTGCTTCCAACAAGAAAGTCTTGAGAGAAGTAACATTCGCACCTACAGTCTGAAGTAGGGTTGCCATTTTTTGATATAAGAAATAAGGGACATTTATGGGATTTTTCACAAAAATAAGGGACACTTCATTAAACTCAAACATTAGGTAGAAATAGTTTTATTAACAGAATAAGATAATGATTGAAACTCACAAAAGAAACCGACCCACGACCTCTTAACAGTACTCGGTATGTTTCTGCATGCTTTGTCATGCAGAAAAGACATTATTAGAACTACCTAATTTTCTCCATCTGTATTTAGTACTTGACTTTGCTGACTTTAAAAGTGCGCTGTCTAAACATTAAAATAAAATAAATTTTATAAGACAGTATATCATGATTATTATGTCAATAGTTAATGGTATAGTATAGGATACACAGCATTGTATAGTATTGGGATGCACAGATAGGCCTATTTTAAGAGTAACTCTCAAGCAAGCAGAAACTATCTTTATCCAACATGATCCAACATTCCCCTTGGGTAACGGTTAATTAGTCTACTGTAGTTTGAAAAAGTCCTGTATCGCCTCTTCCTTCCAACGGGGACGCAGGCTGCCCTGCGAGTTGGAATCCCTGGGCAGGCATTGCCGTGGAAAGCGCAGCGCGCACCTTCCTCTGGTCAACCCCACCCAGTCCTGTCCTGCTAGTCGAAAATAAGGGACAGGGCCTGAAAATAAGGGACACAAATTTTAGGGCCAAAATAAGGGGCGTCCCTTAGAATAAGGGACATATGGGAACCCTAGTCTGAAATGCGACAGTCCCAGAAGGCCTCTGCTATGTAACTTGGGTCGACACTTTTGGATGGGGAAAGAAAGAGGCTTGTCAGCTGGAATACTTAAACTGCAATGGAACAGAATGCCAAAAGGTCAGGATTTGCCCACCGAAGAAACGAACATAGAGGCAGAGCAAGAAGTGAGAGTTCAGCAGGACCAAGGCTGCAATTGTACAGAGCCAGGGAGACGGCTTCTGCATCCTCCAAGGCCCCATTCTCCATATTGCCTGCCCCCCTTTCCCCCCATATGCACTGGGCAGCTCTGACCTACTAAACTCTCTCAGGAGGGAGCCGTGAAACGGCAAACAGCTGGCTGATCCTTTAATCCCAGCTCTGCTCAGCGGATGGCTCCTACCTGCTCATGGCTGCAAACCTCGCGGCAGGCGGCTTTAAGGGTGGGCACGCTCCCTCGGGGCACTCATAATCCAGCAGCCTCGGTTCTGCAGTCCAAGCCAGCCAGGTCACAACCGCTCCGTGCAGTGCCACACTAGCCCACACCTAGAGGGAGGGAAGGAGGAAGGAAGGTATTATGCCATGGGTCAAGGGGGAGAGGAAGGGAGATAAGAAGATTTCCTCTGCTGCTGTTCTATCTTTTCAAGTCGGTTCCGACTTCTGGTAACCCCCAGGCCAGGGGTGCTCACACTTTTTCAGCATGCAAGCTACTTATAAAACAACCAAGTCAAAATGATCTACTTACCCACTATTCAGAGAGCCATAAAAGCAAAATATTTGGAAATTTATTTCAGTGAGAGCCATATAATATATTTTAAGACTGAATTCAACTAAATGTGAGTATAATAAGCCCCTGAATTTATTCATAATAATAATGATGATGATATTCATTCAGCCTCTGCTGCTGCTGCTGCTGCTACTACTACTACTACTACTAATAAGAGTAACAACAAAAACAATAGGTTCCTAGAGTAGAAGGAGACCTCCAAGGGCCATCCAGTCCAACCTCCTTCTGCCATAAGGGAAAAACACAAAGCATTCCTCACAGATGGCCATTCAGCCTCTGATAATAATAACAATAATAACAATAACAACAACGGGTTCCTAGAATAGGAGGAGACCTCCAAGGGCCATCCAATCCAACCTCCTTCTGCACCTGGGCGGCGTCGGGAGCCTGCGGGATGGCACTGAGCCTTCCTCCCGCCCTGCCTGCGATCTACCAGGACACCCTACGAGATCGACCAGTAGATCGCGATCTACCTAATGAGCACCCCTGCCCGAGGCAAACATATTGTGGGGCTTCCTTGGCACATTTATTCAGAAGGGGCTTGCCATTGGATTCCTCTGAGGCTAAGTTAATATGACTTGCCGCCCTGTGGATTTCCATTGCCAAGAGGGGGTTGAAATCATATTCTTGGGTACCTCACTGTAGAATTTATGCACCCCTTTAAATGCCATGGCTATGGGTTCCTGGGATTTGTAATTTGGTGAAAAACAGCACTCTTTGGCATAGAAGGTTAAATAACTTGTAAACAACAGCTCCTATGAGTCCATACATTGAGCCATGGGACTTAAAGCTGTGTCAAACTGCATTCATTCTATAGTTTTTATGCCCACCCAGACCAACATTCATAAGAACATAAGAAGAGCCATGCTGAATCGGACCTCAGCATCTAGTCCAGCATTCTGTGTCACACAGTGGCCCACCAGTTGTACACGGGGATCTCGAGCAGAAGGGAGGGCAAAACCCTGACCTGCTCCCGACCCCCCACAACCAGTACCCAGGGAAATCCTGCCTACCTCAACCAACTCCGAGGTGGCACTTGAATGTCCTTTTCAGTAACTACCGATACACTTGGTATCCGTGAATCTGTCTAATTCAAACTGCTACAGCACACTGGCAGGATTATGCATGGATGTCCTTTAAAAAAAGAGCTATCTGGGCCAAACAATTCTTGAAGTATGATGGCAGCCTTCAAGGATCATCTGCAAGCCAGAAAAAAACAAAAACTTATTTTCTTGAAGGTTTAAAACACTTTATTATGTTCACTGTGTTGTCGAAGGCTTTCGTGGATGGAATCACTGGGTTGCTGTGAGTTTTCCAGGCTGAATGGCCTTGTTCCAGGAGCATTTTGCTATATTGTGTTGTAGAAAGAAGGCAAGAAAAGACATGACACATATATACACAAGCATCACACGTGTGTTCCCTTCGCAAAACACCCTAAGGGGAAAGTGATGGGGAAATGGTCAGCCCTTGGCATTTGCTTCTCAATGACTAGTATACTCTAGGCCAGCAGTTCTCAGCCTGGGGGTCACGACCCCTGAGGGTCGCAAGGGGGTGACAGAGGGGTCGCCAAAGACCACAAGAAAACACAGTATTTTCTGTTGGTCATGAGGGTTCTGTGTGGGAAGTTTGGCCCAATTCTATCATCGGCGAGGATCAGAATGCTCTTCGACTGTAGGTGAATCATAATTCCCAGCAACTACAATTCCCAAATGTCAAGATCTATTTTTCCCAAACTCCACCACATTTGGGCATATTGAGTATTTGCGCCAAGTTTGACCCAGATCCATCATTGTGTGAGTCCACAGTGCTCTCTGGATAGAGGTGAACTACAACTCCAAAACTCAAGGTCAATGCCCAGCAAAACCTTCCAGTATTTTCTGTTGGTCATGGGAGTTCTGTGTGCCAAGATTTGTTTATTTCATCATTGGTGGCGTTCAGAATGCTCTTTGATTGTAGGTGAACTATAAATCCCAGCAACTGCAACTCCCAAATGACAAAATTAATTCTGCCCAACCCCACCAGTATTCAAATTTGGGCATATCAGGTATTTGTGCCAAATTTGGTCCAGTGAATGAAAATACATCCTGCATATCAGATATTTACATTGCAATTCATAACAGTAGCAAAATAACAGTTATGAAGTAGCAACGAAAATAATTTTATGGTTGGGGGTCACCACAACATGAAGAATTGTATTAAGGAGTCACGGCATCAGGAAGATTGAGAAACACTGCTCAAGGCCCTCCTGATCCACAAGGTTGAACAAAATGCATGTTCCTTTGCCACCTGGTATCTGAGGGCGAGATGTTGCCTGGAAGAGTATGATGGAAGAAGTGGAGGACTTTGAAACCTTGGAGAAGTGGTGGCAAGCAGGGTGGTAATCTAAAGGCACATCCTAGCCTACTTTACTTCCAACTTCCTGGTCTAGATACCTGTATTTACCCGAGTCTAATGCACCATCGAATCTAATGCACAGCTCAATTTTCAAAACCCTGAAACCAAAGTATTTGCTGACTAATGTAATGCGCAGCAACAAAAGGTGTATTTTTTGCAACATGGCCATCACAGTTGCTGCCTGCTTAGAATTCCTTTAAAAACAAAAGTGTTAGAGCACCAAAGCTTCTGGCAATGGAAAACAAAACCTTGAGGTACAGTTATGCTATAGAATGAATCCACTTTAACTTCCTTAGTTCAATGCTATGGAGTCATGGGGTCTGTAGTTTTATAAGGTATTGAGCCTGCTCTGCCAAAAAGTGTGGATGCCTCACCAAACTACAAATCCCAGGATTACATATCATCCATCTATGACAATTAAATAACAGGTGACATCCCTCAAATGCATGCTCAGAGGTATCCTGAAACAGCTTCCACTTTTGCTTTGGCTCACCACTAAGATTACTGAATTACTGTAAGTAGAACTAATGCACACCCTAATTTTGGCAAGGTGGTTTAGCCAAAAAAAAAAGAGGTGAGTGTTAGATTTGAGTAAATACAGTATTCAGTATTATTAAGTGACAGAATCCTTCAGGTAGAGAACAGGCATCATCACCATAGGTCAAGATATAATTGTTGCATTGCTTGAAAACCTGTACTAGAATTAAAAAAAAAGAAAATTAGAGAGAAATATTTCAGGCCAGCCTGCACTATCATGGACTTATTCTCTACCTGCAGGGAAGTGTTAATGTAGCACAATATGTCTTGTAGGGCAGTGTTTCCCAACCTTTTTTGAGCCGCGGCACACTTTTTACATTTGCAAAATCCTGGGGCACACCACCAACCAAAATGACACAAAATGACACTCTAACACAGTAATATATATAGTTAATATGTTTTTAAATGTATTTATACACTCAGTGTGAAACCTGAGCCTATTTTGATGAACTCAACATAGATATCCTGGCAGGAATGACAGAAAGACACAAACTTCCCACACAGAACTCCCATAACCAAGAGAAAATGCTATAAGAGTTTGGTGGGCATTGACCTTGAGTTTTGGAGTTGTAGTTCACCTATATCCAGAGAGTACTGTGAACTCAAACAATGTTGGATCAGGACCAAACTTGGCATGAATACTCAATATGCCCAAATATGAAGGCAGATGGAGTTCAGGGGAAATAGACCTTGACATTTGGGAGTTGTAGTTGCTGGGATTTATAGTTCCCCTACAATCAAAGAGCATTCTGAACCCCACCAATGATAGAACTGGGCCAAACTTCCCACACAGAACCCCCAGGAGGCAAGAGGAGGTCTCTATTTGGGGAATAGGGAGGTGGGCCTTCTCAATGCATGGAGAGGGAGAGACCAAGTAGACAACGGGTGGAGAGGAGGGTGTTTGTAATTTTGTGCCTTTATTGAGGTAGGTTTCTTAGGGTTTTTATACTTCAACACACTAGACTCTCCCCCCTCCCCTCCTGGAGGTTCCAATTTCCCACGGCACACCCGATGATTGCTCACGGCACACTAGTGTGCCCTGGCACACTGGTTGGGAAACACTGTTGTAGGGCAACACATGCAATCCATAGCCTGTAATATGAGGTACTACAAGTTCGTCTTGTCACATCTGAGCTCTTACTAGCTCCTTCTACTGCACATGTAGATTAGGTCAACAACTATTGATTTGGATGAGCCTTCCTTTCACTACAGGATTTCCTGCAATGACTGGCCAAAAAAATCAACAGGTAAGGTTTCTACTGTGACTATTCTCTATTACAAGGCACTGCACCTTTTGGTTCGCCATGCTCTCCAAGGCACATATGAAAGGGCAAAGAGAAGGCAATGTTCCTTTTAAAAAGTGGCAACCCTAGGCAAACACAAAGGTAAAAAGTACACACAGATTTCTCCCTTGTCACACAGAACCTACTTTTTCGATTATATGTATGTCCTTGAATTATGTCATGCCTCTGAGCTGGCTATAAGTACACAAATGGACAAATATAACATAGAATAAGTTATGCGAAGACATGTTAGCATAGGCTGAAGCTCAGGTGCAAAAGGCTCAGTGAGCACAAATGATAAAAAAGGGCAGGGGAGCAGTTTGAACTTCAGAAGAATTAGAACCACTGAAAAACTGTTGGACTACTTTCTGCCCATCCAAATCTGTTAACTTATGTAGGAGAAATGAGTGGTCCTTCAGATGTTGGTAAAGGTTTTCCCTGACATTAAATGCACCGGGAATGTGGCACAGCTGGCTAAGTGTCAGCTGCATAAGATCTCTCTGACCAGTAGATCATGAGTTCGAGGCCAGGTCGAGGTGGGTGCTCGACCTTTAAGTGTAGCCTGCTGTTGACCTTTGCAGCCCGAAAGACAGTTGCATCTGTCAAGTAGGAGATGAAGATACCACATTAAGTGGGGAGGCATATTTTGACTGAATTATGAGGCCATTCAAGAACTCCAGGAACGCTGAGGAATGCGGAAGGAACAAGGGACGTTGAGAGATGAATGCGTCAGCTCCCCCTGGTGGCCAGAGTTTGCCTCTGTTCGTCTATATGTGTGTATGTGGAAACGGCAGGGATTGTCTGCTAAGTATGTGTACCTGTAATCCGCTCTGGGTCCCCTTCGGGGTGAGAAGAGCGGAATATAAATAAAGTAAGTAAATAAATAATAGTGGAGTCCAACTCTAGGGGGTGGTGCTCATCTCCATTTCTGAGCCGAAGAGCCGGCATTGTCTTTAGACGCCTCCAAGGTCATGTGGCCAGCATGACTGCATGGAGCGCCGTTACCTTCCTGCAGAAGTGGTACCTATTGATCTACTCACATTTGCTTGTTTTCGAACTGCTATTTTGGCAGAAGCTGGGGCTGACAGTGGGATCTCACCCCGCTCCTCGGATTTGAACTGTCAACCTTTCAACAGATCAGCAATTAAACCCGCTGCGCCATCAGGGGGCCCCATTGTTGAGCTATAACTCCTACTATTTCCTACAATGGTGAAAACTAATACTCAACAACATATGGAAGAACTTCCTGGCAGTAAGAGTTATTTGAAGTGTTTTTCTTGTTGAGGTCCTTGTTGTTGTTGTTTATTTGTCATTTATTTGTCACATTTCTATACCGCCCCTCTCAGCCCGAAGGCGACTCAAGGCAGTCTCTGCCCTCAATACAACACAAGCAACAAGGTAAAAAATAACCATAAAATAACAAATTAACAATTAAAAACATACAATTGCAGTCTCAGCGTCATGTTGAAATCACATCGTCGTCATTCCATATATCTAATTAAGCCTTATATTTCATCAGCAAATGCCTGCTCAAATAGCCAGGTCTTGACTTTCTTGCGAAATGTCAGGAGGGAGGGGGCCGATCTGATGTCTCTAGGGAGAGCGTTCCAAAGCCGAGGGGCCACCACTGAAAAGGCCCTGTCTCTCGTCCCCACCAGCTGCGCCTGCGAAAAAGGCGGGACCGAGAGCAGGGCCTCTCCAGATGATCTTATACATCTGTTGTTGTTGTGAAGTGGATTGTGCTGCCTGGGAGTGGGCAGGGGCTCCTTCCATGGAGATTTTGAAGCAGAGGCTGGATGGCCATCTGCTGGAGATGCTTGGGTTGTGTGTTCGTGCATGGCAGAATGGGGTTCAACTGGATGCCCTTGGGGTCTCTTATGACTCTAGGATTCTAAGGAGGGCCGTATGTTTCCCAGCTCTTATGAATATCCTACTATCTTGGTCTATTTTTGGAAACTTTTCCTAGCTTGTTTCCTAAAGGCAATACTTACTCACTCAAGGCAACTTGGGGCACGGTTATTTAGCAGCCTGGAGTGTTGGCTGGGAAACCTACACCCATCAAACCAGCCCTGGATCGGACGCTGTACAACTGGTCATATGTAGCCATGCTGTAGTCATAAAAAAAACTTTAGAGCAAATGAGAGCCACCACCATGGTTGCCAGCTGGGCAGAAGAAGCCAAACAAAAACCAGCTTGACATGCTCTAATGCCTTTAATCATGTTCTCCTGGCAATTTTTTTTCACAACATGGAGATAAACCTTACCCCTTACCAGGCATGTAGCTGGGGGGCTAAGGGGCTTCAGCCCCCCGAAATTCTCAGGGTGGTCCGCGAAAGGCCTTACTGGTACATTATTTAAACTGTTATGTTTATTCATATCATGATCTGATCACCATGTTCATTATATCCCACATTAATGGGGTTATTGGGATAACAATACAAAAGGTTTGCTAGGGTAGACCCTCTTCCACCCAGTCTCAGCCCCCCCGAACCAAACTCAGCCCCCTCCCCCCGAATCAAAATCCTGGCTACGGCTCTGTCCCTCACTAATTCTGCACATCAGGTGATTAGTTTACAGGAATGTAGGAGCTTCATCACAGCTCTTCAGAGCTGCTCTCAGAAATCCAGGGAAATAATACAGCACCAGGAAGGAGTTAACACAGTCACGAAAACACTTCCAATCGGACCCACCTTTTCACTCCCGGATTGGTGGCGTCACTTGTAGGTGGGGCTACAGCACTATAAAAACAAGTTTCCTGGCTGCAGTTAGGTGAATGTGGAGAGGGTCCTGTTTCGCTTATGCTAAAGCTCCCACTTTTCATGGAGCTTAGTGAGAACCAGAAAGCAGTAATGAAACAGCAGATGTGGCACATTCATTCTTCCTTTCAAAGTACACTCGGGTTTTCCTACCTTCTCCAGAGAAACCTGCACTTTTCTTCTGAAGCTCAATAACACTAAGAAGGGGAAAACAAGAAGATGAAATCCCTCTCCTCCTTTAATTAGTAGAATGATGTAGGACCCTCTTGAGATCTGGTTCTGTGCTCAGATACTGCAAAACCTAATGCCTGGACTCAAGGGTAGCATTATGTTGGTGCAAGTGTGACGAATGGATAAGCATGCTACCTAAATGACAACATCTAACAACAAGACATGCTCCATGGCAATCCACAACGTGCAGCTCACTCAAGCAAAATGTATTGGAAGAATTTGAGGGCCATCTATTACATATAATAAAAGTCAGTGTTTGCAGTGCAAAAGCTGTCACTGTGCGGAGGAATATGTGCCAGCGCTATTCCTGCCATTGTGGGATTCAACACAGCGGGCTCTAACTGGCCAGCCTCAGAACTCCAACATTCTACGGCCCCAGACAGAGGAGATTGGTTGCCACTAAAATGGAATTTGCATAACTGTATCCAAATTCAAACATTCAAAAGTGACTCAGAGGGAAAGGCCTCAGGCTGTCAGCCACTGAGGCCCACAGAACTGACAGATCAGGACCAAACTTGGCAAACAGACGACCAATGGCCCACTTCACAACCTGGTGTGGTTTAGGGCAGGATGGGCCACGAATGATGGGATTTGCAAGGGAGGGGGTCATTCACTTCCCAAACACTAAAGCCCCTATAAAACACAAACCAGCCCCAAAATTGACAGAAAGCTGAAGCTGGCTTGATTTTCCTGACTAGCTTCATCTCGCAGTACCTTCACTAAGTTCCTGAGACCACTGCAAGCCACATAAACATCTAATAGGAACCAACCTTGGCACACAATGCCTTCCTCAACCTGGGCACCACCGGGTCCTCAGCTAGTATATAATATAACCGAAGGCAAAAGCAGTCACTGTGCCACTAATGTGGGGCTAATCCTGACTGTTCAACACACTATGTTCTATAGCAGCAACTTGTCAGTCCTGTGCGGTAAGGTAAGGTAAAGGTTTTCCTGTGTCATTAAGTCCAGTCGTGTCCGACCCTGGGGGTTGGTGCTCATCTCCATTTCTAAGAGCCGGCGTTGTCCATAGACGCCTCCAAGGTCATGAGGCCAGCATGACATAATGGAGCGCCATTACTTCTTGCCAGGGCAGTACCTATTGATCTACTCACATTTGCATGTTTTCAAACTGCTAGGTTGGCAGGGGCTAACAGCAGGAGCTCACGCCGCTCCACAAATTCGAAGCTGCGACTTTTTGATAAGCAAGTTCAGCAGCTCAGCGGTTTACCCTCTGCACCACCGGGGACTCCTTTGCTGGAAATTTTCCAAAAAGGACTATGAAAATTATTGCAATCCTGGTGCCCTGGTGGTGCAGCGGGTTAAATCGTTGAGCTGCTAAACTTGCTGACCGAAAGGTTGATGGTTCGAATACGGGGAGCGGGGTATGCTCCTGCTGTTAGGTTCAGCTTCTGCCAACCTAACAGTTCGAAAACATGCAAATGTGAGTAGATCAATAGGTACCACTTCTGTAGGGAGGTAACAGCGCTCCATGTAGTCATGTCAGGGGAAAACCTTTACCTTTACTATGCATGGACGAGAACTGCTAGACCTCTCTGATTTTACAGATGCAATCTAATTATCTTTTTTTAAAAACACCGCCAATTTTGTTGATTATGTTCTGCAAGATGACAGAGATTCTTTTCCCATTTTCATCAAAGAATATATGTTATTTATTTATTATTTGGACTTATACGCCGCCACTCCCCGAGGTCTCGGAGCGGCTTACAGTCATATAAAAACATCACAGAGATAAAAGCAACAATTAAGCTAAACTAAAAAGATTTCCAGCTAGCAATATTATTTGGCTAAAACAAGAATTGCCCAGAGTTGTGCGGATGCATCAGCAACAGCGGAGGATCATCTAACCTGGTTCCTTTCTAGCAAAATTGCACACAAGAAGCCTTGGATCCAAAAACTCCGCAAAATGGTAAGAAACTTCACAGGGCAAAGCTAAGCAAGGCTACATTTGTGTACATTGTGCTATATATCATGTTATCACATATTGCGACCTGGATCCCCACAAGTCCTTCAACCCGAACTGCTACCTATCCATATGTTTCATTCTATGTGTGGTGGAGCTGCAGTGGTGCACTGGGTTAAATCCTTGTGCCAGCTGAACTGCTGACCTGAAAATTGGTGGTTTGAATCTGCAAGATGGGTGAGCTCCTGTCTGTCAGCTCCAGCTTCCCTTGTGGGAACATGAGAGAAGCCTCTCACAGGATGGTAAAACATTTGGGTGTCCCCTGGACAACGTCCTTGCAGATGGCCAATTCTGTCACACCGGAAGTGACTTGCAGTTTCTCAAGTCGCTTCTGACACGATTAAAAAAATTTCAATGTGGTCTTCTGGTAATGCAGAAGTGTGTCCACACAACAAGCTAACTCCCAAGTGCCACAAAGGGCCACACTATTCTTGCTGCAACAAAATATATACAACAGTCTACAAGCAGCTGGGGAACAGTCCACTCAGGAGCAGAGGACTGTAGGCTCGGAAAGGGTTATGTTCTATCTGGACATGGCTCAATGCTATGCAATCCTGAGAGTTGTAGTTTAACAAGACCTTTAGTCTTCTTTTGACAAGGAGTGCTGGTGCCTCCCCCAAATGACAAATCCTATTATTCTATAGGATGGAGCCACGGCAATTCAAGTGGGGGCCAAACTGCATTAATTCTGCCCCCCCCCCCCAAAAAAATTTCAGCCTGTGTTAGTCATCTCCTAAGCAACCCTCTGAAATTATTTTTTGACCCGCCTTGAGTCTTTTTTCTGGAGAGAAAAAGTGGAGTATAAATAAACATAATAACAGAGTTGCTGTGAGTTTCCCGGGCTGTATGGCCATGTTCCAGAAGCATTCACTCCTGACGTTTCACCCACATCTACGGCAGGCATCCTCAGAGTTTGAGGGGTCTGTTGGAAACTAGACAAGTGAGGTTTATATATCTGTGGAAGGTCCAGGGTGGGAGAAAGAACTCCTGTCTACTTGAGGCAAGTGTGAATGTTGGAATTGGCAGCCTTGATTAGCATTTAATGGCCTTGCAGCTTCAAAGCCGAGCTGATTGCTGCCTCAAGCAGACAAGGGTTCTTTCGCCCACCCTGGACATTCCACAAATACATAAACTTCACCTGCCTAGTTTCCAACAGACCTCACAACCTCTGAGAATGCCTGCCATAGATGTGGGTGAAACGTCAGGAGAGAATGCTTCTGGAACATGGCCATACAGCCCAGAAAACTCACAGCTACCCAGTGATTCCGGCCATGAAAGCCTCCAACAACACATAATAATAATAATAATTCTACAAAAGTCAGTAAAGGGGGGGTGCAATGTGTCTTGGATATAGATCCTTCTCCTTACTCCTCCCTCATTCCACACATGTCTGAAAGTGATCAACAAAGGAATGAGAATACAAAGACTTGATTTTTAATCGTATATGAAGACATGGGGGGAAATAGCGCAGATATGACAGGTCAGCCCTCCTCCCCAAAAAATGTCCTACCTGCATACTGAGATCAGAGTGAAGAGAGGGGCCAGGAAGGCAGTACCATCTTGCCTCCTGCACTGTGCTTATAATATAATATATTGTATATACCTGTAATATTTATAATATTATGATGTAATACAATATAATATTACTACTAATATATTATAATTATATATTTTATAGTACATGTAATATTACTAATAATACTACTGTATAATGTTATAGTACAATGTAATATATAATATTAATATTGTGCTATGGCAATAATATAATATATTGTATTTACATTTTACTTGTAAGCCGCTCTGAGTCCCCTTTGGGGTGAGAAGGGCGGCATATACATGTTGTAAATAAATAAATACTAGGAAGGGGCTGAGAAGAAGTAAGATATATCAAGACCACCAACTTTTTAAAAAAACTTAGGGGGCATTTGCACTGTAACCCTTGTCGGGAAATCTATGTCCTCTTGGCAAAAGACCCTGTGGATCCAGAACAGGCCTCCACAGTCACTTATGCACCCACTGCTAAGAAGACACAAATACTCAGCCAAGAGCGATTGCCTACGTTGATGAGGATGACACTTCGTTGACTTCCCTGGCTCAATACTATGGAATCATGAGAGCTGTAGTTTGGTGAGGTGCCGGCACTCTTGGGCAGAGAAGACTCAAGGCCTTAAGAAACAACAGAATCCTAGAGTTGGGAGAGGGTTTATTATACAGTCTAAGCCAGGCATGGGCAAACTTTGGCTCGCTGGGGGTTTTGGACTTCAACTCCCACAATTCCTAACAGCCTACAGGCTGTTGAAGTCCAAAAGCTGTTAGGAATTGTGGGCGTTGAAGTCCAAAACACCCAGAGGCCCGAAGTTTGGCCATGCCTGGCTTAGACTGTATAATAAACCCTTGGGTTCCAACTCTAGGATTGTGTTGCTTCTCAAGGACTTGAGTCTTCTCTACCCAAGTGCCGGCACCTCACCAAACTACAGCTCCCATGATTCCATAGTATTGAGCCAGGAGTCAACAAATGTCATCATCATCAACATAGGCAATCGCTCCTACTAGCTGTTAGGAACTGTGGGAGTTTAAGTCCAAAGACTGTTAGGAATTGTGGGAGTTGCTTCTCAAGGCCTTCAGTCTTCTCTTCCCAAAAGTGCCGGCACCTCACCAAACTAAGCCCCATGATTCATAGTATTTAGGATTGTGTTGTTGTCAAAGTGTCATCATCATCAACATAGGCAATCACTTCTACTGGCTGTTAGGAATTGTGGGATGATTCCATAAAATGTTGCCAGGAATGGTGGGAGTTGTAGTCCAAATCACCCAGAGGCAAGTGTGCCCATGCCTGGCTTAGACTGTATAATAAACCTGTGTGGTTCTCTTCCAACTCTAGGAATTGTGGGAGTTGCTTCTCAAGACCTTCAGTCTTCTCTGCTCAAGAGTGCCGGCACCTCACCAAACTACAGCTCCCATGATTCCATAGTATTTAGACAAGGAAGTTAACGAAGTGTCGTCATCATCAACATAGGCAATCGCTCCTACTGGCTGTTAGGAATTGTGGGAGTTGTAGTCCAAAGGTTGTTAGGAATTGTGGGAGTTGTAGTCCAAAACACCCAGAATTGCCCATGCCTGGAGTTATAATAAACCCTTGTGGTTCTCTTCCAAGGCCTTGAGTCTTTCTTCAGTCTTCTCTGCCCAAGAGTGCCGGCACCTCACCAAACTACAGCTCCCATGATTCCATAGTATTGAGCCAGGGAAGTCAACGTAGTATCATCAACATAGGCAATCGCTCCTACTGGCTGTTAGGAACTGTGGGAGTTGAAGTCCAAAGACTGTTAGGAATTGTGGGAGTTGCTTCTCAAGGCCTTCAGTCTTCTCTGCCCAAGAGTGCCGGCACCTCACCAAACTACAGCTCCCATGATTCATAGTATTTAGACAAGAAAGTTAACAAAGTGTCATCATCATCAACATAGGCAATCACTTCTACTGGCTGTTAGGAATTGTGGGAGTTGAAGTCCAAAGGTTGTTAGGAATTGTGGGAGTTGTAGTCCAAAACACCCAGAGGCCCGAAGTGTGCCCATGCCTGGCTTAGACTGTATAATAAACCCTTGTGGTTCTCTTCCAACTCTAGGAATTGTGGGAGTTGCTTCTCAAGACCTTCAGTCTTCTCTGCTCCAGAGTGCCGGCACCTCACCAAACTACAGCTCCCATGATTCCATAGTATTGAGCCAGGGAAGTCAACCTAGTGTCGTCATCATCATCAACATAGGCAATCGCTCCTACTGGCTGTTAGGAACTGTGGGAGTTGAAGTCCAAAGGCTGTTAGGAATTGTGGGAGTTGCTCGTCAAGGCCTTGAGTCTCTTCTCTGCCCAAGAGTGCCGGCACCTCACCAAACTACAGCTCCCATGATTCCATAGTATTGAGCCAGGGAAGTCAACGTAGTGTCATCATCATCAACATAGGCAATCGCTCCTACTGGCTATTAGGAACTGTGGGAGTTGAAGTCCAAAGGCTGTTAGGAATTGAGGGGGTTCCTTCTCAAGGCCTTCTGTCTTCTCTGCCCAAGAGTGCCGGCACCTCACCAAACTACAGCTCCCATGATTCCATAGTATTTAGACAAGGAAGTTAACAAAGTGTCATTATCATTAACATAGGCAATCGCTCCTACTGGCTGTTAGGAACTGTGGGAGTCCAAAACACCCAGAGGCCCAAAATGCCTGGCTTAGCTGTTAGGAATCTTCCAACTCTAGGAGTTGTAGTCCAAAACACCCAGAGGCCCAAAGTGTGCCCATGCCTGGCTTAGACTGTATAATAAACCCCTGGGGTTCTCTTCCAACTCTAGGATTGTGTTGCTTGTCAAGGCCTTGAGTCTTCTCTGCCCAAGAGTGCCGGCACCTCACCAAACTACAGCTCCCATGATTCCATAGTATTGAGCCAGGGAAGTCAACGAGTGTCGTCATCATCATCAACAACATAGGCAATCGCTCCTACTGGCTGTTAGGAATTGTGGGAGTTGAAGTTCAAAGCTTGCCCATACCTGGCCTAACCCCATCTTGCCATGCTAATCAAAGCACCTCTCGACAGATGGCCAGATCATGGAACCCTGGCAGTTCAAGTGGTGTCAAACCGCCCCAGTTCTCCAGTGTAGACGCACCTTTAGACCTAGAGCAGGCTTGGCCCCACACTTTCCCACCCTTGGAGGCTGGGACCTAGGCATATCAAAGTACAACAGTGCAGTTTCTACACCCGGATATGGATCTATTCTTTGGAGATGGGGGAGATCATGGATTGGGAGACCAAAGGGGGGTTCAGGGGAATTACTTTGAGGGGGTCTCTCTCTCTCTCTCTTCTCTCCCCCCGCCCCCCTCTCCCTCCAAACAACAAAACAGATCCAAAATGCGAACCGTCCCTAACTCCACCAATAAGTTTGAAGTGTCAGGAGGCGGGGGCACACTTTCCGCACTTTGTGCCCAATGCACCAGCCCAAGCATGCCCGGGACCCCCCCGCTCTTTCTCTTTTTGGCACCTACCTGGGTGCATGGTAACCAGCAGGAGGCGGGCCCTTCTCGGTGGGTGCAGTGGGTGGGGGGATCGGGGTGCAGGGCCCCCCAGGTCCTGTCTCCCTCCCTCCCTCCCTCCCCCCCTGGACTCAGTGCCAGGAAGAGGAGGGGGTAGAGCAGGGGCGCTTCCTCCCTGGCATGCGCACTGGGGGCCCTCCGCGGGGAAGGAAGGGAGGAAGGAAGGAAGGCGGGAGGAGGGAGGGGGCAGCCCAGGGAATTCCGCTCCCGTCCTCCTCCGCTCAGCGCCGCTCAGGGCGCAGGCCGGGCAGGGAGCAAAACACGGAGCGGGATCCAAAGGTCGCGGGCAAGGCCCGGCGCGGAACGCACGGAACGGAGCCTCCCTAGGCGGCCTTCTCTGCCTGCCTGCCTCTTTGCCCTCTGGAGCTGCGGCTGGGAAAGGCCAAGCAGCAGCACGCCTCTCCCGTGCCACACGTTGCTCTTTCCTAGAGTGTCTAGACAACAGAGTGAATGCAGTTGGGCACACTACTTCAGTCACCAATCCTGGGAGTCGTAGTTTTGTAAGGTCTTTATGGTTAGCCTTCTCCGCAGGTCCCAAAGCTAAATTTCAGGGCCCTTCCACACTGCCATATCATACCCCAAGGCAGGAGATCCCACAATATCTGCTTTGAATTGGATTATATGGCAGTGTGGACTCAGGGCCTTTCCACACAGCCATATAACCCAGAATATCAAGGCAGGAAAACCCACAATATCTGCTTTGAATTGGATTATATGGCAGTGTGGACTCAGGGCCTTTCCACACAGCTATATAACCCAGAATATCAAATCAGAAAATCCCACATTATCTGCTTTGAATTGGATTATATGGCATTGTGGACTCAGGGCCTTTCCACACAGCTATATAACCCAGAATATCAAATCAGAAAATCCCACAATATCTGCTTTGAATTGGATTATATGGCATTGTGGACTCAGGGCCTTTCCACACAGCCATATAACCCAGAATATCAAGGCAGAAAATCCCACATTATCTGCTTTGAATTGGATTATATGGCAGTGTGGACTCAGGGCCTTTCCACACAGCCATATAACCCAGAATATCAAGGCAGAAAATCCCACATTATCTGCTTTGAATTGGATTATATGGCATTGTGGACTCAGGGCCTTTCCACACAGCTATATAACCCAGAATATCAAGGTAGAAAATCCCACATTATCTGCTTTGAATTGGATTATATGGCAGTGTGGACTCAGGGCCTTTCCACACAGCCATATAACCCAGAATATCAAGGCAGAAAATCCCACAATATCTGCTTTGAATTGGATTATATGGCAGTGTGGACTCAGGGCCTTTCCACACAGCTATATAACCCAGAATATCAAGGTAGAAAATCCCACAATATCTGCTTTGAATTGGATTATATGGCATTGTGGACTCAGGGCCTTTCCACACAGCTATATAACCCAGAATATCATGGTAGAAAATCCCACATTATCTGCTTTGAATTGGATTATATGGCAGTGTGGACTCAGGGCCTTTCCACACAGCCATATAACCCAGAATATCAAGGTAGAAAATCCCACAATATCTGCTTTGAATTGGATTATATGGCAGTGTGGACTCAGGGCCTTTCCACACAGCCATATAACCCAGAATATCAAGGTAGAAAATCCCACATTATCTGCTTTGAATTGGATTATATGGCAGTGTGGACTCAGGGCCCTTCCACACAGCTATAACCCAGAATATCAAGGTAGAAAATCCCACAATATCTGCTTTGAATTGGATTATATGGCATTGTGGACTCAGGGCCTTTCCACACAGCCATATAACCCAGAATATCAAATCAGAAAATCCCACAATATCTGCTTTGAATTGGATTATATGGCAGTGTGGACTCAGGGCCTTTCCACACAGCCATATAACCCAGAATATCAAGTGAGAAAATCCCACAATATCTGCTTTAAACTGGAATATATGGCAGTGTGGACTCAAGATATCCCAATTCAAAGCAGATATTGTGGGGTTTTCTGCCTTGATGTTCTGGGATATAAGGCTGCGTGGAAGGGCCCCCAGAATAACAAGACTGGGAAAAAAAATCCCATAATATCTGCATTGAACTGGGTTATCTGAGTCCACACCGCCATATAATCCAGTTCAAAGCAGAAAATGGAGGAAATAGGAATGTTTTCTGCTGGGGTGCGGAGCAATGGCTTCAAACTAAAGGAAAGGAGATTTTACCTGAACATGAGGAAGAACTTCCTGACTGTGAGAGCTGTTCAGCAGTGGAACTCTCTGCCCCTGAGTGTGGTGGAGGCTCCATTTAAGCAGAGGCTGGATGGCCCTCTGCTTCTTGGCAGGTGGTTGGACTGGATGCCCTACAAAGTTTATTCCAACTCTATGGTTCGTATGATTTTACTCAGCTGTGTGGAAGGAGCCTGGATTACAGGCAGTCCGAGTTACAAACATTCGACTTACAAATGACTCACAGAATGGGTGTAAGAAGTCAAGAAATGAGGCCCCTTCTGCACAGCTGAATGAAATCCTACATTATCTGCTTTGAACTCTGATATATGGCAGTGTGGACTCAGATAACACAGTTCAAAGCAGATATTGTGGGGTTTTCTGTCTTGATATCCTGGGTTACATGGTTGTGTGGAGGGCCCTGAGAGAAATCTACTCTTAGGCACTCCCAGACAGGCCCTGTATCCCAGGATCCAATCCCAAGTTTTCTACTTTAAACTGGATTATATGAGTCTACACTATCAGATAATCTGGGATAAACAGAAAACATGGAATCAGATCCTCGGAAACAGAGCCCTTAGAAAAGGAAGGGCCCTTAGAAAGGGAAATTCACTCCTGGAAGAGTTGTTACCTTATCATATTGGGAAATACTCCTTTACTGAGACTGTTTGAGAATGATTTCGAATGAGCCCCATCACATGACGTTTGCCCCATTCCGTCACTATTCCATCGGCAAAGCCTCGCAGAAAGTTATTATTTGCAGATGGAAGTCTAATCGTGTTTTTTTAAAAAAAAATTCTATGGAATCTTCCATTGCTGAAGCGCCGTTTTTGTGTGTGCATCCCATCAGCAATTATATGACTTGTTATCATGGGCCTTGTCATCTCATGACCACAGACTTCATGATGGAAGTGAACGGACATCAAAGGGGAAAGATCTCCAAGATTGCTGAAATTGCTAATTGCTGTTTTACCTTGTTATTTTTGAAAACATCAAAGTTTGCGCAAGGGAAAGATCTCCAGGATTACTGAAATTGCTAATTGGTAATTGCTGTTTTACCTTGTTATTTTTTAAAATGCTTTTACCAAAGTTTGGTCCGCGAGAAGTTCTGGTACAAAATAAACTGTTATGTGTATTTAATACTGATCAAAATATCCCTAATGGGGGTATTGGGTAGTACAAAAGGTTTTGGGACTCTCAGACTCAGCCTCCCCTAAAAAAAAAAATCTCAACCCCCTGCCCCCCCAATCAAAATCTTGGCCCTGTGAACCTTATCACATTGAGATATGTTTATATCAGTATGCATCCCATATTTTGGGGGGATTGAATGCATGCTATATTGAGACGGGATGCATACTCTTCTCATCACACCTGATTATTATGATTCTTACGAATTGAAAATACTGTGCTTTGACTCATCACACCACGGAAGGCTGGCTCCACCCAATCCATTCAAAACACCCCCAATGTCACTCTATGACCTTTTGAAAACTATCGTTGCTGATCCAGTGCATACAAATTTTCCTATAACACATAAAACTGCGCTTCAGCAATGGAAGAATCTAGTATTTCTAAAAAAAACACGATTCAAATTTTGTCGGCAAATCATCTGTTTCTGCGACGCTGTGCAGATGGTTTCCAATGGAATAGTGACGGAATGGGGCAAACGTCATGTGATAGGATCCGTTGGAAATCATTCTCAAACAGTCTCAGAAACAGCGTATTTCCTAATGCGATAAGGTTTCAGAAAGACATTTTTCAAAATTCCACTCCAGGAGCAGAAAGTGGTCCACTGAATCTTTCACCAACACAACCAGCCACATTTTTCAAAACAATGACACAGGGGCAGAAGGTGTTAATCCATCTCTAACTAGGGGCCCAAAACAAACACCAAAGGTGTTAATCCACACACACAAACACACATATATCTATATATATGATTGGAGTTACACTTTAAAGAGTACCTATTCCAACTTAAATATAAATTCAACTGATGGAACCTATCATGTTCATAACTTGTGGGCTACCTGTATATTGTAGTGTAGATGGAGACTCAAATGGTGCTGCAAGATACCTCGGCTCACCAATATCCCCAGCTAAATAGGATACATCCTCACTGCAGAATCAATAAGTTTGACACCGTTTTAATTGCTACGGCTCAATGCTAGATCCTGGGAGTTGTAAGGTGCATCAGCACTATAGAAGGAATGCAGTCTGATACCATTGTAACCTGCCATGGCTCAATGTTATAGGATCACGAGATTTGTAGTTTGATGAGGCAACAGCTATCTATAGCAAGGAAGGCTAAAGACCTTAGTCAAACTACAACCCCCATAATTCCATAGCATTGAGCCACCGCAGATTAAGATAGTGTAAAACTGCATTCAGGGATAGATGAACTCAAACGAAAGAAATAAGGAAAGTTTGTACAGGTTGGGTAGTCTATATCCAAATTGCTTGGGACCAGGTGTGTGCTAGATTTTGGGTTTTGTGGTTTGTATCTGTATCATGAAGATAAAACCCAAGTCAAAACACCCAAATTCATTTATGTTTCCTACACATCTTATACACATAGCTTTATCGTATTTCTGTAACACAAGGTTTTTAATTACATTGAGCATGAAACAAAGTTTGTGTCTATTGGAACATCCGAAGGCAAGGGTGTCATTGTGGGTGCACCTACACTGAAGAATTAATGTAGTTTAACACTGTTTTAATCTACCATGGCTCAGTACTAGGGAATCCTGGGAACTGTAATGTGCATCTGCATTGTAAAATTAATGCAGTTTGACATCACCTTTTCTTGCTGTGGCTCAATGCTATGGGTTCATTGTAGTTGTAGTTTGGCAGATAAGGCTAAAGGCCATGTAAAGCTACCCCTCCCAGAATTCCATCACATGAAGCAATGGCAGTTCAAGTGGGGTCAAACTGTATTAATGCTACAGTGCAGATGCAACCAAAAGGAAGGAAGGTTGTACAGGTAATCTGAAATGCTTGGGGCCAGTAGAGCACTGGATTTTGGCTTTTTTATTTTGGAACATTTGCATCTACATCATAGCATAACTTGGAGATGGCACCGAAGTCAAAATCCAAACTTCATTTATATGTGCATAATTGTTATTTATAGCTTGCTTTCCTCTCTTAAGTGACTCAAAACCTGAAAGTATTTTTATAACACAATGTTTTCAATAACTGTGTGCATGAAACAAAGTTTGTGTGCACAGGAAGCAAAGGTGTCACAAGCTCAGCCAACTTCATTGTGAATCATTTTGGAATAATTTAGATTTCAGAGCAGGGATGCTCAACATGCATAAGTGTCTTCTTAGATGCTTTAGCACAAAGCATTGCTTTGCACGAAAGTGTGCAGTGTGTGCTCTCAAGTCACCTGTCGACTGATGATGATCCATAAATTTAATGGCGTTTTCTTAGGTGAGGCATACTCAAAGGCGTTTTGCCAATCCTGTTGTAGATCAACCAGAGGTTGAGGGTTTAACTGATGATTTAGAGAGGATTGTGAGCTTTCCTGTGGTAACAAAGTGATGGGCTCTCAAGACTAGGAAATTCAAGTCTGGGCAATGATGGTTCTCTGTGAAAAAACTGTCTCAGAAAGTGCAGGGCCTCAAGGGCAGTCGGGAGTCAGAAGTAGCAACAGCAGATAAGAAATCGAGTGAAGAGCTGAGTGACAAGGAGGGTTCCCAGGAGAACCCACCCGGAGCTACAGAGATCAACAAAGTCTTCATTTAAAAATTAGAGCCAAAAATAGATTGCGTCGTTCATAGATTATGTGGGAAAGTTGTGAAGGAAATTCATGGGAAACAGCTACTCACTTACAAAGTGTTGTCTGAATTGACCTTAAGGTAAACAACTTGTTGCTTAATAAACACCCATGAAATCATTCTGTTTCCCGAATTCTCTTGTTCCTGATTCAAGCTTTGATTTTGTATTCAAATATTCTGGAAGTTTTCTGTGTTTCTGTTCCTATACTCCTGTTCAAGTTTTACTAGTTATACCTTTTGGATTGTGGACTTATGCTGTATCTGTGCATTCTGGCTGTTCCTGGACTTTTTAACTTCTGGAACTTTATGAGACATTTGGATCATTGTCTGGTTATCACCTGTTTCTAAACCTTTTTGGATTACATATCTTCCTTTATTATTCCTGATTTTTATATGCTTTTTATATGTTTTATAATAAATTGTTTGCCTATATTCCTGGACTCTGGCATGGTGCGGTTGTCATGGGTGTTTCCAGGCGTGGAGTGCAACAAGTCCTATGAAATATATCCTACCAGCACCTGGGATTCATAGGTGGTCCAAGTGCTAACCATGGCTCACCTTGTTGGTTTCCATGATCATACAGGATCTAGTACTTTGAGGGTTATTTGGGTCAGGATGGTTAGTTTGAGGCCTGCCCGGGTCGGGGTGAGCTCTCGACCAATTTGTGTAGCTCGTTGTCGACCTTTGTAACCCGAAAGACAGTTGCATCTGTCAAGTAGGAAATTTAGGTACCACTTTGTGGGGAGGCTAAATTCAACTGATTTCTGGAATGTCAAATTGCTTCTATGTCTGTCTATATATGTCGTATGTCAGTGGCATTGAATGTTTGCCTGTATATGTGCATTGTGATCCGCCCTGAGTGCCCTGCGGGGTGAGAAGGGAGGAATATAAATGACGTAAATAAATAAATAAAATAGTAATGAAAAATACTCCATCACGTTCATATATGCTGTGACCACTGCAATCGATTTATGCAGTTCATTGATTTAATCCAGTAAGGGGTTTTTTTGGAAGTCACATTAACATCAATCTTTTTGCATCAAACCGACTTCCATTTTGGGAGAATAGCTCCCAGCCAGCACCTTGAATCTTGGTTTCTTTCAACAAGCCAAGATGCCCAATTGCTTGTCCATCATCTGGCATTCAGAGACACACTGTTGCTTCTGGAGATGGTAAGATCCATTTACTTTGTTGGTCTATAAGACATAATGGGGCATGAATAATTCCCATACCTGTGTAAAATCCTATAAACTACTTGTTGTAAGGAACTGTTTTGCAATCTAAGGACCCAACTGGCACAGGACAATGGAAGATTAGTAAAATTTTATTTTTTGTGGATAAGACCAGAAATGTGCATTGAACTTTAAAAAGTCCCAGATAACTGCCTATGGAAGATGTTAAAAGGCAGTAGAGTGAGTTATTAAGAGTACAATATATACTGGGATTGGGGTGGGGGTCAAAGGGCATCAATATTGAAAGATGAATAAGCAGAGCATTCTGTAGGCCTCAACACAATGAGCCTGCAATGTTTTCATTATTTTCACATATGATTATACAACAGAAACCGTTTCTGCAAATGGCACCACTCATGTTCCATGAATAACAGATAAATTTACTTTCTATTCTGTCATAAATAGTTTTAAAAATAATATTCCTTAGAGAAGGAAGCAACTTTCTGGAGATATTTGAGGCGCACATCATGGATACATTCAGGCTGCAGAAGAATCTTGGATATGTGTTCCCTTAGGCTTTCATGGCCAAAATTATTGGGTTGCTGTGAGTTTTCCGGTCTGTATGGCCATGTTCCAGAAGGATTCTCTCCTGAAGTTTTGCCCACATCCGTGGCAAGCATCCTGAGGATGTGCGGTCTGTTGGAAACTAGGCAAGTGAGGTTTATATATCTGTGGAATATCCAGGGTGGGAGAAAGAACTCTTGTCTGTTGGAGGATAAAGAGCAACACTATAAAGATACAGGAATTCTAGAAAAGAATCAATCAGGGCCAGCTAACACCTCCCAACAAAGGATCCCCCAGGCAAGAACCAGCCAAGCTTTGAAGCTGCAAAGCCATTGCTAATTAAGGTGGCCAAATGCAACATTCACACTTGCCTCAGACAGAAATCAGAATCACTCCAAAACCCTGAATTCTCGACGGGTGGCTCATACCCCTTCCACACAGCTATATAAAATCCACACTGAACTGGATTATATGGCAGTGTGTACTCAAATAACCCAGTTCAAAGCAAATATTGTGGATTATCTGCCTTGATATTCTGGGTTATATGGCTATGTGGAAGGGCCCATGGATAGTGACACCTTTGCTTTTCGATGGTTCAGTACTCACAAACTTTGCTTCATGAAAAATATTGTGTAGAAAATTAAACGGGCTACATGTTTAAGGTGTGTATGAGACATACATGTATCCCGTGATTGGACTTGGGTCCCAAGCATGGCATAGCCTTTTGGAAACCCATCAAATGACCTTGAGTGAGGCCCCATCTACACTGCCATGTAATCCAGTTTCTGAACCCAGATTATGTGCTTTGAACTGGATTATATGGCAGTGTGGACTCAGTGTGGAGCTGTTATGTGGTGTCCCACAAGGTGCCATTCTATCCCCAATGCTCTTTAATATTTACATGAAGGTGCTGGGCGAGATCACCTGTAGGAAAGGGACAGGTGTTAGAAGTGTACTAATGACACCCAAAAATATTTATCTGTGCCTTCAAAAACGGCTTCAGCTAAGGATAGCATGCCTCCTTTGAATGAATGCCTGGAGGAGGTAATGGGCTAGATGAGGAAAAACAAATTGCAACTGAATCCTGACAAAAGAGATGCTTGCCATCAGGGGTCCTAATCTGGCAGTGGGGGTGTGTCAACCAGTTCTGGATGGGGTTACACTCCCCTTGAATGACTGTGATGGCAGTTAGAGAGTACTCCTGGATCTGTCTCTCCAAATGTCAGCCCAGGTAGATGCAATGGTCAGGACTGCTTACTATCAGCTTCGGCTGAACTGCCAACTGCACGCCTTCCTAGATTTGGAGGACCTGAAGATGGTAGTGCATGCACTGGTAACCTCAAGGTTGGACTTCTGCAATGTGCTTAACATTGGACTACCCTTGTACCAAGTTCAAAAATTCCAACTGATTCAAAATACGGCAGCCAGACTGACTACAGGAACATCTGGTAATGAGCATATTACACCTTCTTAAAGTCACTCCATTGGCTGCCAATTAGTTTCTGGGCAAAGTTTGGACCTTTAAAGCTCTACATGGTTTGGGTCCAGGTTATCCAGATCACCTTCTTCCGTACAACCCACCCCAGACACTGAGATCCTCTGGTGTTTTTTTTTTTTGCTCCAACCAGCCAGAACCCAACTGGTAACGACCACTCAGAGGACCTTTTCATCCATCACCCCAAGGCTGTGGAACAACATGTCGGTAGAGCTCTCTAACAGCTAAATCAGCGGTGGGAATTTAAGACAAAAACAAAGACCAGTCTCTTCCAGCAGGCCTTTAAACATAGTTTGCTTAATCAGTTTTTTAAAATGTATTTCATAGAGATACATTTTGGTGTTTAACTTTTATTAAGGGATGTTTTAGTGTGTATATTTATGGTGTTTTTGCTGTGCTTATGTATTTTAATTGTTTTGTAACCTGCCTCGAGCCATGAGGAGAGCCAGGTAAGAAATAACCATATTATTAATAATAATTATAATAATGTAATTCCTCTCCATTGGCGTCCCCTTGTTGTGGGGGAGAGGCTTGTGTACCCTAATAAAGTTGTGAGCTCTGCTGGTGGTGGCTTAATAGCCACCGGTAGGGCCTCCCATACCAGACAGGTCACAACCGAAGGGTCTGATAGAGTGTCAATGGGCAGGATGGGCTCTCTAGCCTTTTGGCAACCATCCTAGGAGAAGGAAAACTCTGATTTCAAACCTGGGCAGATGGTGCTCGCTTAACCCTGTAAGGTCAACCATAAGAGAAGGAAACTCGAACCAAACCTACAACCTGAGGACCTCGCTGCCACCGTCCCAGCTCGCTAGGCCCCAGCAGATGAACCTTTGGTTTAAACCAGGCCTGGCAAACTTCGGCCCTCCAGGTGTTTTGGACTACAACACCCACAGTTCCTAACAGCCTACCGGCTGTTAGGAATTGTGGGAGTTGTGGTCCAAAACACCTGGAGGGCCGAGGTTTGTCCAGGCCTTGTTTAAAGGGTGAGGTCAGTTCTGTGCACGCTGCGCTCCACCAAAAAAATCCATTGCACAGGCTCGAAGGACACATCCAACCTCCAAATCATCAATGCGCTTGTAGAAAGCGTGGGATGAGTCCTTCCTGAATCTTCGTTCGCAAAGAAAAGCCAAGAAGAATAATTTAATTATTAATAATATGGCCATCTATCGGGAATGCTTTGAATGTGATTTTCCTGCTTCTTGGCAGGGGGTTGGACTGGATGGCCCACGAGGTCTCTTCCAACTCTGTGATTCTATTATTATTATTATTATATAATCCTACTAGCTGTACCCGGCACGCGTTGCTGTGCCCTTTTTAGGAGATGCGAGAAAGTCCAATCATCCACGATGTGCCCTCCTCTAAACTGCAGTTGGATGGAGTGTGGGTCATGGGGGGCATGGTGTGCCAAGTTGGGTCTTTATTGGTCTTGGTTCTGGGCCACAGTGGTCTGTGGGGAATGATGGGTTTTAAAGTACTACAAATCCCATTTTCCATGGTGGTACTTCAAGTCCCATCATGCATGGTCGGGGCTCTGTGTGCCAAGGTAGGTTACTGTAAATTCAGGCCATACACAATGTCCCATGAGCTGAGGCCTAGTTAGGAACAGCAAGTTAATGAAGCCTTACTGTCAATTCAGGCCATACACAATGTCCAATGAGCTGAGGCCTAGTCGGGAGAATCAAGTTAATGAAGTCTTACTGGAGAATCAAGGTTAATGAAGCCTTACTGTCAATTTCAATTCAGAGCGTAAACAGCTTCCCAGTAAAAGTGAGGGCTAGTTAGCGGAAATCAAGTTAATGAAGTCTTACTGTCAATTTAGAGCGAAATCAAGTTAAAGTCTTAGCTTCCCAGTAAGTGAGGGCTAGTTAGGGAAATCAAATTAATGAAGTCTTACTGTCAATTTTGGGCGTGGTCTGTGTTTTTTGGGTTGTAAATTTTCGGTTGGAAGTGATTTGGGTGTTTGTGTTGGGGATTGGCTCAGGCCTTTTCCTTATTCTGTTTTGGCAGTTTACTATGGATCGGAATTTTCATGTTGGCTGGCCAGTGCAGCAGTTATGCAAATCCGCCCTTATTGGCAGCCAATCATGTTGTTCGGAATGTAGAGGCTGGGTGAGTCTTTGGCTGCCCCGGAGGATGCTGGTAAATGTAGTTTTATTTTACTCGTTTTGGGGGCCTTTTAGGTTTTGGGGAAAGTTTCTTTGCTACAAACGTACCTTGCTTGAGGCCTATTTCTGTTGGCAAGTATTGTGTTTCTGGTTTCATTACATCACATTGATTGATTGATTTTCTTTGTTTGAGGTATACATCACATGACGTGAGCCCATTTATATAATAGATTCTAAAGCAGATAATCTGGATTCTTAGGGCCCTTCCACACAGCCCTATATCCCAGAAGATCAAGGCAGAAAACCCCACATTATCTGATTTGAACTGGATTATATGGCAGTGTGGACTCAGATAACCCAGTTCAAAGCAGAGACTGTGGGATTTTCTGCCTTGATCTTCTGGGATATAGGGCTGTGCAGAAGGGTTTATGAAACAGTGTTGCTCCAGCCTTAAGCAGACATGTGGCAAGTTAAAACGGGTGTCAAACTGCATTGATTCCATAGCGAAGGCAGCCCACTAGAAGCCACCTCCACGGGATCTCTACCCAGGCGGCTGCTCCCACTTCCCAAGGCAGCCAGGCACCCTTTCCCCAGGGAGGCCTGGCCCTTTAACGCCCAGCTTGGGCGGGGCGTGACGTCATAAAGCCTCTCCGAAGGCCTCCTCCTCGTAACGAGGCTGGGCCTAGCGCCTTCCCAGCCGCGCTCCCAGGCCTCTAAGCCGCGGAAAGGAGCGAGGCCGCGCAGGGCCGGCCGAGGTCAGGGCCCGGGGTTCTCGGGTTGCCAGGCCGTTGCATCACCCACCCCGCATGACTCACCCCCTTCCAGACTCGTGACCCTGAAAGGGAGGGGGGGAAAGGGGAGGAGCTTGAGGAGAAGTCACTTCCGGGAGCGACGCGGCAGCTTCCACCTCACTCAAGAAAAAAAAGAATCCTGGCGGAGGCGGGGTCAAATGGCGACGGCGACGACCGCCATTGGATGCCGAGGCTACGCCAATGAAAGGGAGCGGCGCCGGCGATTGGTCCGGCGTGGAGCAAGAGTTGCGTCACGCGGCGCGCGCTCGGACGTCTACCCGGCCCCCGGCGCGAGAGGAGGCAGTTCGCGTTTGGACGCCGGCAAGAGCGCACGGGCGGAGAGAATGAGCCGCGAAGGGAGAATGAGCCAGAGCCAGCAGCAGCAGGAGAGAGGCGGCATCGCAGGCGAGAAGGAGTTTCGCAGGAAGGTGGGAAGGCCTTCAGCTAATGGGTGGGAAGGGAAGGCTGGCCTTTGGTTTGTTCTCCTCGAAGGGCCTTTCCACACAGCCCTGTGTCACAGAATGTCTGCTTTGAACCGGGTTATCTGAGTCCACACTGCCATATATTCCGGTTCAGAGCAGGTAATGTGGGATTTGATTCAGCTGTGTGGAAGGGGCCTGAGAGGAAAAAAAATCAGAAATAAAGGCCGTAACAGGGATCCAAGTATTTTGGGTACATTCACACTAGAATTACTGCTAATATATCATTATTCATATATAAAATTAATATTATAAATTAATATATATTAATATAAATAATAAAATATAAATAATAATGAATAAGTAAATTAATAATAATAATAATATTGTGATATATTAATAACTCGACACTGTGAATGCACCCAAATAAAATATAAATAATAAAAAGAGAGCATATAAATAATAATAAATAGGTAAATTATTATTAATAATATTGTGATATATTAGTAAATCTCCACTGTGAATGCACCCAAATAAAATACAAATAATAAAAGGTATATAAATAAAATAAATAAGTAAATTATTATTAATAATATTGTGATATATTAGTAAATCTCCACTGTGAATGCACCCAAATAAAATATAAATAATAAAAAAAAGATAGCATATAAATAATAATAAATAATAAATTATTATTAATAATATTTGATATAAGTAAATCTCCACTGTGAATGCACCCAAATAAAATATAAATAATAAAAAGATAGCATATAAATAATAATAAATAAGTAAATTATTATTAATAATATTGTGATATATTAGTAAATCTCCACTGTGAATGCACCCAAATAAAATATAAATAATAAAAAGATAGCATATAAATAATAATGAATAAGTAAATTAATAATAATAATAATATTGTGATATATTAATAACTCGACACTGTGAATGCACCCAAATAAAATATAAATAATAAAAAGGTAGCATATAAATAATAATAAATAAGTAAGTTATTATTAATAATATTGTGATATATTAGTAAATCTCCACTGTGAATGCACCCAAATAAAATACAAATAATAAAAAGGTAGCATATAAATAATAATAAATAAGTAAATTATTATTAATAATATTGTGATATATTAGTAAATCTCCACTGTGAATGCACCCAAATAAAATATAAATAATAAAAAGATAGCATATAAATAATAATAAATAAGTAAATTATTATTAATAATATTGTGATATATTAGTAAATCTCCACTGTGAATGCACCCAAATAAAATATAAATAATAAAAAGATAGCATATAAATAATAATAAATAAGTAAATTATTATTAATAATATTGTGATATATTAGTAAATCTCCACTGTGAATGCACCCAAATAAAATATAAATAATAAAAGGTAGCATATAAATAATAATAAATAAGTAAATTATTATTAATAATATTGTGATATATTAGTAAATCTCCACTGTGAATGCACCCAAATAAAATATAAATAATAAAAAGATAGCATATAAATAATAATAAATAAGTAAATTATTATTAATAATATTGTGATATATTAGTAAATCTCCACTGTGAATGCACCCAAATAAAATATAAATAATGAAAGGTAGCATATAAATAATAATAAATAAGTAAGTTATTATTAATAATATTGTGATATATTAATAAATCTCCACTGAATGCACCCAAATAAAATATAAATAATAAAAAGGTAGCATATAAATAATAATAAATAGGTAAATTAATAATAATAATATTGTGATATATTAATAATAAATCTCCACTGAATGCACCCAAATAAAATATAAATAATAAAAAGATAGCATATAAATAATAATAATAAATTAAATTTAATAATAATATTGTGATATATTAATAATAATCTACACTGAATGCTAAATGTTTGTTACATTCGAATCCTGATATTATATTATGTATAATGTTAAAATAATGAGTTAAAATATATAACAAATAACATACTAATAATATATTATATGTAAATTATAAATTATGGTATATAATGTTATAATATGTTATATATGACAAGTAACACTACTGATAATATATTGATTATATTTATAGCATATATGTATTATATAATTAATGCTAAATGTTTGTTACTCACCTCTACATGTTATATAATGCTATAATGTGTTGCATATAACAAATAATATTAGTAATATACTAATTATTTGTAAATTATAAATTATGCTATAATATGTTATATATGACGAGTAACACTATTCATAATATATTGATTATATTTATAATATATATGTATTATATAATTAATAATGCTAAATGTTTGTTACTCATCTCTACATGTTATATAATGCTATAATATGTTACATATAGCAAATAACATTATTAATATTATATTTATTATGTATAATATACATATTAATACATAATTAAAATTAATACATTTAATTATTTTATATAATTAATAATGCTAAATGTTTGTTACTCACCTCTACATGTTATATAATGCTATAATACGTTGCATATAACAAATAATATTATTAATATACTAATTATTTGTAAATTATAAATTATGCTATATAATATAATATATTATATATGATGAGTAGCACTATTAACATATTGATTATATTTATATCGTATATGTTTTATATAATTAATAATGCTAAATGTTTGTTACTCACCACTTCATGTTATATAATATATGTTACATATAACAAATAACATTATTAATATTATATTTATTATATATAATATACATATTACACATAATTAAAATTAATATATTTAATAAGTATATATAATTTGTTATTAAATGTTGTTTGTTACCCGGCTCTCTTCACGGATTGAGGCAGGGCACAACATACTTCAGATACATTTATTTATTTTTATTTCACTGTATTTATATGCCGTTGTTAATGAATTGATGAAACAACTGTAAAAAAAAGTTCATAGAGCAAAGATTAAAACACCAGTGCTGATATGTACATTTAAAATTGGATAGCAATACAGCTCAAGACTACTTTTAACTACTAATGGAATCAAGGCAATTGTAGTTTGTTGAGGAACCGAGGCTATTTGGCAGAGAAGGCTAAAGTCCTTGTAAAACTACACATCCCATCTTTCCATAACACTGAGTCATGGGTTATTAAAGGGGTGTGAAATGGCAGTAGATGAATATATTCAGAGGATCCACATGAAACTGTTCCAGTTCTTGAAAGTTAGTAAATGGACTGAAATTGTCTGCACATTATACATTTAGTTGCGTCAAGAGGAGGGAATAGATAGGACGCAGCTTTGTTCTGTGGTTTGTAAGGACTCAGTGTTTCCTGCTCAGCTTGGTAGAGGAGAGAGCACTGCTAAGGAGATCTAGGTGCACCTGTGCTGAAGAATTAATGCATCTTAACACCAGTATTACTGCCATAGCTCAAGGTTATGAAATCCTGGGAGTCGGAGACACCAGTACTCTTTGGCAAAGAAGGTGGAAGACCTTGTAAAACTGAAGCTCCCACGATTCTATTGCCATTACACACTGCATTATTTAGACCCTCTATTGTGCTAAGTAGCTGGCTCTGATGCTACATCTTTTCCCGACACAGTAATACGTTCTGCTGATTCTTGGTGCAAGTAATGCTAGAAACCAAACCCTCACATCTCTAAGTCTCTTCCCAGGTAGAAATAACTGTCTTGCTTAACCTGTGCTGCTCCATTTGCTAAGCTATGTGAACAGTCCTGTCACATTTTCCTGGAAGGATTGCAAAGGTCTTTGGGGAGGATCTTGGATGACTTGGGCCCCATCTATGCTGACCATTGAATGCCGTATGGAGCTAGTGGCCATACAACTTTCAACAAAAAGCACAAAAGAAAGCCAGCCCTTGAGGTTCGGTGGTTTGTGTCATCACCACCCGGGTCTCAAGCTGGTCATCTATACTGGTTTGAAACTGCATTAAATGGTCAGTCTCGATGAGGCGTTGGTATACCTGCTCAATTCCCTCCTTCGGGAAACAGGCTACATAACATTTCCTGGCTCCCTAACTCCGCTGGTTTGTTGCATCACTCGGGGCTGATGAAAACCTACGGTGCATCCCCTGCTGCATTCCTGTGGGGTTTGTTCTGGTGTCGCAACATTGCTATTTGATGTGGGGGACTGTGGGGTGTCCAGGGATCGCCCAGGGAGAAGTGTGAGGCTAGGAAGGAGAGCAGTTTCCCCTCACCCCCTAACCTTATGTTCTCCTAAAGGGATTATTGGGTTCCAAGGTTCAAAATACACAGTGCTGGTGCTGTAATTCTCCTTTATCTCCCCATAAACATGGGAGTTGTAATTTGAAGAATCGCTAGAACTCTTCCCCTAAAGGGCCCCTCCCTAGACAGCAAATCTCAGGATTTCCATGGCAGCTAAAGTGGAATTAGAGCATTATTAGGCAGCTTGAAAGAGCCCATACTCCTCTATCCTCATCACCCAGCATGGCTGGTGATGGGAGCTATTGTTTTGGAAATTTGGAAAAGAAAAGAAGTCTTAGAGTGGCATTTCTTTCAAGAAAATGGGGTCACCAGCAGTTCCTTTGAGCAGTCCTCATACAGCAGCATTTATGTAAGCTCTTTAGAAGTTTTGGTTGAATCTCGGGTTCAAATAAGTCTTTAGCCAAGCGTTAACTACTCTGATATATTTCAACAGTGAAATAAAGCAGTGTTTCTCAACCTTTGTTGAGCCGCGGCACATTTTTTTACATTTACAAAATCCTGGGGCACACCACCAACCAAAATGACACAAAATGACACTTTGACACAGTAATACATATAATATGTTTAAAAATGTATTTATACACTCAGTGTGAAACCTGGGCCTGTATCGACGAACACAACATAGATATCCTGGCAGGAATGGCAGAAAGACACACACGAAGGTCTTGCACAACAGCTGGGAGCTATAGTTCACCCGCAATCAAAGAACATTCTGAACTCCACCAATGATGGAATGGAATTAAACTTCCCACACAGAACTACCATAACCAAGAGAAAATACTATAAGAGTTTGGTGGGCATTGACCTTGAGTTTTGGAGTTGTAGTTCACCTATATCCAGAGAGCACTGTGGAGGGGAGGGAGGAAGACGTGGGCCGAATCTGCGCAGTAGCACCCGCACGGGTCACATCTTCCTCCCTCCCCCCTCCTGCAGAGGCGGCAGCGTGAGCAAAGCGAGGCAAAGCAAGCAGAGCGAGGCTGGGAAGAAGGGAGCTCGAGTAGAGAAGAAAAAGTGTTCGGCAGGAGGGGGAAGAAAGGGTATTGGGGGTTCCAATTTTCCACGGCACACTGGTTGGGAAACATTGCCCTAACCACAGCAAATGCGGAGGGCTGACTGTCACTTCTTAACACAGAGAGAGTGACATATCTTTCTACCTCTGAGGTGAATTTGGAAAATTTCCTTTTTTGAAACATTCACTGAATGCTTCGGGTCATCCGGAGTAATTGTTCTAAACTATATTTCAGGATGGGTGTGATAAAGAAGGCAAAACAAAAAAGCATAGTGGCGTCAGTAATAATCATGTCTCTTTCTCCCCTCGCAGCTTCGAATGAAGAATCGCATGCTAATACACCATCACACTTGAAAACAGGTAGGAACCCGAAAACATGTCATTTGGACTACTGAAAGAAATGTTGAGCTTGTGAAATTAAGGGCTGAGAAATCATGCATACTTGGGAGTAAAGCCTGTTGAATTCGGCAGGGCTTTTTGATAAACATAGATGATAAACTATTTATTTCAATTTCTATACTGCTCCTTCCCACAGGCTTCGGGTAAATAAAGAGCAACGCTGTATTGCCTGCCATTTCCTGTGCTACACAAAATATTGTCTATCAGCTGTAGCAAGGGAAATACAACTGTTACTGAGATACCCTGTTTTGTCATCTATTTCTTGCATGTATAGTCGTCTTTCCTCTCATGAATGGGATTGGAGGCAGTTAATATGTGAAATGATAGAAGGAAATATATAGGATGTGTGAAAATGTTAGATGTTTGGTTTTGAATAGCTGTTGTAAGGCGTGGCTCTGAATATTTGGAGGCAATCCATAAGCAGAATTTTTGTTGGAATGGCTGGCATCAGATTGCATTTTGTTTTATACATTTCTATCCTGATTTTAATTTTTTTTTTTTACCAGGACAGCTTAAAATACAAGGCAAAACATCCAAACCAAATGTAAACATACAGATCATTTAAATGTGGAATCTGTGAGCCAATATAAAGATTTTGTGTGTCGTCGAAGGCTTCCATGGCCAGAATCACTGGGTTGCTATGAGTTTTCCAGGCTGTATGGCCATGTTCCGCAGATGTAAAAAACTCTTGATGTTTCGCCCACAACTATGGCAGGCATCCTCGGAGGTTGTTTGGTGTATTGGAAACTAGGCAAGTGAGTTTTTTACATCTGCGGAATGTCCAGGATGGGAAAAAGAACTATTGTCAGCTTGAGGCAAGTGTGAATGTTGACCACCTTGATCGGCATTTAATGGCCTTGCAGCTTCAAAGCTTGGCTGGCTGCTGGCTGGAGAATCCTTTGTTTGGAGGTGATTAGCTGGCCCTGATTGCTTCTTGGGTGGAATTCCCCTGGTTTGTTTTTTTTTTTAAGTGTTGCTCTTTATTTACCAATTGCAATATTCACACTTGCCTAGTTTCCAACAGACCTCAACCTCTGAGGATGCCAGCCATAAATGTGAGTGAAACATCTTGAGGGAATGCTTCTGGAACATGGCTATGAAGATTTAGTTTAACTAATAATAAAAGTTTGCCGTGTTTCTAAGGTACACGACACATATTGTGGGCTTTATTTTTATGCTGAGGTACCCCTAGCATGGATTTTTTTAATGAACAGGGTAGGTTGTGATATTAAGGCGCAAATGAGCCATCATCTTCAGGTAGCACATGCTGGGAGAACAAGGTCAAATCCCTACCTTTTTCCCAAGTTTGCTATCTGTGTCTCCCTGTCGGAGGAAAGAGCTATTTGTAACCCACTTACTTGTTCTCCTTGGGAGTGTGTGGGACACTGTCCCATTACTAGTTTTGAGGTAAAATTCACCTGCTGGTTTAGGTCACCTTCTACAAATCGAATGGCAGAGAGTGACATGAGAACTATCTTAGTCTTTGATTCCGGCACCAAAATGTCTCCCTCCTCAGTGACATGATTTCAAGCAAATCATTGTTCATATGAACTGGTGGCCAGGCTGTTGCCCATCAGAAACAGAGAGCGGCATCGGGAGAATACCTGTCATGTGCCTGTAGTTCTGCTGCTTAAAGGAAGCTTGGGAGCCACAGTCAATCTTTGAACTAATCGTCACTCATAATGGTTCTCATTGAGAGAACCAACACAGCTTGAAAGACTGACATTCTGGCTGGGGATGATGGGATTGAGGGTGCTGGCCTAGGGAAGAGCCTTTCCATAAGATATCCTAAGGCAGTGTTTTCACAACCAGTGTGCCGTGAGCGATCATCAGGTGTGCCATGGGAAATTAGAACCTCCAGGAGAGGGGGGGGGGGGAGAGTTTACTGTGTTGAAGTATAAAAACCCTAAGAAACCTACCTCAATAAAGGCACAAAATTACAAACACCCCCCTCCCCACCCATTGTCTACTTGGTCTCTCCCTCTCCATGCATTGGGAAGGCCCGCCTCCCTTTCCCCAAGCAGAGACCTCCTCTTGCCTCCTGGGGGTTCTGTGTGGGAAGTTTGGCCCAGTTCTATCATTGGTGGGGTTCAGAATGCTCTTTGATTGTAGGGGAACTATAAATCCCAGCAACTACAACTCCCAAATGTCAATGTCTATTTCCCCTGAACTCCATCTATGTTCATATTTGGGCATATTGAGTATTCATGCCAAGTTTGGTCCTGATCCAACATTGTTTGAGTCCACAGGGCTCTCTGGATATAGGTGAACTACAACTCCAAAACTCAAGGTCAATGCCCACCAAACTTTTATAGTATTTTTTCTTGGTTATGGGAGTTCTGTGTGGGAAGTTTGTGTCTTTCTGTCATTCCTGCCAGGATATCTATGTTGAGTTCATCGAAACAGGCCCAGGTTTCACACTGAGTGTATAAATACATTTTTAAAACCTATTAACTATATTTATTACCCTGTTAGAGTGTAATTTTGTGTCATTTTGGTTGGTGGTGTGCCCCAGGATTTTGCAAATGTAAAAAGTGTGCCGTGGGTCAAAAAAGGTTGGGAAACACTGTCCTAAGGAAAAGGAGCTGAATCAGGCCCATTGTCTCTTTGACAAGCACAGACAGGCCTGTATAATCTGACTCAGTTTTGCAACCTCACAGCCTGTGTCACTTTCACTGCCCATCATAATGTGGATGCCCCCATTCTAGAGAGCTTGGCTCTTGGAGCCATCCCTGGTCCCTAAACCAGTATGTAATGAAAGTGAGTGGTGATGAGCTCTCTCTTTTTGAGGCCCGAGAAAGGAAGTGCTCCATGCCTGAGGTTGGAAGAATGCTTGGCTGGCGCTCCCAGGCTGTCTCATGACTGATGACTCACTACTTATATCTGGCAGGAAGAATTTCCAGTGCAAAGGGCTCAGAACTGTTAACTTCTGCCAGGGGTTAACCAGAGCCTGGAATTCCCCCGCATGTCACCTTATGCAACAAGCCATGTGACATCAGGAAAGGCCTACGATTTGAAAGGAGCCCTAAGTTGTCAGATTTGTGGAGCACGTGCCATTTTTCCCGGCCTGATTTGGTTCATTAAAGCTGTGATATTCTTTGCGGACACTTTAAAGATAAGGTGCACGCATAGCATATCCCCATGCATACAATGGATCGGCTATGAATTGCAAGGGTGCGTCCCTGTATCCTGTCTTTGTATGATGGCTGCAGCATGTGTCTTGACATCTCTGGGACAAAGGGGGAGGAACCTACAAGGGGTGTTCTTGGCATTACTTCGCGAACGAAGATTCTTAGGAAGGACTCATCCCACGCTTTTTACAAGCGTGTTGTTGACTAAAAAGGCCACTCTTAGATAGGCAAGTTCAGTTGCAGAAAGCACAGCAGAAAGTCTCCTCGGGTAATGTTGTTTCCAAGTTGCGGTTCTTTCTGCGTTGTCGTTTCTCTTCGAGATCCATTCGGCGTGTCTTCTCAAAAGAGGCCACAGTATTGTGGATAGTGCGTCTCCATGCCTCCCGATGTGAGGCCAGGGTGGACCATTGTTGGTGATCAATCTGGCCGAGCCGGAGATGTTGTTTCAGGGAGCCGTTATATCTCTTTTTTGGGGCACCTCTCTTGTGCTGACCCGTGGCGAGTTCACCATAGAGTAGTATCTTTGGGAGGCAGTGGTCCTCCATCCTAGAGATGTGCCCTGCCCAGCGCAGCTGTGTTTTCAATAGCATGGCCTCAATGCTGGTGATCCCTGCTTGCTCAAGGACAGCAACATTCGTCACATAGTCCAGTGTATATTTAGGATTGTGCGAAGACAGCGCTGATGAAAGCGTTTGAGGAGTCGTAGGTGTTGGCAATAGGTGACCCATGTTTCAGACCCATAGAGGAGAATAGACAGTACGATAGCTCTGTACACACTGATTTTGGTGCTTTGCCTCAGGTGCTTGTTGCTCCAGACTCTTTTGTGAAGCCTTCCAAATGCACTATATGCCTTTGCTAATCTACGATCTATCTCTTTATCAATCTTGGCGTCTGAAGAGATGATGCTTCCCAGGTAGGTGAACTGCTGAACGGACTGAAGCACAGATTTGCCTATGCTGACGTGGGGATGATGGTGTTCTTCCTGTGGTGCGGGCTGGTAGAGGACTTCCGTTTTCTGAGGGACCCAATCTCAATTTCTGTCAGGCTGGTAAAAGCCCACAAGTGCAATGGTGGAGGTATTCCATTTCCTTCTTGGCCATTAGCAAACAGTAATATGGTCATAATTACATGAAGGATTTGAAGACTTTGGGTTCCAAATGTTTGATTCGAATACAGTTCTAAATTAGCTGAATTCCTAAAAACCTAAAATTCCATAACTAGTTCTTTATTCATTCTCGGCAGGGCAGGGCATTTGCCTCGGCCTGTCACAATTTGTTGCATAACTCATATACAGCACTAGCTCTACAAGGCAACCATTTCATGATTCAAATGAAACACAGGTTTTTGGATAAAAAATCATTTATTTTTCAACGTAGTCTCCTTTGAGCTCTATACACTTTGTCCAACATTTCTCCATTTTTTTATCCCTTCCAAAAAATAAGATTTGTTGAGGCCATCAAAATAGGTATTTGTGAGATGATTTCATTGTTGGAGTCAAATCTCTTTCCGCCGAGCTATTTCTTCAGGTTTGGAAACAAGAAATAGTCACTCGGGACTAAATCCAGAGAATAGGGTGGATGAGGGAGCAATTTGTATCCCAATTCATGGATTGCTGCCATGGCAACTGCACGTGTGCACCCTTGCATTGTCCTGGTGCAAAAGAACTTTATTTGCCAAATCCAGTAGGGTTTTTTTCCAAATCCTAATTAAATCGACCCAATAAGTTGGCATAATATGCACCATTGCTTGTTTTACCCCTTTGAAGGTAGTCAATGTGGATTATACCGCGTGCATCCCAAAAAACGGTTGCCATGACTTTTTTGGCTGACAAACCCACCTTGGCCTCCTTTGGCACCGATTCACCCCGAGAAACCCACTGTTTCGACTGCTGTTTGGTCTCTGGTGTGTTGTGGTGGATTCACGTTTCGTCCACGGTTATGAAACCGCGCAAATTCAGTAAACCACTTTTTTACCATTGAAATGGATGGTGCAGAGTCCCCATAGTATTTATCAAGCTTAGCCTTGGTTTGAGTGATGGGTTTTTTCCGCAAAAAATAATGCTTAATGAGCACACAAAATTCACTTTTTCCATTTTCTCCTCAAATCACGTGGTAGTCTGTTATCAATGGCTGTCAAACACAAACTAAATGAGGCAGCTTGTTCAAATTTTGACAGGAGTCAACTGACAGATGCCTGTTGACAGGAGCAGTGTTGCCCTTTCAGTTAAGAGGCGGAAAATTCAAAAAGTCATGTACTTATTGACCCGCCCTCGATGGCTTGTAATCACCAGCCATCTGCAAAAGGTGTTTTGAAAGAGGAAAATAATACTGTAAACAAAATTGTCCCTACGAATCCGTTTCACATGTAGACACATAGTCATTTTGAGTACAGTCTCAGACCTCATTTTGGAAATAAGGTCTGAGAGTGTACTCAAAATGACTATATGTCTACGTGTCTACTGGCTAGATGGTGAAGATAGGTCTATACCTATCCTTTAAATACTTGGCATTTTATACCCTGCTGTTCACTGGACTTCTCTTTGGGATTAGGTGTGACCTCAAATTACACAATCAGGTGAGAGTTTATACCGCTGTCAGCGTAGGTAGCTTAGGCTTTTTAAAGCAAAGACAATCAGCTTAGTTTTAAGCATGAGTCAGAAAAGGACTTTTGACCTCAGTGATCAGATCTCATTGTAGGGTTGTTGGGTTAAACTGACAATAAATAAGGTTTTGTGTGTTGTCAAATGCTTTCATAGCTGGAATCACTGGGTTGCTGTGAGGTTTCCAAGTTGTATGGCCATGTTCCAAAAGCATTCTCTCCTGACGTTTTGCCCCCATCTGTGACAGGCATCCTCAGAGGTTGTGAGGTCTGTTGGAAACTAGGCAAGGGAGGTTTATAGTTGAGAGTCCAGGGTGGGAGGAAGAACTCTTGTCTGTTGGAGATAAGTGTGAATGTTGCAATTAATCACCTTGATTAGCATTGCAAAGCCTTGCAGCTTCATGTCCTGGCTGATTCCTGCTGATTCAAGACATAGCAGAGCATTTAAGGAACCAAGATGACACAGCATATTATTTGAAAACACAGAAATGCTGGACCACTCTAACAACCACTATGTCAGACTACACAGAGAAGCCATTGAAATCCACAAGCATGTGGACATTTTCAACAGAAAGGAGGAAGCCATGACAATAAATAAAATCTGGCTAACAGTGTTTTCAAAAATCTAAAATCGGGACAGTAAATAAAGAGCAACACTTTGGAAACGGGAATTCCAGACATGAAAATTGTTTACACATTTTCAACAGTTTCAGGGTTGCAAAGAGAACAGACCTGAAAGATGGGAGGGTTTGCTTGTATTGTCATTAGATTATCTTAGTGGGAAGTCAGACTCGTACTAGGCTCGCCTCCCAACTGAGAGCAGTGGAAATGTGACTCACGTGTTATAGTTTGTTGATCACTACCATCCCTTCCTTCCTTCCTTCCTTCTAGGTACAGCCTGGCATCACCTAAACAATGATGGCAGAGTCACTGCCCTTCCCTGTGGGTAACTCTGTGCCCACCTGGGACCTGGAGTCATGGTATGAAGACTTGCAGGAGGTGCTCTCCTTGGATGTGAGCAGCAGGACAGACCCCCCAGTGGGGGGAGGACAGGAATGGGTGAGTCAGCAGCAGACATCAGTTGGTTCTGCCCTGATTTTTCAGGTCACTTAGTTTACAGTGCCCCAGAAGATGGGTGCCTATGGCTCACTTCTGCCTGCCCTTTCATCCTGCTTTGGAAGATAGCTCACACTTTTAAAACAGTCAAAATATTCCTTTGGCACTAAAGACTTAGAGATTTTTTTTTAGGCCCAAGCTGGAGTGGGGAACATAGAGCAGCCAAGCCAGCAATTTTTTGGGCTACAGCTCTAATCATTCGTGTTTGTGGTGGCTTAGTGAAATTACCTGCCCACTGCATTATATCTACTTCATTTAAATGCAAAGCATTTAGGGCTCCTTGATGTATACACCTCTTTAAATGCTAACGTTTGGGTTCTTTAGCTTTTGGCAGATTCAGTCCTTCTCACTATCTTAAAATATATAGAAACTTGATTAAAATGTTGAGTATGTCTACATTTATGTGCTCATATCTATTCCTAGCAACACAATCCTATGCATGTCTGAGCAGAAGTAGAACATTTTATTTAATGTATAGATGTTAGGTTCTAAGTTGTTTTCATATGCGGGGTTATTCTGGATTATTGAATGCTTGCCTTTTTGTCAGTTGGAATCTGCCCTGAATCCCCCCGGTGAGATAGGGTGGAATATAAATATATTATTATTATTATCATCATTATTATTATTGGACTGGGTCTTTATTTAAATGTGAAATTACCCAGTTTACAGATAACAGTGATAATAAAATAGCGATGAAAGAGAATGTGCAGCTGAAAGTGATGGATGGGTTTAGGAAAGAGATAAAGAGCAGTATGAGTCTATACATTCAGAAAAACATAGACTATCAGACCTCTTTCTGGCAGTCTTGTTCATTCTCCTCTTTACGTTAGAAGTGCACAAAAAGTGCTAAGCATTGATGCATGGTCAATGGCTCTCCCCATAATAAGTGGGCACTGGCAGCCATGGGAGTATCTCCCCTTTCCTTTACTCCTACAGTGGTGAATTGTGGTTTCAACTAAACTATCAGAAGTTACTGTCTAACTACAGAATTGGGTGCAAACAAAGCAAACCGACACATTCATACTGTTATGTAACCCTGTCTGTTAAGATGTAATGGCTGGGATCCTATGTCATTTATAATTAACTTCGTAACTTCTAACTCATTCAGACCCTGACAGAAGCATTATTCAACTATGCTCTCATCATTAGCAGAATTGCCCTTCTATTATGCATGATTGTGATGCTATTGCCACAGTCATAATTTGCTTCCACCATACTTTATAGTAGGCTCTGGAGTATGAAAAGGAGGTACGTTCTCTCAGCAATGGGAGCACAGCTGAATGGTTTTCATCAAGTTTTAAAGGGATCACTCTAGGAAAAGTACAGTACTTGATACCAGCGAACCCTTTCTTGTGTCAGTTGTACAAGTGAAGATAAGGGGCCTTTCCCACCACTGCATCATGTCTACCTATAGAACAGTGGTTTCCAACCTGTGGTCTGCAAGAACTAAAATATGGTTTGTGGCCTACACTGTTGCAACGAGAGCAAGTGATCTCGTAAAACCCTTATCGTGCCGAGGTTTATTAAATATGGTTTTCTGTGGCCGAGCAGATGGAGACTACTGGATGGCATATGTTCTGTATCAGAAACTAGAGCTGATGTGGTCTATCCAATGCAATTTTCTGAATCAGCACCCCAAATAACCAAACCGATTTAAAGTTGACCAAAAACTGATTTGTAACCCTTTTGGTACTAATGTTTGAGGGTGGTCCCTGATCAAAAAAAGGTTGGGAACCATTGCTAACTAAGATATGCTGCCAGGAAACAACTTGCCCAAGTTTGCTCCAGCATCACACATTGGTTTAAATGAGTGGTTAGGCGAGTGTGGTGGCCCTAAGCTATTTTCAGGCCTGGAACCTCTATTCACCTTTTAAATGTATCTGTGGGGAGGAGACTAGGTATCCCCATTGCAATTGTTCAGCCCCAATTTGAACACACAATCTAATCCTAAACACTGTCTCTGGGAGATGAGGGGAGAGAGAGCATGTAGTCTACCTTAACCATACTTCACTGCTGTTTCATTTCCTCACAGGAGGAGTTCAGTATTGATGATACATCTCTGCTGTGGGACTTGGAAGCTTTGGGGCCCCTGGAGCCCAATGGGAGCCCAGCAACGGGGGCCTGTGAGCTGAGCCCTCATCTCTCCACAGAGCTCCTGGAGCTGCTGAGTGACGAACCTGCAGTGGCCCCCGAGTCGGACTCTAGCCGCAGCTCTCCTCCCCAGACTGGGACAGACGAGGAAGAGGTGTCAGCTGGTCGGAAGAGGAAACGGAGCAGACAGCCCCAGGGAGGCAAGAGGCATCGTGGCAGAGAGTGGGAACAGCAGAACGAGCACAAAGTGGCTGAGCTAATGGCCCAGAATGAACGCCTCCGGGAAGAAATCGAGCGCTTGAGTGCTGAGGTGGAAGCGACGAGAGCAGCCCTCATCCAGCGCATGGTGAGTCTAAAGAGTTAATGGCACTGGAGCACATTCCATCAATCTTGAATTGATTACAACTCACAGTGGACTAAACAGAGTATGACTCCATTCTTTTCAACTACATCAATGACTTGAAATGATATGCTGGAAGAAAGGGGAAAGGACACCGGTTTATGCAACAAGTGCATCTGTTACCACTGCACATTAGGCAGCTTATGGGACATCTGACTTTGGATGTGGCAAATTGAGCTTGCCTTGCAGAACTATGAACTACAGAGATCATGAGGGTGTTTCTTGAGCCAACAAACCTTCCTTGGTTGCTAAAGTCAGCAAGCAGCACCTCTGCCAACTGGCTGAACTGTTTTGAGTTTGCCCCGTTCCTCTTGTATAAAGCTATATGTATGTCAGTAGATAAACACTATTATGCTTTATATCTGTGTATGTAAGAACATAAAATTTACACCATTTAATGTAACTGTTAAAGATCTGTATTATTCATAATTAGAAAATAAATCTGATTAAATCCGATTACATCAAAACAGTAAAGTAGAGCAAAATAGGAGAATGTGAAGTTTCCCCAATCTCTGCAGGACACGGCAAGCATTGCCACAAATCAAGAGAGGCCGAAGTCTCTAGGGTAGAGAAGCTGTCATTTTTTCTCCTTGCCCCCAACCAAGCTGAGCTGTTTCTGGAGTTCCCCCAGCTTTGAAACTGCTGCATCTATCTGCTGCTTCTCAGCCTTCTGTGCTTTCAGCTGCTGCACGTAATTATCCTGCGAAGAGAACTGGCTGTTAGTATATAGCAAGTTTGTACAAAGAAGGCTGGCAAGTTAGAAAGTAGGAAACATTTGTGAGGAAAGTGTTGGCTGTACTTTTCCCCACATGTTCACACAGCAAAATCACATTCACATTAAAGGTCCCCAATCTTTTTATTTGAAACCCCAAGGCACCCCAAATTTCAAGTAAAGTGGTGTGCATGATGCCTAGCTCTGGGTTTTCAAAGCTGCAAACTAGGAGTGGCAGGTGTGGGTGACTAGAATTGTGTGCTGTGGTATGGGTAGTACACTTACTAGTCGCCCCGCCCCCAGAGCCAGACATTCGTGAATCAGCAGTGATATGAGCTCTTGCCATCACTTGCTGGGGGTGGAGCGTTGTCACATTACTGCTTTCTGTGTGACTGTATCTTTGCACTTTGAAGTTACTAAGAGTAAATTACTCAGAATCGATTTGAAAGCTTAGAGATTTGTCTGGTGCTAATCGTCTGGTGCATAGGATAATTAGCACCAGACAATTCTCTAAGATTTAAACTTAATGAGATGAAAAGCAAGAACTAAAATGTGTCACCCCTGAGAACATCATCCAAGACCGTGCTTTTAGGCCTTCTCTCAGCTGCTTGCCCACAATTTAGACATCTACAGTCTGAACCATCATCATTTGCCCTGTAGATCTTTCAAGAGTCATGGACAACAATGCCCAACAATGTCATGCAGCAGCTTAAAAATCCAATGAGATTTTGACCCGCATAAATAGGATTCCAGTGTCTAGATCCAGCGGTCATGGTACCCCTCGATTCTGCCTTGGTCAGACCACACCTGGAATCACACCGTGTCCAATTCTGGGCACCGCAATTGAAGGGAGATGCTGACAATCTGGAAAGTGTCCAAAGGAGGGCGACTAAAATGATCAAGGGTCTGGAGAACAAGCCCTATGAGGAGCAGCTTAAAGAGCTGGGCATGTTTAGCCTGCAGAAGAGAAGGCTGAGAGGAGACATGATGGCCATGTATAAACATGTGAGGGGAAGTCATAGGGAGGAGGGAGCAGGCTTGTTTTCTGCTGCTCTGGAAACTAGGGCGCAGAGCAATGGCTTGAAACTAGGAAAGGAGATTCCACCTGAACATTAGGAAGAACTGAGAGCTGTTCAGCAGTGGAACTCTCTGCCCCGGAGTGTGGTGGAGGCTCCTTTGGAGGCTTTTAAGCAGAGGCTGAATGGCCATCTGTCGGGGGTGTTTTGAATGCGATATTCCTGCTTCTTGGCATGGGGTTGGACTGGATGACCCAAGAGGTCTCTTCCAACTCTTATGATTCTCAAGGCTCCATCTTTCATCAACCTCTGCCTGGACAATGATCAATGATGGTGGGAATTACAGTGCAGCTCTATTTAGAGCAGGGCTGCCCAGGAAGTCGATCGCGGGACCGAAGTAGGTCGATCACAGCCAGAGGGGGCGGAGCCATGCCGCGCCAAGCGCAGTCCCCTCCCCTGGCTTTGGCACTCCCAGCAGCTGCTCCAGCCTTGAGGATGGCAGGGCCAAGCTAGCCTTGTGCTAGCTATGCCACCACTGGCTTGGCACTGTCATCCTCAAGCCTGGAGAAGCTGCTGAGAGCTCGAAAGCCAGAAGGGAGGGGGAGGGGAGGGGCTTGGCGCATCCTGGCTCCACCCCCTCTGGCTTCCGAACTACCAGCAGCGTCTCCAGGCTTGAGGATGGCCGTGCCAAGCCAGTGGTGGCATAGCTAGCACAAGGCTAGCTTGGCCCTGCCATCCTTAAGGCTGGAGAAGCTGCTGGTAGAGCTGAAGCCAGAGGGGGCGGAGCCAGGCCACACCAAGCCCCGCCCTCTCTCCTCTCCAGCCTTGAGGAGGTAGGCAGATCTTTCTGACTTGGTTTTATTATAAGTAGCTCGCATGCTGATAAAGTGTGGGCACCCCTGATTTAGAGAAAGTATCATCAAACTGTGGCCCTTCAACTGTTTGGGCCACCAACTCCTGAAAGACCTACCCAACTTTGACGATGCCAGATTTAGATGGCTAGACACATGAAGCAGAGCAAGAACCTTCACAGCATTATTTTTAAAGTTCCAGTGAAGATCTTTGTTCAATATCTTATAAGACTACAACAGCTTTCTTTGGGGGAGAGGTGAGCAATTAATCCTCAGATGCAGTCGGGCCAACTAGTTTAATACAGTGGGTTGCTGTGAGTTTTCCAGGCTGTATGGCCATGTTCCAGAAGCATTCTCTCCTGATGTTTCATCTATGAGGTCTGCTGGAGGTCTGTCCAGGGTGGGAGAACCTGGACCTTCCACAGATATATAAACCCCACTTGCCTAGTTTCCAACAAACCTCACAAACTCTGAGGATGCCTGCCATAGATGTGGACAAAATGTCAGAAGAGACTGATTCTGGAACATGGCCATACAGCCCGGAACACTTACAGCAACCCAGTGGTTCCAGCCATGAAAGCCTTTGACAACACAGTTTAATACACTTTAGCCATACCTGTTTGGCTACTTCTTCCTGAAGTTTTTTCGATCCCAGTGTTGTGTCACCATTTGCAGCTGCTTTTTGCTTGAAGGGAGAAAAAAATAAAACTAAATTAGCACAAAAAACTTTGTTCACCACGCAAGCACTGACAGACTTCCTTTTATTTCTCCCAGCTTAACTGCCCCACAGAATCTAAGGAATCCAAGTCTGCAGTGGGTCAGGATACAAAAATAAAGGCAATTTTGAAGTAAGCAGAACAGAAGTGTCATGCCTTTTAACTCTAAATGAGAAAAATTGGGCAAGGGCATCTTTTGTTGAAGTTTTTTGTGTGTCAGGAGCGACTTGAAAAACCGCAAGTCGCTTCTGGTTTGAGAGAATTGGCTGTCTGCAAGGACGTTGCCCGGGAGATGCCCAGATGTGTTACCATCCTGTGGGAGGCTTCTCATGTCCCCGTATGGGAAGCTAGAGCTGACAGATGGGAGCTCACCCCACTCCCCGGATTCAAACCGCCAGCAGTCCTGCCGGCACAAGAGTAACCCATTGTGCCACTGGGGGGGGGGGTCCTTTTTGTTGCAGTGGGTTTTCATTATCAGATGGAAAGCCAGAAATGATTGACAAAGAAAAGATACAGTTTTCCCCTATATTTATAATACTTTTGCTCTCCCATTAGGAAGAGTGGAAAACAAGGGTGGGGATTGGGTGGCCTTCTAGATGTAATTGAACCGAAGCTCTTGTGATTCCACAGCATTGCCTGGGATGCTGGGGGTTGCACCCAAACAACATCCAGATCAGACCTGGGCAATTGCCGGCCCTCCAGGTGTTTTGGACTTCAACTCCCAGAAATCCTAGCCAGTTTACCAGCTGTTAGGATTTCTGGGATTTGAAGTCCAAAACACCTGGAGGGCCGGCAATTGCCCAGGTCTGATCCAGATGGATGTACAATTCCTACTCTGGTCCAATCCAACTCAGAAGATAGTACTGTGTAAATAAAATCTCTTCAATGGCAGTTTTAAAGGCTGGGCTACAAAGGCATCCATATTCTTACAGCTCCAGTGCATGTACCATGCCTTCACATGTTGCACATGTCAGATGCAACACGTAGCAAAGAGACAATTATGGTTAGAATACCATTGATAGGTCTGTTTTGGAGGAGTTAAGTTAGTTTAAACTGCGGAAGATATATTTCTGTAAAGTGTTAACAGCCCACCCCATACCCCAAGAGTTCCCACGGCAAGCAGAAAGTTTTACCTTAGGCTTCAGTGGGAAGTCTTCATGCTGGAAGAGGACAGAAGGGTGCAGAACAAGAACCACAAGGAATAGAGGGAGGCAGGAGAAAGGCAAGCAGTTAGGTGCTGCAGCAGAGGAAAGAACTTGGCAAGCAATCTCGAATACTGCAGATACTCTACCACCACCAAGAGCAGCAAGGGAGCAGCAAGGAAAGCTTCCTAATGCTTGGGCAGGATCTATCCTCTTCCAGTCAGACATACAATGTCCCTCAACACTGGTGAGGCATATAATTAGAAACAACAAGTGAGTCCACAAAGGATACTGGTTATTGTTTAACTTATTTTTTTATTTATCCTTCGTATTTATTCATGTTGTGAGCCACCCCGAGTCCTTTGGGAGATGGGACAGGATGCAAACAAAGATTGTTGTTGTTGTTGTTGCTAGATAACTAATCTGGGAGCTAGACCATAGGTACACATGTATTACAGGAAGGAGCAGGATAAAAACAATGAAGGTTGGAATAATTTTCCCTCAACTCTATAAACCTAAAATAGTTTACCTGACAGAGAAAAGGGCATAAAATGCACCTCCCTAAAAAAAGTTGTCAATCACAGAGAAAGTGATACATTGAGTTTCGTGCAAGTCGTTAACCTGAGAGTCCCAACTGAAGATAAGCTGCTCCAAGCAATGATGCAATGGGCAGATTTTTGAAGTAAGATTGGATCTGTGCCCTTTCTAAGTGATATAATGATCCAATGACACCTGAGAGAGGGAATTGGTGGAGGAACCTGGATCCCACCTGCAGATGCTGTTTGGATGGAAGTGTGCCAGAATAGGTTAGTCAGGCATAGGCACGAGGCTAGCCTCCTTGCATTGGGTACCCAGGAGATATTTGGCCAATTCTACTTTAATGTACTCTAGCACAGTGTTTCCCAACCTTTTTTGAGCCGCGACACACTTTTAACATTAAAAAAATCCAGGGGCACACCACCAACCAAAATGACACTCTAACACAGTAAAGAATGGCTGGGGGTTGGTGGCCTGCTGGGAGCAGCTGCTGGGAGTGCGAAGCCGGGGAGGGGCGGAGCCAGGCTACCCCGGCTTCACCTCCCAGCAGCTCACCTCTCCCAGCAGCTGCTCCAGCCTTGAGGGGCAGTGCCAAGCCAGCGGTGCCAGAGCCAGCACAATGCTGGCTTGGCACTGTCCCCTCAAGGCTGGAGCAGCTGCTGGGAGTGCCGAATCCGGGAGGGGGCAGAGCCAGGCCGCGCCATGCCCGCCCCCCCCCCAGCTTCAGCTCTCCTACAGAGGAGGAGCATGAGCGGTGGGACGGGCTTCAGTGGGCGGGGGGGCTCCTCCACGTGGCTTCAGCGAGCGAGGGGCAAGAGTCATGGTGGGAGTCATGGCGGATTGGAGGCTGGCTGGGGAAACGGCCGAAGGAGGCAACGCCTTGGTCCCTTCTTTTTCTTCGCTACTGCCCGGCCCTTCCTCCTCCTCCCCCAAGCAGCAGGAGTTCGGCAGGAGGGGGGAGGAAGGGGGGCAGAGAGCTTCTCTCGCGGCACAGCAGGAGGTCCGTCACGGCACACTAGTGTGCCACGGCACACTGGTTGAGAAAGACTGCTCTAGCAAACAGTTTGGGAATTTATGTGTTCACAGAGAAGGCGCAATGGCAAAGTGTATGGCTTGGATAGCATGTTGGCAAAACACATGACATGATTTTCTTGCTGGCCCATCAACAAGAGTGCTCTTTCCATACTCCTCACGATTATCACCAGGGATCAGGTACAAAGTGGGATGGGTTTAACAGCATCAGGAAAGTAAAGCGATGCTTCAAGCCATTGTTGAGCACTTGGCAATCCCACTTTCTCGTGGTTACACACTAACAGTTCATATACTGCAAATTCAAAGTACCAAAACACACAAGGAGACTGACTTGTACAATACAATCCCACTTTCTCCCCATGAGCTGAGTCACCTTCTCTGCCTCTAAAAGTATTGCTTTCTCTTTCTAGTTAGTAAGCTTGCCTAAGTTTCAGAGGAGAGAGGAGCTGCTTAAAGAGTTGGGCATGTTTAGCCTGCAGAAGAGAAGGTTGAGAGGAGACATAATGAGGGCCATGTATAAATATTTGAGGGAAAGTCATAAGGGGGAAGGAGGAAGCTTGTTTTTTGCTGCTCTGGAGAATAGGATGCAGAACAATGGATTCAAACTACAGGACTGGAGTTTCCACATGAACATTAGGAAGAACTTCCTAACTGTGAGAGCTGTTCAGCCATGGAACTCTCTGCCCCAGAGTGTGATGGAGGCACCTTCATTGGAGGCTTTTAAACAGAGGCTGAATGGCCATCTATCAGGGTGCTTTGAATGCAATTTTCCTGCTTCTTGGCAGAATGGGGTTGGACTGGAAGGCCCGCAGGGTCTCTTCCAACTCTATGCTTCTGTGAAATGCTTTAGTAAACAGCAAAGAATACACTGTATGTTAAATTCATAACATCACATGAGGTCTGTCCTGAGAAGTCCTACATCCATCAGCACTGCCACCTCTATTATTTATTATTTATTAACTTCCTTTATACCCCGCCACCATCTCCCCAAGGGGACTCGGGGCGGCTTACATGAGGCCAAGCCCTACCTGGCCACCACCAAAGCGCTTCCGCAGGTTTTCAATCTGTTCAGCTTCCAGCTTCTGGAACAGGGGGGTTACCTGGTGTAAAATTAAAAATCATATTAAAATTCACGTGCTACGTTGCAACTGTGCTCTATATCAACAGAGGCATGTGTTTCGTATGCTTATCGTGTGAGCAATACACATACTAAGAAAACATATTTTTTTATATTTTCTTAGGCTGCAAGGAAAACTTACTTGAAATGTTGTGGACAGATGTGCGAAAGCAGTATGGGCAGCACTTGCTCTTCTATCTTCACCTGTAACTGCTATCCAGGCTATCCTGACTTTCTGCCATAATTCCAAGTTGTTGGGATTTTGTTTTTGGGGGTTTTGGGGGGTGTTGTTACAAAAGGGCAGATTGTTCTCAGGCTGTTGCACAAATCACTTGAAAACACACTGAGTGAAAAAGTAACTCTGTCTATGCAATAAGACCCAAAGATTTACAAAGCGTATAAATTGTAATAAGTCATCAATACAATAATAACATACTAAGTTAGTCCCATATCAGCATATATTAGTTAAAGTGTGCGTATATTAACATGTACTTACAGTTCAATCATTGAAAACAATACAAAACGATCGAGTGGTGAGTTAAGAGTTGTGTCCAAGCCAGAAATATAGACAGAAGTGGCAGGGAGAATACCATATGGATAGTGTATTCCAAAGGCACAACTCACAGTTCCATTCCGTATGGTCAGAGTTCCTAATGGAGACGCAGAGCTGAGGCAGTCGGGGCGTGTCTTATGCTCTTAATGTCATCCGTCAGCCCGTACTGCGGGTAAGATGTAGTTTTCCAGGGGGTTTTTTTGCAAATAAATCAGTCCCAAAAGGTAAGTGGGTGTAATGCCTGATAAAGAAACCTCCGGAAACATGTCCCCAGCTGCTGGAACTGAGAAACTGCCTCAGCTCCGCATCTCCATTAGGAACTCTGACCATACCAAACGGAACTGTGAGTTGTGTCTTTGGAATACACTATCCATATGGTATTCTCCCTGCCACTTCTGTCTATATTTCTGGCTTGGACACAACTCTTAACTCACCACTCGATCGTTTTGTATTGTTTTCAATGATTGAACTGTATGTACATGTTAATATACGCACACTTTAACTAATGTATGTTGATATGGGATGAACTTAGTATGTCCAGTTAGTTAGAATTAATTGGGTCTTTTCAATCTTCCTTTGTAGGAAATGACTTAACTCACTGGCACAATGGGAGTATTTCCTCCATTTGCCTTCCATCGGGCATAGGAGGAGGAAGTGAATGCATGGAAGACTCAGAATCACAACAGTGAATGTAATTTCATACACACACACTCAGGGCACTTCCACACAGCCATATAACCCAGAATATCTACTTTGAACTGGGTTATCGGAGTCCATACTGCCATATATTCCAGTTAAAAGCAGATAATGTGGGTGGAAGGGACCACAGTCATCTGCCCAAGGACTGTGATCTGGAAGATGACTCTTTTTATGTCTCACCGCTGGAAAGAAAATTCACTATAGGAAGAAGAGGATCCTGGGATAGAAAATACCAAACCTGGCATCAAGTAAAGTCCCCCCCCCCATAACCGCCGGGGTGTCTTGGGGAGCTATCACAGGGGTCTATATCACAGGGGCCTCTCGTGGGGCCGTAAGCTCAGGGAATTGGAGAGGTGGGGAGAAGGCATCAGGGCCCTCTCATACATAGCTGCCTTCATCCATAGAGCGCGTTTTTTGCGCGTTTGAGTGGTGAAAGTCATGCAGATGGCACACCCCTGGGGAAGGTGCCCCTCGCCCAGACAGGCCAAGCAGAGAGCGGCCAAGCATTGTCCGGAAAGAGGTTAGGGCAAGTGGCGCACCTCTTGAAAGATGTAGTAGACATGGCCAAAAGGGGTCAATCACTCACGAAGCCAGGTAGCAAATCCGGGTCAGGATAGGAGAAGTTAGGATAGTCGAAAGTCCAGTCCAAGAGTAATAAATCCCAAAAATCAGTCCAATAGAATAGCTAGTCTAAGAGCAAAGGTTCCTCTGTACTGCTTTTCAGCGCGGAAAGAGAGAACTGGAGGCTGAAGCCCCTCCCATTGGCTATATATGTGGAGGGGTTGGATGGGCGGGGCTTCAGTTGAAATTCATTTCTAGAAGGTTCCGAAGTTATTGCGCAAGTACAAGAGATATCACATGTACGTATTCACAGTGACCATGAAAGGGCAAACAGCTGTACCTCCTCCTCATCCCATTTGTGAGACAATGAAAATTGTGCCATGATCCCAAGAAAAGCTGGAAGAACCTACCATGCCGATCTGATGTCCAGCGGGCAAAGTGCAGACAAAATCATTGCTCACAACGTTGTAGTCAGCAGGAATGCACAACTGCTGCTGGATAGTCGCACTCACGTTGGGCATGTAGGGTTGCAAGACGACAGACAGCAGGGAGGCAATATTGACCGCCACCCCGATGACAGTGCCTGCCCGCTTCCTAGGAAGAGGAGACAACTTTTATCAGTCCAGGGAAAAGAAAACTGTGGGCAGGAATAGACCTCTCAGAGTAAAGAATGGCTTGTTGGCTTTACTCTGAGAAGCAAAAGATAAGCAAACTAAGGAACCCAGACACTTTCTCAACTCCCCCAAAGTTCAGAATTAACCCAAAGCAGTTAAGTTTTATATGATGGCAAGGAATTCTACAAGAAGAAGAGCCTTATTCCAACAGCCAGGGCTTACTTGTCTGCGTCACTGCCCTTGATGTGTTTCCAAGGCTCGTTGACCTGGAGGTAATGGTTGCCATGGCGAGCCATATTCAGGATGCTGCGCAGTGCCTCACGGATCCTGCAAGAGAAGAAGAGCAGAGTGGGAGGGAGAGACAGACAAAGAGGAGAGGGAGTCGTGGCAGCTTCCCCTTCTCCCTCGTTGCTAGGAAGGCCAATGCCCAGACCGTAAAATAACCACCCTCCTGGCCACCAGGAGTGAACAAGCATCATCAGGCAACTACAAAGGAAACTATGTCCCAATCACGGTTGCTGGTTGTTCTCTTTTTTTAAAAAAAAGGCATGGTTCAAATAAACAAACCAGTTGCTGATATTGTCCATAAGGAATATTTGTAAGTGAACTTTGGCCAATACACATTTTGATGCCCCAAAAGTTAGTCCTATTTTTGGGTATATCTGACCTGCTGATTCCCAAAATGGCACCAGTTTCCCCCCATCACCTCTAGTTTTTGAGACACAGAACATATGTCATCTACCAGTCACCATCTGCTCGCTCATAGAAAACCATGATAACCACACCTAAGGAACTAAAGCTGGTATAGTCTATCCCAGGGCTGCCCAACTGGCGGCCCGGGGGGGGGGGGGGTATACGGCCCCCAGCCCCTTCCCTACGCCCCCCTAAGCTTTTAAATAAAAGATAAAAATTGAAAAATAATTAAAATAAAATAAAAATACCTACTTCCGGGTTCGGAGCAAGTATCGCGAGAATGCGCAATCCACATGGGATTTCGCTGTCAACGCGAGATCACGCCGGCGTTGACAGCGAAATCCCGTGTGGATTGCGTATTCTCGCGATACTCTTCGGCTACTCTACTACTGGATCGCTGAGGCCCACAGACGCGATTAGGACCTTCTTCAACTCAGTCAGTCGTCGCCTCTCTCGTCCGGGTACTCCTGGATCCTGCGCATTTGGAAAAGGTAGGCCGAAGCAGGGGGCTCCTCAGGGGGCTCCTCATTCCCTCCCCCCATCTCCCCTCATGTATTAAATATAAAATTAAATATATTTAAAGATGAAATAAGGGGAGATGGAATACATTAAAATAAGGGGAGAGGGGAGGATGGAATTAAATATATTTAATATTAAATAAAAATAAGGGGAGAGGGGAGGATGGAATTAAATATATTTAATATTAAATAAAAATAAGGGGAGAGGGCGCCGGGGGAGAGGGCAGAGCTGGGGGCAAAGCCGGGGGCGAGGGCAGAGCCTATGGCCCCCCAGGTCATCAGTGACCGGAATTCAGGCCCCTGGGCCGGTAGAAGTTGGACAGCCCTGGTCTATCCAATGCAATTTCTGAAACACCGCTCCCCAAAATCCCAGGAACAGGCCTAAAAACCAAGACATCAAATTCTCTGTTGGGATGTGAATGGTTACTGCAACCTCTCTTTCTCATAGCTTAATCTACCACAAGTAAGTTTTATCTCTTAAAATGTTCTATTATAGGATCACAGCCAGACTTTTGCTTCTGGATGTAGTAAAAAGTATATTAATATCTTGAGCCTAATTTCTAAACATGGTATTCGTGCAGCAGTTCTCAACCTGTGGGTCGCGACCCCTTTGGGGGCTGAACGACCTTTTCACAGGGGTCGCCTAAGACCACTGGAAAACACGTATTTCCAATTGTCTTATGAACCGAAACACTGCTAACTTTTTCCCACCCCCTTTGCTTCCCAGAGGCCTCATTCAGCCCCCCCCACCCCCACCATTTTAGGAAGAAGAGACGGGAGCGATGGAAGTGAGGTTTGCTTTGGAGGCAAGAGGGAGGAAGAAAGAGGAAGAGGCGGAGGTGATAAGGGAGAAGGCGAGGAAGGGGGGATGGGGAGGGCAGGGCTTAGAGAGGGGTGGAGTGGCCCCTCCATGGCCGAATCCCAGGGAAAAAGAGAAGTAACAATGAAAATACACCCTGCATATCAGATATTTACATTACGATTCATAACAGTAGCAAAACTACAGTTATGAAGTAGCAACAAATATAATTTTATGGTTGGGGGGTTACCACAACATGAGGAACTGTATTAACTGGTTGCCGCATTAGGAAGGTTGAGAACTACTGTATTAGTGGCATGCAAGGTTGCCTAGAGCCAGGGCCGGTTCGTCCATTAGGCGGAGGAAGCAGCCGCGTAGGGCGACGTCACTGGGGAGGGGCGCCGTCACCCGGGAGGGGCGCCACCGCACCGGCACCTGCGCTGCTCCGCCGCCCCGCCGGCCAGGCCTCCGCGGCCGGCCCCGTGCCTTTGTTAGGCAGCCCGGGGGGCTCCGGCCACGCTTCCGCATGCGCACAATGGTCCATGCATGCGTACTGGCTCCCGCTTTGGAGCCAGTGCGCGTGCGCAGATTGGCGCATGCGCACTGGGGGGGCGCAAAAATTTTTCCGCATACCCCCCGGGAACAGCTTGGTCCGCCCCTGCCTAGAGCAGACTCTGTGGCATCCGTACTCGAATCAATGTAAGGGAGATTAGCACATGATCAAATGTCTAATGTGCTTCTTTCCCCCTATTTTGTATGTTTGGGGCCTAACTAGGAATGTCTGGAGGCTACAGGCCTCCCAGACATGGGGAAAGACAGGAGTGGGATTTCAATTCATCTTAGCCAACATGCTGCTGATGCCCACTGCACTCCTCTAGTTCTGATTTTGACTAAATCAGAGATGACACAAGTTCCTCAGGCCTCTAGCACATGTTCTGCTCCAAGGACGTACTTGACCTTCTCCAACAAGTGGTTGTACTGACGCAGCTCCAGGGTGATGTGAGCCAGTAACCGCTTGTCATCCTGGTTTAGCTCCATGGCGGGAACGTGTCCCCCAAAGAATTTGCACACAAACGACCCAGCTCTGGGGGTAAAAAAGAAAAAAAAATTAGATATTCTAATTGATTGAACTCCGCAGTTTGGACACAGTCATTTGATTTGCAAGAAGCCAGAGTAATCACCATGTTTTGACAGTTGCACTTCTTTCGCTTTTCATGAGCCACTGCTCTGTGCAATAAATTTGGGTTTTCAATAAAACAGGCAGATCATTTAGAGCAGGGCTACCCAGGAAGTCGATCACGATCGACCAGTCAATTCCGGGACCGAAGGAGGCCGATCCCAGCCGGATGGGGCGCTTCTCAGAGGGGGGCGGAGCCAGGCTGTGCAAGCCCCGCCCCTCCCTGGCTTCGGCACTCCCAGCAGCTGCTCCAGGTTTGAGGAGGGCAGGGCCAAGCCAGCCTTGTGCTAGGTATGCCACCACTGGCTTGGCATTGCCATCCTCAAGCCTGGAGAAGCTGCTGGGAGCTCCAAAGCCAGAGGGGAGGGGGTGTGGCTTGGTGCAGCCTGGCTCCGCCCCCTCTGGCCAAGCCCCGCCCCTCTCCAGCCTTTAGGAGGTAGGTAGATCTTTCTGACTTGGTTTTAATATAAGTAGCTCGCATGCTGAAAAAGTGTGGGCACCCCTGCCTTAGAGACTCTTAATTGAACCTTAGACCTAGTCTATAAGATACAGCTTTATGGGTGGATTATCTTCCCTACTAAGCTTTCAGCTAGGTATCTACTAAGCAAGGTCAGCCCTGATTAGTACTCAGATGGGACAAATACCCAACACTAACTCTGAATCCTGAGCTCTAGAGGATCTCAGAAAAGTGTCTTGCTATAAAAACTTTGACCTGGTTTGCCATTATTTCCGGCTGGTTATGGTCCTCTTGCTACAGTGGTATAGTGCCCCAACAGTGATTCTGCAAGAGCAAGTTCATAGAGGACACAATAAAGTGTTTGTGGGGCATATATACAGTCGATGCATTACCCAACTGTACTTTGAAAGGAGCTGTAAGATACACGTTATCTTGCTTAGTGGGCTTTTAAAGATTTAACTTTATTTCAATATATATTCCACCTTTTTCTACAATAACAGGATTTGTGTGTTTAAGTCACTTACACACAGTAATCTCATTTCATATTGTTTTCTCAGACAAGGAATACTCAGAGATGGTTTCGAAAAATAGCCTAAAGCACTTGGCTTTTGATAACAGTCTCCCATCCAAGTATTAATCAGGTCTGACACTGCTTAGCTTCCAACATCATTTGAGGATTAACACTACCTCAAGATGGTTTATAACTTATTAAAACTAAACAAAATCTTACAAAATCACCATAGGGCCTCTCTTAAAGATCTTAGAGCTCTCACGGGCCTATAAAGGGAGATCCAGTCTTTCAAAATCTATCTGGCCATTCTGCTCCACTCTTTCCACCCCTGGCCTTCAGAATTATTACCTGTTGATAAAATTTCCCAGGGTGTTAAGCAACTCTGAGTTGTTTTTGGTCATGAGATCAGTCCAGGAGAAGGCGCTGTCTTGGCTCTCTGGGCGCAGGTAGAGCAAGTAGAAGCGCCAGATATCGGATGGAATCCCAGTGTCCTTGGCCATGTCCCCAAAGACGCCCACCCCACGGCTTTTGGAGAATTTACCATCTTCGTAGTTCAGGTATTCTGTAGAGGGGGAATTGGAAGATTACAGAGACGTTTACAAGTTCTTTAGAGCCCAACAAGATCCCATATGAGAAAACACTGGTTGGGTTGTGATTTAACTTATATATCCCAACTTCCTCCCATGTGGGACTCAAAGCAGTTTACAGTGCAAGGGTAGAATTCTTTTAGGAACATCTGCATGCCCCCAGTGCATATGGATGTCCTTTCAGGGGGCATTATATCCATTGGCATTCCCTCCCTCCTTCCCGAAGCATCTCTCCTTCAACTTGCTGTAAAAGCCCCAAAGCTTCCCTACACGGTCAATCCGTGCTTCATGGCAAGCAGACCGGCTCATCTGGCTACCTCCCAATAATAATAATAATAATTTATTTTTTACTCGACTCTCCTCATGGCTCGAGGTGAGTTACAAAACAATTAAGATACATAAACACAGCAAACACTACAAGTACACACACAAAAACATACCTCCATAGAAGTTACATACCAAAACGTATTTGAAATACATATTAAAAAAGACAAAACAGAGATGAAACAAAGGACATGCATTAAAATTCATGTTTATATTTCAAGACTGGATAGACTTGCCAGAAGAGACAGAGCTTCATTTGTGTCTTAAATTCTGACAGCTGATTTAGCTGTTGGAGCTCTACTGGCAGGTCGTTCCACATACCTGGGGTGGCTGATGAAAATGTCCACTGAGTGGTGGTTGCCAGTCGGGTTCTGGCTGATTGGAGCAGAACCCCCACCCCCCAGAAAACTGAAGTGTGTGGGGCAGATTGTATGGGAGAAGGCGTTTCTGTAGGTAACCTGGACCCAAACCATATATAGGTCTTAAAAGGTTAAAACCATCACCTTGTACTTTGCCCAGAAACTAATTGGCAGCCAGTGAAGTGGCATAACCAGATGGACAATGACAACAGTGTTGATATATGCAAGCACTTCGTGGGTCTCTGTGCCTCTGTTATCACAGCACATCTGATGACAGAGAGGCAGTCAAATGCTTCCCCAATCCTGCCACCTTGCCATGAAGTATGGAGTGCCATATGGGACTAACTCAGAGGCTTTACAGCAAGTTTAAAGGTAAAGGTTTCCCCTTGACATTAAGTCTACTCGAGTCCAACTCTGGGGAGTGGTGCTCATCTCAATTTCTAAGTCGAAGAGCCGAAATGTGGCCAGCATGACTGCATGGATCGCCGTTACCTTCCCGCAGAGTGGTATCTATTGATGTACTCACATTTGCATGTTTTTGAACTGCTAGGTTGGCAGAAGCTGGGCCTAACAGCAGCTCACCCTGCTCCCCGGATTCAAACCGCCAACCTTTTGGTAAAAAAAGTTCAGCAGCTCAGCGGTTTAACCCACTGCTCCACCAGAGGGCCCAGAGTAAATTTAGGGGGCAGTAAATGGCTCATGCTGGGGGATACTGGATTAACCCCCAATGGCTACAACAATCTAAGATAGAAAAAGTTAACAAATTAGAAAATTAATTCAAAACACACCCAGGGCTACACTTGACACAACGTTGCTAAGCACACCCAGGGCTACACTTGACACAACCAAATAGCAGTTTAGCTTCAAGCCACTGATGGGAGAAAGCAGGTATTGAATGAGGGACAGTTGGTGCCCATGTGATGCCCTTCCGCAATACCTGTTGCAATAAGATGATTGACCAGAGTGTATTTGTCACCAGTACCCAACAGCGTGCAGGGAAACACAACACTGTGGAAAGGGACGTTGTCTTTCGCCATGAAGTTATAAAGCTGAACCTGAAGAGAAAGAGGAGATGATCTGCAATCTAGTGAGGCACAGTTTTGCTTCTTCCTCACAACCACCCACTTCCTTTCACTAGAAATTGCTTAATAAGAACATTTATTTTGGTGATTTTAAAAGCTCCTCATAACTACCAAAGGAATAGAAAACCAGGATGCTCAGATGTGGTCTAGCAGGAGAAACTTTCGTTCATATTCAGAACAGCCAGTGAACATAATGCATCCATGCACTGCCTATGGACATTAATGGAAAGTTTGCCCAGATCCACAAAGTGCATTAATGGGGTTGCTCCTACTCATAGCTCCAACCACAATACTCCTATTTGAATTAACAGTTAAATAGTGAGAGGACACCTCAGAGGATCCCACTGGTTCAAAGAGTTTTTCTCCCCAAGTTGGGGCTCTCAGTAGGATTCAGGGTGCCTTGATTTTCAGTGAAAGGAACCAACTTCACCTCAAAACTCTTTCCAGGAGGTAGTTGGAGGCAAACAGAAAGAGGCGGACATGAACAAGCCTGTTACCTGCTCTGGATTCTTCCACCATTTCTCCCACTGGTCAGTGTAATTGGCTGCAATAGACAGGTAACCAATGGGTGCATCAAACCAGACATAGAAAACCTATACAAATAGAGAGAAAGGCAAAGTGACTGCACATGCAGTGGGAATAGTTAAGTTTTGAAGTTATGCACCATTTACTGCATGTTTTCAGACCAACACTGGGCTTAAAATTGAATCTGACTGCTCACATACACTTTTTAAATCCTTAAAGCCTCCATGGTTTTGGCTTTATATTAGTTCAGTGGTTCCCCACCTTTTTTTGACCAGGGACCACTCTGACCAGAGACCACTCTCCAACATTAGTACCAAAAGGGTAACAAATCAGTTTTTGGTCAACTTTAGATTCGGTTTGGTTCTCTGGGGTGCTGATTCAGAAAATTTAATTGGATAGACCACATCAGCTCTAGTTTCTGATACAAAACATATGCCACCCAGAAGTCGACATCTGCTTGCCCACAGAAAAACATATTTTTATTTATTTATTTACTTCATTTATATTCCACTCCTCTCACCCCGAAGGGGACTCAGAGCGGATTACAGGTACACATACTTAGCAGACAATCCCTGCCGTTTCCACATACATACATATAGACGAACAGAGGCAAACTCTGGCCACCAGGGGGAGCTGACGCACTCATCTCTCAGCGTCCCTTGTTGTTCCTTCCACATTCCTCAGCGTTCCTGGAGTTCTTTAATGGCCTCATAATTCAGTCAAAATCTGCCTCCCCACTTAATGTGGTACCTTTATCTCCTACTTGACAGATGCAACTGTCTTTTGGGCTGCAAAGGTCGATAGCACTTAAAGGTCGAGCACCCACCTCGACCTGGACAGGCCTCGAACTCATGACCTGCTGGTCAGAGAGATCTTATGCAGCTGACACTTAGCCAGCTGCGCCACATTCCTGGTGCAATATTTAATAATCTAGAGATGATGTGGTTCTAGTACTCTTTCGTGGGTAGTCAGCCTTTCCCCTCCCAACATCCCCGTTGCCTCGTCACTATAAGAGGGTTTTGTGAGAACAGTCACTCTTGTTGCCACATGGTTTTGAGGCAACAATGTAGTAATGGTAAGGCCGCAGACCATATTTTCATTACTACTGGTGGTCCACGAACCGCAAATTGAGAACCACTGTATTAGTCAAAGCTTCCATTTCCCATTGGAGCTTCTATCTTCTAAATTAGGAAAGGCTTTCCATAGAGGTCATCTGGAGAGATATAGCCCATATCAGAGGAAAAGGAACAGCCATCAATATCGCAAAGGCTTGGGATCCATATTCTCTGTCCCACTGCTCACCTTATCACGGAAACCGTCCAAGGGAACTGGTGTGCCCCACTTCAGATCACGGGTGATGCAGCGGGGCTTGAGACCATCACGGATCCAAGAGCGAGTGATGTATCTTGCATTGGGGGTCCAGTCCCCAGTAGACTGGGACAGGGCCAGCCACTTCTCCAGGCTCTCTTCTAGCTGGTGGTGGGGAGGACAGAGTTAGTGAATAGGCGCATCCGGCCTTTTGCAGGAGTCTAGCAAGCAGTCTCATGGGCAACAATGTCCGGCAAGGAGCGCTGTGCTTTATTCCCAGTCTGACACCGTCGATCCTCAGACTACCAAGCATAGGCCTTCTGCAGTTATTATGCGGAGGGAAGCGCAGGATCAGGCCATGAGAGAGAAGAAACCTAAAAGAGACCTACCTTGGGCAAGTCCAGGAAGAGGTGCTGGGAAGATCTCACCACAGGGGTCCCTTGACAGACTTTACACACAGGTTTCTGGGAAGAGAAAGTAAAAAAGAAGGGAGAGAGGTCTGTGAAAGTAAAAGCTGTGATGAATGTTGCATAAATTCTACATACATACATAATCCTATAGGCCAACAGCAATGAGTTATGGTGAGATGGGAGTAGTGTTTTTACAGGGCTTTGAAATATCTGGTGTAGACTTGGGGTATTTATTTATTTATTTACTTTATTTATATTCCGCTCTTCTCACCCCGAAGGGGACTCAGAGTGGATTACAGGTACACATACTTAGCAGACAATCCCTGCCGTTTTCCACGAACACAGTACACACTATACACAGTACACACATAAAAACGAATATAGGCAAACTTTGGCCACCAGGGGGAGCTGACGCACTCCTCATCTCTCAGCATCCTTTGTTGTTCCTTCCGCATTCCTTAGTGTTTCCTGGAGTTCTTATAATGGCCTCATAATACATTCAAAATTTGCCTCCCCACTTAATGTGGTACCTTTATCACCTACTTGACAGATGCAACTGTTTTTCAGGCTGCAAAGGTCAACAGCAGGCTACACTTAAGATCGAGCACCCACCTCGACCCAGGCAGGCCTCGAACTCATGACCTATTGGTCAGAGAGATCTTATGCAGCTGACACTTAGCCAGCTGTGCCACATTCCCAGTGCTACCAAGAGCAACCAAGTGTCCAAACAGAAGGAATATGTAAGTGTTCCACTCTTTTCTTAATGAGTGTAAATCGCCCATACAGACTTCATTAAAGGTAAAGGTTTCCCCTTGACATTAAGTCTAGCCAAGTCCGACTCTGGGGGTTGGTGTTCATCTCTATTTCTAAGCCGAAAAGAGCCAGCGTTGTCTGTAGACACCTCCTAAGTCATGCAGCCAGCATGACTGCATTGAGCGCCATTACCTTCCCTCAGAAGCAGTACCTATTGATTTACTCACATTTGCATGTTTTCGAACTGCTAGGTTGGCAGAAACTGGGTCTAACAGGAGGAGCTCACCCCGCTCTCCAGATTTGAATCACTGACCTTTTGGTCAGCAAGTTCAGCATCTCAGCAGTTTAAAGCATTGCGCCATGGGGGCTCCCCATTCTAGTTTAGTGTGTTAATATAATTTCTAAGGAACCAATACTATCTAGCAATTAAAAACTGAACAGGGCAAGATAGGACAGTACTAAGCCTACAGTCATCCTTCTGACATTGATACCTTAAGTTCAGTAGCGTTAATCAGTTTCCCACATTTGTCACACTGGTCCCCACGGGCCTCTTCATAATTGCAGAAGGGGCAGGTGCCTTCCACAAAGCGATCAGCCAGGAAACGCTCACATTTCTCACACTTCAACTGATCTACTGTCTCAGTCAGCAAGTAGTTGTGCTCCAGAAGGCAATGGAAGATGTCCTGGGCAATGCTAAGAAAGGAAGAAAAGGGGGTATTGGAGGAAGGGAGCATTCTCAGATGTTCATAACTACCTCCCACTAGCTGTGCCAATGTAATGACCTCAGGCGTTCATTACACTATTGCTGTATCTTCTGTAATGACACATTAATGGTAGCTGCATAGGTTTAGTCAAAAGAACCTGCACCCAACCCATCGTGTGCAACAAGCACCCACACCTGTTATTTCTTAAGCGATCCACCAACTTTAAAATGTTTACCACTCTTGCCTCTTTCTCATTTTTAGCCAAATGAAACAAATACCGTATTTTTCGCACCATAAGGCGCACCTGCTGATTAGACGCACCTTGATTTTTGAGGAGGAAAATTGGAAAAAAATTGGGGGCTGGCTACACTAATATGGAGGGGAGGGAGACACTAACATGGAGGGGGGCGCTGGAGCAGAGGGGGGGCGATGTACTTACGCCATATATTCGCCCCCCGGGCGGCTCCGGCGGCTCCCTGCGCATGCCCATACTCGCCGCCGTGTCGCCGCAGCCAGCCGGCGGCACAGAGGAACGGGGCGGAAGAGGGGACTCGTGGGGCGGGCTCGCCGCTCACGGACCCGAAGAAGGGGAGGCCACGAGGGCGGCCCCACGGCGACGCAGCAGCAGCCGCAGCAGCAGCCGCAGCAGCAGCAGCGGAAGGGCCTGAAGCCAGAGGCGCATCTTCGTGACATCACTTCGTCGCGCCTCTGCCGAGGAGGAAGGCCTCGCCGGCCGCGAGCTGTAAGAACGCTGTAGCGCGCGGCGGCGAGGCCTTCCTCCTCGGCAGAGGCGCGACGAAGTGACGCCACTGTCGCGCTCTGCCGAGGAAAGAGGAGGCGGCCGCTGCTGTAAGGAGGCCTGAAAGAGAGGCCGGAGGGAGGGAGGGAACTCTTCCTCCTTCCCTCCCTCCCTCCGGCCTCTCTTTCGGGCCTCCTTACACCGCGGCCGCCTCCCCTTCCTCCTCAGCAGAGGCGCATCTTCGGGCCGTCACGAAGATGCGCCTCTGGCTTCGGGCCCTTCCGCTACTGCTGCGGCTGCTGCTACGGCTGCCGCTGCGTCGTCGTGGGGGCCGCCCTCGTGGCCTCCCCCCTCCTCCTCGGGTCCGTGAGCGGCGAGCCCGCCCCATGAGTCCCCTCTTCCGCCCCTGTTCCTCTGCGCCGCCGGCTGGCTGTGGCGACACGGCGGCGAGAGTATGGGCATGCGCAGGGAGCCGGGAGAGCCGAGGGGGGGGGCGCGAATATAGCGTAAGTACATCGCCGCCCCTCTGCTCCAGCGCCTCCCCCCCCTCCATGTTAGTGTATTCGCTCCATAAGACGCAGCTGATTTTTCTTCCTACTTTGGGAGGAAAAAAACTGCGTCTTATGGTGTGAAAAATACGGTAGTCTACCATAGTACAACAGTTATACCCATTTCTGCAATAATCCTACGTGAGGCAACAGCTACAGTTCAACCTGAGCACTGCGTTTCCACAAAAAGACAACACACAACTGTACAAAATGCAACACTTGAAGTTTCTGTGCAACTAGCAGAGGGTCAATTGGTCAGAAAAATTAACACAGCCCCAAAAAACACATTTTTGTTGGTTTTAGTCTGTTCCTGGGGTTATTTGGGGTGCTGATTGAGAAAATTGCGTTGGATAGGCCGCATCAGCTCCAGTTTCTTAAGATATTATTGAATTAATTTTTTTTGTATGAAATAAGATTTTCAGGTAATATACTTTCCTTTTAATATTTAATGTTTCCTTTTAATTAAAATTTAAAAGAGGGATGTGGAAACAAAATAATTTTGAAGATGTATTGAGAAAATTTATTGAAAGAGGATTCAAAAAGAAGGATGGAAAATGACCTCCACAAGAGGAAATGAATTTTTTGGACAGATGATGTATAAAAGAAATGACTCGGGGGGGAGCACAGTGGTATGGGATAGAAAATATATATGTGTGAAAGTAACAGTATATGCAAAAATGTATTGCATATTTATTGAATATTGATTATATGTTTGCCGCATAACAAATGATGTATAACAAATGTTTTGATCCATGATACAATAAATAAAAAAGTTAAAAACAAATATTTAATTATTTCCCTCATGCTTAAAATATATTATTTTTACACTACATTAAAGTATCCAAATTTCTGCATCGGGGAGCAGGTGAAAACTGGTAGATTGTATATGTTCTGCATCTTATAAACTAGAGCTGATAGGAGGAAACTGGTGACATTTTTGGAATCACCAGGTCAAATAAACCTAGAAAAAGTTCTGGTATTTCAGGCAGCACAATGTGTGTTGGCCAGCATTGTGTATACACCAGCCAACCTTTTGACTCTTTCCTAAAGGGCATATGTGCAAATGATATTCACCGCATAATCATCGTACGCCCTTCCAGTAGTCTCCCCTTCCCGCCTTCCCAATATTACTATATTTCCTGCTGGCAGCACTTACGTCGTTTGTTGGGTTGTGGTGGTACGGCCAAAGAAGTCAAAAGATATATTGAACCACTTGTAAATCTGGTCATGGACAGTGTAGTACTTATCACAGATCTGCTGTGGTGTCAGCCCTTCCTCCATGGCTTTTGTCTCTGTAGCAGTGCCGTATTCATCCGTACCACACAAGTACAATGTATTCCAGTTGCGCAGGCGGCAGTACCTGGATGGAAAATGGTCACCAGTTACACAGAATGAAGTGGGACGTTTATCACAGCCCTATGAGTGGATCACTTGGTCCCTTGGTGTATCAAACAGGGCATAGCTGTGTGGTAAGACCCCAGGCTTTGTACATTCAGCTCTACAGGGGATTTGTCTAGATAGTCAAACTCATCTCTTCCAACAAAGATTCTACAAAAGGCTTCTTATCCTGGGACAGCCAATACTAGGTACAGCAGACAATGAATTTACATAGCCACCACCATCATCATACTGACAAAGACTATTAATTGTGGTGGAGTACGATTGTCTTCTGAAGGTCTACAGCAGACAACAGAACTACATAAATCAGTGGCCTGACTCAAGAAACAGTACCTTCATATGTTGTGTTTTAACTTGTGGAAGCCTCTTTGGATTCCATTTTGGTAGAAAGGCAGCATAGAATTAAAATAAATACACCCCACTCCCCCACCCCACCCCCAAATTAGATTCATAATACAGTCCAATTATTGGAAATAGCAACCTTCTACAAGCCTCTTAAACTAGCTTTTTGTTATGTATATACTTGTGATTGCTTACTATATTGTATGTATATATTGATATTTATTTATTTATTTATTATTCGATTTTATATTCCGCTCCTCCCTGCAGGCTCGGGGCGGATCACAACAAGAATAAAATGCACAATAAAAATATACACAACAAAGTTCCATAAAAACAATAAAAACATAGTCAATAGCCAACTAGATACAGATCCTCGGTCTTAAATTCGGACATTAATGAGCCTCTTCATTCAGGTCAGCCAAACGCTGTTCTGAAGAGGACAGTCTTACAGGCTCTTCGAAAAGGGCCGAGTTCATGTATTGCCCGGACATGGTTGGGTAGCTAGTTCCAGGTCATGGGGGCCACGAATGAAAAGGCCCGTTGTCTTGTACTGGACAGGTGGCAGGAGCGGGGTGATGGAACAACCAACAGGTTCTGCTCTTCCGAGTGCAGTGATCTCGGGGGAACATACGGGGTAAGGCGGTCCCTTAGGTACTCAGGCCCTAGACCGTGCAAGGCCTTAAAGGTTAACACCAACACCTTGAAGGCAATCCGGTACTCAATAGGAAGCCAGTGCAGTTGCCGCAGAATGGGTGTAATATGCTCCCTCACTGGTGTTCCCACCAGCAAGCGAGCGGCGGCATTCTGCACCAGCTTGAGTTTCCGGATTGTCGACAGGGGGAGGCCCACGTAGAGGGCGTTACAGTAGTCCAGCCTCGAGATGACCGTCGCCTGGATCACCGTGGGCCAGGTCGTCCCTGACAGGTAGGGTGCCAGTCGCCTAGCCTGGCGGAGATGGTAAAACGCCCGTTTGCTGACCATGGAGACCTGAGTCTCCATGGTCAGCAAAGGGTCCAATTTGACGCCTAAACTCTTTACGAGGATGACGGGCTGAGCTGCTCGCCATCCAAGGTAGGCAACCGCACTCATCCAGCCCAGGGCGACCGGGCCACAAGATTTCGTCTTCGACGGATTCACCTTCAGCCGGCTGGCACGCAGCCAACCAGTCACGGCTTCAAGGCATAGATGGAAACAATCGGGTACGGTATCCTGCCTGCCGTCCATTCTCAGCAGGAGCTGGGTGTCATCCGCGTACTGATAACACTCCAGACCAAAGTCGCGAACCAGCTGTGCCAGGGGGCGCATATAAATGTTGAATAATAAAGGCGAGAGGATGGCCCCCTGGGGGACCCCACAACTTAATGGGAGTCTCCCGGAGACCTCCTCTCCCCTCTCCATATGCAGTTTTCCCTCAACTCTATGTTGTCTGAGGTTGTGGGAGGGACTGCAGACCATATGACCAGATCTATTCAGACTGAGACTCCATTTTAGCAGTCAGTACAGTTTAGAAGTCGGTTAGTACAGTGCAGTTGGTAGTGTCAGTATGCTGCAGTGAGTAGTCAGTCTGTATTGAGTCAATGTTCAGTAATGTATTAGACTGAAGAGTCAGTATGCAACAAAGAAGAGACTAAAACAGAATGCTTTAGAGCAGTGATTTTCAACCTTTTTTGAGCCATGGCACATTTTTTACATTTACAAAAACCTGGGGCACACCACCAACCAAAATGACACAAAATGACACTCTAACACAGTAATACATATAGTTAATATGTTTTAAAATGTATTTATACACTCACTTAGTGTGAAACCTGGGCCTGTTTCGATGAACGGAAGGGTGTTTCGTTTGGAGATGGCGTTTAAGCTTGCTTGGCACCATGGTGCTATTGGACAGCTTCTCTCCACACACCAAGCACAGCGGAGTCGGTGAAGTCGCATCCCCAGTGAAAGTGAATCCAAATGAAAGATAGCTTTCGCTGTATTGCCTTGAGCTCACCGTCTTTTCTTTTTTCTTTTGTCCACCACTCATATTAGGGCCTTCATCTGTGTCGTAATTTTGTCCAGGGCCCTGTTCAGCATTTGAATTTTCCCTTCTCACAAACTTCTCCATCACTGTCACTCGCTTGTATTGCTGTGATCCCAAATTACCACTGTCACTTGACGCGCAGCTGCAGCACTAACTCTAACTTTGTTTACTTAGCCGCGTCTGAGCGAATCCAAGATGGCGCGACCATAGCACTCTCGCGTCACTTCTTAGGTGGCACGAGAGTGCTATGATTCCATTTCTTCAAGGGACAGATGCGCCTTATAGTTTATATATGAATGAAGTTCCAAAATAATTTCCCATGGCACACCTGATGATCTCTCACGGCACACTAGTGTTCTGCGCCACACTGGTTGAAAATCACTGCTTTAGAGAACTTACTGTTTAAATATCAACCAATAAGAAATGTACGAGCCTGTATGCTGAATACATGAAGTTTGTAAGTAAATGAACTATGTTACTTATAATGAAGACTACTTATTTTGCGCTCTTGAGAGCATGATTTAAAAGCAATATATTTTATGGGCAAGTAGATTTTTGGGGGCAACTGAAATAACACTTCTGAAGATCTGCTATATATTTTGTGCATTGGCATATCTTTGTTCCTGGGAACACAAAGGAGAACCACAAGGCTATAATAACAAGCTCAATGATATTGCAAAATGCTGTAGCAGCTGGTCTAAATTAATAAACATGAAACATTATATATCAACATTCTTATTATTCACACATATATTGAAATATAACAGAACATGTATGGCAAAAGCATGTGTGCCTAGAAATTGCATACAAAGCTATGAGCAGTTAAAAGTTTGTGTTAGGTATACAATATATAGCATTACAATGGTCAGCACAATTAACAGAAATGAGGGTCCATAAGGAGGGGAGGGGATTCCACCGTAAATGATAATTTTGAAAAAGTTCTTGGAGGCGACACAGGCGAAAAGGTCCCCCCCGCATCCAGCCTGACTGATGACTTTCATTGGCACCCTTTGATCCATGATACCTGATAATACTTGGAAATAGCGACGCGCCCCGAAGAAGCGTCTACGGACGCGAAAACGGCAAACCACCTTGGCACCAGGAGATTACCCAGCCGTTCGGCTCTGTCCCGGCTCTCCTTTCCACTTGTGGGGTTCACTGAGCTCTTACCAGAGCCCCCACGGCACGACAGGTCGCTCACACCTATTGCTGCTTGCTTTGCTGCTCCTTTTCCGGCATCTCCGGCAGGCTCTCCCCCCAACGCGGTCGCTTCCACTCCAGCGCCGCGGCTTGATTCCCTCGCGCAACATTGCGGGGGACCTTTCGCCTGTGTCGCCTCCAAGTACTTTTTCAAAATTATCATTTACGGTGGAATCACCTCCTCCTTATGGACCCTCATTTCTGTTAATTGTGCTGACCATTGTAATGCTATATATTGTATACCTAACACAAACTTGTAACTGCTCATAGCTTTGTATGCAATTTCTAGGCACACATGCTTTTGCCATACATGTTCTGTTATATTTCAATATATGTGTGAATAATAAGAATGTTGATATATAATGTTTCATGTTTATTAATTTAGACCAGATGCTACAGCATTTTGCAATATCATTGAGCTTGTTATTATAGCCTTGTGGTTCTCCTTTGTGTTCCCTGTTAGCCCAGAGCTACCCCCACCCTCCCCCTTTTTCTTGGTCTGCATATCTTTGTTCCTAACAGTTCATATAGATAACCAGGCATATCAGTCTAACAACTGAGAAGCCTAATTTGTCTTGCATGAATATTAGTGGATACTTAACACTAAGGAGAAGATTCACTCAAATGAGTATTTAACTCTTCTCAGGAAAGAGTTACTTTACAAAAGGTTATGATTATTCTAAATAGTGTGAATACCAATTAATATCCAAAAGGGTCCCACTTCCAAAAGGCAATGGAGAGTCCTGGTTTTCTAAATTTCCTGCACTAATATGGGAATGCAAAAAGAAGGCCATCTCTGGCTCTATATGTCTATGACCCTCTCTCTTTCATAATTACCACTGATTCTCAAAGATTTTTTTACTTTTTAGGAAGTAGGTTTCGGCTGTAATCCTAAAATCTGTCAAGAATCGAAGTTGCAAAAGACAAGAGAAGATGGCAATTTTTGACTCAGGCAAGAGCAGAGCTATAAATCAAAGGTTCACATTGTGGGATGTAGCACATATATATTTTCATAATCAAATTTACCTGGCAAAAGTATCAGCACTGAGGACACAGCCAATGATGTTCCCAAGATGAGGCACATTATTGACGTAGGGCAATGCACTAGTTATCAGCACATTCTTCATACCTTCCATGGGCAAACTGGGAAGAAAAGGCAGAGGAGATAAATGGAGAAGTCAAGAGTGGACATATAAGAATGACAAATAAGCCTAACAACAGAGGATGCTGTTACATGTACCCACCAACCTGGCCCTGCAGGGAGATGGAATGTGGACCTAATGTTTCAGGCAGGCTCCTATGGGAGGAGGTGGCCTTCCATGTTTTGTGATGGCACCTGCTATTCTCACAGTTCCAATCTGCAGACTGAGCCCCAAAAGGTTGGGATCTATGATACAGAGCAGGGCGGGCAACCGTGGAAGACTAATGGGCTACAATAACATTCTAGGAGACATTGCAGATCTTCACCTCCTCCTGCAAAAAACCTAAAATAAAAATGAAACTGCCCCTCAATGTTCCTGTGAAAGATGAGGACATTTTCATCATACTTTCTCTTTCAAAAGGTGCTTCTTATGGCCCTAAAGTGGCCAAGGGGCACCAAATGAGGTTGAAATGTACTTCACAGCCCCAGTAGACATTTTGGAATAATCTGAAGCACATCATATTTTTTGTTTCTAGCATGGAGCCCCTGGTGACACAATGGGTTAAACCCTTGTACCAACAGGACTGCCGACCAAAAGGTCAGCAGTTCGAATCTGGGGAGTGGGGTGAGCTCCCACCTGTGAGCTACAGCTCCCCATGCAGGGACATGAGAGATGCCTCCCTCAGGATGGTAAAACATCCAGGCGTCCCCTGGGCAACGTCCTTGCAAATGGCCAATTCTCTCACACAAGAAGCAACTTCCTGTATATTCTAAAATTGCTTCTGACACCCAAAAAAAGGGTGAAAATGCCTCTAGAGTGCATTTGCTGCTATTCTGGATAATTTTTTATTTAAAAAAGGCAAACAAAACAGCTCTGGGATACACACACATGTGAGACACAGCGGCATTTTGCCCATCTCAATGTAGAGGATGGCATTAAAAGTGAAGTAATACTTGTAAAACAGGGCTGCCCAGGAGGTCGATTGCGATGGGACCGAAGGAGGTCGTCGAGAGCCGGATGGGGCGTTTCAGAGGGGGGCGGAGCCAGGCTGCGCCAAGCCCCGCCCGGCTTCGCACTCCCAGCAGCTGATTCAGCCTTGAGGAGGGCAGGGCCAAGCCAGCCTTGTGCAAGCTATGCCACCACTGGCTTGGCACTGCCATCGTCAAGCCTGGAGAAGCTGCTGGGAGTGCCAAAGCCAGAGGGGCGGGGCCTGGCGCTGGCCTGGCTCCGCCCCTCTGGCTTTTGCTTTACCTGCAGCTTCTCCAGGCTTGAGAATGGCAGTGCCAAGCCAGTGGTGGCATAGCTAGCACAAGGCTGGCTTGGCATTGCCATCCTCAAGCCTGGAGAAGCTGCTGGTAGAGCGGAAGCCAGAGGGGGCAGAGTCAGGCCGCGCCAAGCTCCGCCCCGCCCCTCCCCTCTCCAGCCTTGAGGAGGTAGGTAGATTTTTCTGACTTTGTTTTATTATAAGTAGCTCGCATGCTGATAAAGTGTGGGCATCCCTGTTGTAAAACAAATGTGACTAATGGTAGTTTGAGGACAGAACTGATTTTGCACTAAGTTCCACGAGGAGTGGGATATTGTTTTATTTAACAAAGGGGAAGCCTGCTGTAACACCATATTATTTACATTACAGGATGCCAATCTGCAAGTGCTTACATAGGGTGCTGTGGCTTCCAAGGTTTGGGTAGGCTAGCTGACCCTCTACTCCAGACTTCTGCAATGACTGCAATCTCTTCTTCAGACAGGTGCCGCTGAGCTGATTCTTCTTCCTAAGGGGAAAGAGGAAAACAAACCTTTTAAACTGGGTAAGCCAAACCAACAAGCCATGCAGGGATTGTGCCAATCTCTATACAGATGTAAACAGAGTAACAGTCCAGACCAGCAACTGCAGCACCAAGACAGATGGCATCCCTCACTGTGCAATGTCTTCCCTCTAGACATAATGGACTTGTGCCACAACAGTGGATCTCAACCTATGGGTCTCCCGGTGTTTTGGCCGACAACTCCCAGAAATCCCAGCCAGTTTACCAGCTGTTAGGATTTCTGGGAGTTGAAGGCCAAAACATCTGGGGACCCTCAGGTTGAGAACCACTGTGCTACAAGGTTAAACAAGCCATATAAACAAGCCCAGAACAGGCGAGACCAGGGGCTGAAATTCTTTCACATTTCAGTATTTTGTAGTAGAACTCATTTCTATTCCTCGTGAACAGGTTTACCCACTTGGTCTGATGCCTTTCAGCTATAACATTTTAGACAGATGGTGAAATAACAGAGGGTCTTTCAGGTAAATAATACAATGAGTAAGCTTTTGCTCCCTTGTGAGCTGCTCCGAGCCCTCGGGGAGTGGCGGCATACAAGACCGAATAATAAATAAATAAATAAAATAAAACACCAATTTTCCATCGACAAAGAAATGAACCGCACTATGAATCTGACACTTTGGAGCTGGGTAAACCAAATACCGGCTTGCTATTTCGTCTTTTTGTAAAAAGTACAAGGTTTCAGACTGAAGTATCTTAGCTGTACTTTTCCCCCCAAAAAACTCACCTACAACTTAGGTTACATTGAAAGATCTGAGAATATGGATCAAATATTTCCCAAGAGCAAATAATGGAGTTTCTGGGCTATCATGCCTGTACTTGCACACAGGAGAACTGTTCTTTATTTTGCATATCAATTTGTGTCAAGCTCCAAGTCTTGTGTAGCATTCTCAATCACAATGCAAAACTGGACAAGCAAGTAAACCCATGGTATGGTACAGGTCATAAAAATCTGTGCTGCACACTGCACTTGAGTTACTTGCTAAAGAACTGTGTAAAGATCAATGAGTGGTCCACTTTCCTGTTGTTTAACTGCAAACATGAATTGAGTGATCACTGAATTCTTATGCACTAACTGCCCTGGCTATATAAGCTGGATTTATTTATATATATATATATATATATATATATATATATATATATATATATAAATTTCTAGCCTTGCAAGACAGCTATTACCTTTCATATACAAAAAGTCAGATTGTGGACATTGTTCCTGCCAGAAATATATAGTATGTCTGGCAGGAACATTGAAATCAATGACTATTTCGCAATTGCCATGTACCATATATACTCGAGTATAAGTTGACCCAAATATAAGCCGAGGCACCTAATTTTACCACAAAAAACGAGGAAAACATAGTGACTCAAGTATAAGACGAGGGTGGGAAATGCAGCAGCTACTGGTAAATTTCAAAATAAAAACATGTACCAATAAAATTACATTAATTGAAGCATCAGTAGGTTAAAGGTTTTTGAATATTTACATAAAATGTAATTTAAGATAAGACTGTACAACTCTGATTAAACCATTATTCTAACTTTTTTCAATGTAAATGTGCCTATGTATGCTTCCAATAATAATAGAGTAAAATAATAAATGTGATAATAATAATAACAGAGTAAAATAATAAATTACCTTAACTCGAATATAAGCCGAGGGAGATTTTTCAGCCTAAAAAAAGACCTGAAAAACTCAACTTATACTCGAGTATATAAGGTAATCTCACTTCTTATCTGTAGGTTGTAGCCTTATACTTCAAGTAGACAATCTTTGGAGCTAGGATTAGTTTTTAAAATCATAATCAAAGGAAATAACTCTGGTTCATGAACCAGAACACTCTTACAGCACGACCAAATTTGCCTTCTTAGTCAATTTTCGATTGCTTTAAGTTCTGTAAGTAATCCAGGAGATTCCAAGAGAATGCAAGCTTAGATGATATCCACACACAGACACAAGTTTAATAATGCCCTTCAGTGTTGATTTTCCACTGAGTCAGGATTAGAGGAGCACATTTCCTCCTCTTCTAAATGCAGTATCTATTTCGTTTGCTAGGATGTTTCATCATAAGCATGTTACCAAGATAGAGCCCACATTATCCAGTCACATTCCACTGTAGAGATAGCAATGTATATCAAGACTCCAGTATAGCGAAGGATCTTAGGATACACTCACAAAATGGGATCAGCTACACAGAGTGGGGGATCCATGAAATTAGTAGTTAAAAATACTAATTCAGATTGGAAATAAAGGATTTCAGTTGCTTATTATTTATTTATTTGCTATGCTTCTATACCGCCTCTTTCAGCCCGAAGGCGACTCGAGGCGGTGAACAAGCGGCAACAGGTGCCCACATACAAAACACATCATAATATGATAAAAACATCCAGATAAAAACCACACAAATACAAATCTCAGCATCTCATTCTTAATGCTTCACACAAACAGTAAAGGGGAGGAATAGCATGACTAAACCATCTCCTATAAGATCCATTCCTAATACTGAAATCAGACACTGGAAATTGATTTCTAGATTCACCATCATCTTAATATGCTAGCTTTGTGCATGCAGGGATTTTTTTTTTAAAGAGTAAGCAATCAACCACGTAACTCCTCAAGGACAGTCCAATGTGGTTCCATTCAAGGACATTGTAATGACTGCTTGACAGTCTGAAGACAGGTTCAAAGAGAAGGCAGTAGAGGAGGAAATACCTTTGGCTCATTGGTAGCTGGCTTTTCAAAAGTCAGGTTAGGAGCAGGATGCTTCTGCAAATACGCTTTAAGCGCCAGCAATCCTTTGGGTGTCCATATAGCTTCAACCGCCTTCTTGCAATATTCCTTCAGGCTCATGGTCTGGAACCATTTCCTCAGGGCTTGCAACTCATCTTAAAAATAAGAAGATTACTATTTGTTTTTGGATGCTAAAGGGTTTGGCTGAAAACCAGAACATCTCAAGTGCTACTGTATTAAATGGGCTCCAAACAAGTCTGTGAGCACAACTCAATGATTCAACACTACTCCTAGCCCTTTCCTTAGATCTAGTTGGAAGGATGCACCAGGGACAGAAGACCACTTCCTTGGAGGAAAGGGAGTCATTGTCGGAGTCAACTGGCTAATTTCTATGCCAATGGTTTTCCAACACCAACACTCGCGAATACACCTGCATCAAAAACCAAGTGAACTCTATCACATTACTGGGTTGCTGTGAGTTTTCCGGGCTGTGAAGCCATGTTCCAGAAGCATTCTCTCCTGACGTTTGACCCACATCTATGGCAGGCATCCCCAGAGGTTGTGGGGTTTGTCGGAAACTAAGCAAGTGAGGTCTATTACAACAGTTTTTAAACTGTATTTTGGTGCATCCTTCTCACTCACCCCCTGAAAACCTCCTAATGAGATTCCTCAATAAGATCAAGGATGGCAAATAATCTTTATTTGCCAGGAAGAGTTTGCCTGCCATAACTAACTTTCAACTGTTGTGTAACTAGATTGGTTCATTGGATAGATCCTAGCATACACTCTCAGAGGCAAGACTAAAGCTGAATATGCATAGCTGGGCTCAGAATGAGGTGGATGGATCCCTGAATCATCTATGATGAACACGATGAAGCCCGAGAGTAGAAAAATTGACCTGAAAGTAGTACTGGTTCTAGGTGAGAGTATTTTCCACAGGAATAAAAGCCAATGGCTGTAGTAGAGGAATCAGGACAAACACAGGATTCTCATTTGAACTTGCAGCCAGGAGGCAGCAAAGAAAAATCACCATGTATCAGGCCTGCACAACCTGTAGGCCTCCAGGCATTCTGGACTTCAGCTCCCAGAAATCCTGGACACATGACGAGCTGGCGAGGGCCTCTCTGAGTTGGGAGTCCCAAACACTTGGACTGCCTCAGGTTGTATAGGTCGGCCACAGATTGTCTTCAGGTGTTGTCAGAAATGCTATACTCAATCCTTTGGCAGCAGTTCTTACCTGGCAAGAAGGGCTCATCCTTCAATAGGGGGAAGAGGGATCCCCACAGGACAATATCAGCAGCTGACTCGGTCTCCTGTGTTAAGAGGAAATGTCAGAGGAAACTGATTGAGCATTTGTGCACAGAAGGGGGCCACTTGAATATTTATCCTAAAGTTACAAGGTAATTCCCAAAAATTATGAAGAAATATACTTCTTTATCATTATGAAAAATCCAAACTCTCCTCTCCAGGATTAACCCTGCAGGAAAAGCTAGCATAGTAAAACGGTGGCAGTTCCTATTTATTAAACTATACATCACAATGTCAATTCATCCACATATTCTGATATTTATTTAATGTAGGAGAATTTGTATTTTTAAATGGCCAACTCCACACATTCATTCTAGCTAAACCCTCAGCTGCCTGGGGCTATGTGTATTGTGTAACAATAATATTACACGATACACATAGCCCCAGAGAATATTCTGCCATAAGAATATTTCAGGGTTTTTTTTTAAATAAAAAAACAAACAGTTCTTAAAATTCCAAAAACAAGCCAGGTTGTATGCGCAGAATGCTTGGAAAAAGTGCACCTTGAGTGGGAATTTAAGCAGGTTTTAGTCCTTTTTCCAGTTATCCTCTAATCCTAGGCCCCTTCCACACAGCTGAATAAAATCCCACATTATTTGCTTTGAACTGGGATATATGGCAGTGCAGACTCAGATAATCTAGTTCAGTGTTTTTCAACCTTTTTTGAGCCGTGGCACATTTTTTACATTTACAAAATCCTGGGGTATACCACCAACCAAAATGACACAAAATGACACTCTAACACAGTAATACATATAGTGAATATGTTTTTAAATGTATTTATACACTCAGTGTGAAACCTGGGCCTGTTTCGATGAACAAAACTTAGATATCCTGGCAGGAATGGTAGAAAGACATACACGAAGCTCTTGCTCAACAGCTGTCAGTCTCTCTCTCTGTTTTTAGTTTTTATCGCAGTCAAGCTTGAGAAGCTGTAATGTGGATTATCTGCTTTGATAACCTGGATTATGGGGCAGTGCAGAAAGGGCCCTCGAGCCCTTCCACACAGCCATATAACCCTGAATATCAAGGCAGAATAACCCACAATATCTGCTTTGAACTGGATTATCTGAGTCCACATTGCCATATATCCCAGTTCAAAGAAAATAATGTGGGATTTTATTCAACTGTGTGGAAGGGGACCTAGTCTTTTGCGGCCCACATAAAATCAGGTAGTGTTAACAGTAACCTGAATTGAAAATCGTTTTGCCAGAGACTATGGAGTAACAAATTCATTAAAAAATCCTCTCACTCTGCCAAAGCTTATTTGAGCTTTGGGCCAGTACTATCCCGTCTGCTTCACAAAGTTCCTTACTTACCCCAGTGAGGTACGGAGTGTTCTTTTTGGTAAGGGCCTGCTCAATGTAGTTCAATGGCTTTTTGATGACCCCAATAATCTCTTCTCCCTTCTTTTCTTGCACCAGAAGAAGATACAAGGCTGCAGACAAAGCAGGCTGAAAGGAAAGCCCCCCAAAAGGAACATGTTAGTTTATATTCTATCCCTTTGTCATCTTTTCACTTTGATCAAGACAAAAACTTTTATAGTGATTTTTTCCAGGTGAGAATGCTAGAGGAGAGGGGTACCTGGAGGTTTCAGCCACCCTACGAGATCAGGGAGGAGGCATCAAAACCTATAGAATGTGTTCTCTTTGAATCTGTATAAGAGGCACCCATATATACATAAAAGCCAATTTTGTGTGCATTACTGTACCCCAGAAATTGGGTCCAAATGTAGCCATGAAAAGAAGTCAAGAATGCGTAGAGGTTTGATTCTCTTTAGCCTAATTCACCAGTGTCACATGGCAGTTTTGACTCCCATGCACACAGGTATTCCAAATGCCACACTTTGGCAAATGTGCTGGCATGTGTGTCCAATGGTGGGGATGTAAACGTACACATTAGGTGGTCCATCCATCATTGATAGAAATCACAAGAAATGCTATCCTGTACATCAGGGGTGCCAACACTTTTTCAGCAGGCGAGCTACTTATAATAAAACCAAGTCAGAAAGCTCTACCTACCTCCTCAAGGCTATAGGGGCTTGTGCTAGCTATGCCACCACTGACATAGCTAGCACAAGGCTGGCTTGGCACTGCCATCCTCAAGCCTGGAGAAGCTGCAGGGAGTGCCGAAGCCGGGGGAGGGGGCGGGGCTTGGCACGGCCTGGCTCCGCCCCCTCTGAGAAGTGCCCCATCCGGCTGGGATCGACCTCCTTCGGTCCCGCGATCGACTTCCTGGGCAGCCCTGCTGTACATAATGATCCTCCTGTAATTTGTAAACACTGCTCCTATAGACTTCAACGTGCAATGACTAGGAATTTTGGTCATATAATAAGCTGAGTCAGAGTTTTACCTGAAGGTCTTCACAAATATAATCACAAAAAAACAGTCCTTTCCTGAAAATATTTGTTCACCTTCATGAACAAAAACAGGTGCATATATATGCTCCTCATCACTGCAATATCAAAAAGCCTTCCATGTTACCTACCTCCAGCTCAGTTGCTTCCCACTCAAACAACTGATTGGTAAAATCACTTTGCTCCTGGCCAAAGTCACTAATTTCTTTTCCAGATAAACGGAAAAAGTACCTAGAAAACAAAATAAAATGATAATGGGTGATTCCATCAGTTTTGTGTGCTCCCTTCCATCTGGATCAACAAGGCCTTCTGCAAAATAAATAAATAAATAAATAACCCTACAGAAAAGTGTTTGCACAATACAGTTGGCTTTCAACATTTGTGGGGTTAACTTTTGCAGATTTGACTATTCACAGATATTATTTAATTTGGTTTTTCTATAAATCTCTAGAAGTTAACCAAAGCCACCTTGGAGGACCCAGGAATTCCTAGAGGTATTCTCTTAAGATAAATAACAAAGCATTTTTTAAAGTAATAGTTTCTTCATTTTTGCTAGAAGTTAGTGCCTGCAATTCTATGGAAGTGGAAGGCCTACTACAAGGGCGGGTCAGTAAGTCAGTGACTTTTTGAATTTCCCGCCTCTTAACTGAAAGGGCAACACTGCTTCTGTCAACAAGCATCTGTCAGTTGACTCCTGTCAAAATTTGAACAAGCTGCGTAATTTAGATTGTGTTTAACAGCCATTGATAGCAGACTATCGCGTGATTTGAGGAGAAAATGGGAAAAAGTGAATTTCATGTGCTCATTAAGCATTATTTTTTGGTGGAAAAAACCATCACTCAAACCAAGGCTAAGCTTGATAAATACTATGGGGACTCTGCACCATCAATTTCAATGGTAAAAAAGTGGTTTACTGAATTTCGTTGTGGCCGTACAAGAACGGAAGATGCCGAATGTTCTGGATGCCCAGTTGAGGTCTCTACACCCAAAACAATTGAAAAAATTCACGATATGGTGTTGGCCGATCGGAGATTGAAAGTGCGAGAGATTGTGGAAGCCATAGGCATCTCACATTGCTCCGTGGTTTCAATTTTAAATGATCACTTGTGTAGGAGAAAGCTTTCTGCAAGATGGATGCAACGTTTGCTCACAATCAACCACAAACGCAATTGTGTGCAATTTCGCAGGAGTGTTTGGCGTTGTTCAACCGCAATATGGATGAGTTTTTGCGCCGTTTCGTAACCGTGAACGAAACGTGGATCCACCACAACAGACCAGAGACCAAATAGCAGTCAAAACAGTGGGTTGCTCAGGGTGAATCGGCGCCAAAGAAGGCCAAGGTGGGTTTGCCAGCCAATAAAGTCATGGCGACCGTTTTTTGGGATGAACACGGTATAATCCACATTGACTACCTTCAACAGGGTAAACCAATCAATGGCAAATGTTATGCCAATTTATTGGGTCGATTTAATGAGGATTTGAAGAAAAAACGACCACAATTGGACAAGAAAAAAGTTATTTTGCACCAGGACAATGCAAGGGTGCACACATGTGCAGTTGCCATGGCAACAATCCATGAATTGGGATACGCATTGCTCCCTCATCCACCCTATTCTCCGGATTTAGCCCCGAGTGACTATTTTTTGATTCCAAACCTGAAGAAATGGCTCGGCGGAAAGAGATTTGACTCCAACAATGAAATCATCTCACAAACAAATACCTATTTTGATGACCTCGACAAATCTTATTTTTTGGAAGGGATAAAAAATTGGAGAAACGTTGGTCAAAGTGTATCGAGCACAAAGGAGACCACGTTGGAAAATAAAATGATCTTTTATCCAAAAACCTGTGTTTTGTTCAAAATGTCATGGACTTATTGACCCGCCCTCGTATATTAGGATACCTCTTTATGTTTTACAATGCTGGTAGAACTTTTCATCTCTGAATTCTAGGGATATGCTGTCTCTCTTCTTGTGCAAAATGGTTTGCTTTCCTTGTTTCCGATGGACATCTACTGCCAACCATCATTATATGTGGATCCTCTCTCTTTTAAGGCCACTGGCGAGCTGGTAGGATGTCTTAAGCAAGGTGCCGGACGCCTGTGCCCAAAATCTTTACCCAGATATCAGCCAGTGAGCCTTACCACACAGATTGTTCCAGGTATATGAACACTTTTTGACAGCTATGTGAAGTCTGAGGCTCATCTCTTTCGTAAACTAGCATTGCTACCACTTTTTAAAAAACTGTTAAAATACAATTGAGCATGCCAATGTTCGGGTCATATCCATGGCTGGTTGGATACTTACCAAGTCCACATGACTCAATGAAGAGCCACTGCCGCAATAATGCCGGTAGTCTCACTTTACATAGGGTGCCACAGAAGGGGTCAGCACACCTGTATATAGCATAGCTATAAAAGGGCCTCTGAATTCTAGTTGCTCAGGGGAAGGAATAATTGGGGTGTGTGTATGCAGTGGGGGAGAGAGATGGTAATTTGAAGGTATTCAATGAGGGGCAACGATATATGTTGATATATGTTGGGCAACGATATACACTGGCTCCTCTAGATTCATGATACTGCCAAATGTGATGTGGGAGGAACCCATGGAGAAGCTTTATGTTGCATGGGAACAAGGTGTAATTCTTATCTGGTATATCTAGTTTGGCTCCTTGGAACTATAATGGAGGTTAACAAATTATTTTAACATGGCATTTCCGTCCCTGTCTTTCCCTCTCTCCACACATAGCAGAATGTTATTTTTCCCCCAAAACAATAAACAAAAACTACTTTTTTCAAAACAGAAAGTGAAACTTCTGATTCCCAGAATTCAGACTCATCTTATTGTAATTCTAAAAAAGCTTTCATTTTCAATTTTTAATAAGTTCATGGAGGTTACATCAGTATTGCATCAGTATGGTTTAAACCCAGGGCCTTATGGCTCCACCCTTCCAAGAACAATTTGCCCCATAGCCATTCTTTCTGCCCTATGTAACATTACATGCTAACTGGTACCTGCAATCATATAATTTCTTTTTCCTCTTGCATCATCCTTCTTCAGCTGATTGACCCCTTTTTAGACTGTAATCACGAGTATGTTGGCAGAAAGGTTACAATACACAAGTGTAAGGGACCTATCCCACAGCACAAGCACATCAGAGTCTAAAGCACCATCGATTCTAATGTGCACATCAATTTTCAAAACCTTGAAACCAAAAAAAAGGTATTTGCTGGCAAATGTAATGTTCAGTGGCAAAAAGTGCACTCTTTGTCATTTGGCCAAAAAAAAGTGTGCATTACAGTGGCTGCCTGCTTAGAATTCCTTCTATAAAAACAATAGTGTTAGGACACCAAAACTTTCAATAATGGAAAGTAAAACCTTGGGGTGCATCTATGCTATAGATCAGGGCTGTCCAACAGGCGCCCCTGGGGCCGGACATGGCCCCCGAGTCCCTTCCCTGCGGCCCCCTAACTTGTTTTAATAAAATACAAATTAAAAATAAAAATAAAATTAAAAATTAAAAAAAAACACCTACTTCCGGGTTTAGGCAAGCATTGCGAGACTACGCCAGCCACAGACGGGATTTCGAGGGAGGTCGAAATCCCGTCTGTGGCTGCGTAGTCTCGCAATAGCTGCTGAAATCTCGGATCCTGTGGGATTTGCGGCCGGCCTGGGCGCGTGCCTCCTCCTCCCTCGCGGCTGCTTCCAGGCCAGCCCCCATTCCCTCAGAGAGAGGAAGGAGGGGAGTGAGGCAGGGAAAGCCCCTCCTGGCTCCGTCCTCTTCCTGTGGAGGGCCCTCGCTTCCCGCCCCGCGGATGGGAGAGCCGCCGCGCCCGGCCTGAGCTTGGCCTCAGCTCCAGCGGGGCTCTTTGGGGACGGCGTTGGCGTTTCGGCCCTGTGGCGTGGCTCCCGCAGTATGGGTAAGGAAGGGCCTGGCTCGAAGCAATCAATCTAAAAACAGTGGGACGTTGGGTGAGGGGGGGAGGGGTCCCTCAGCGGCAGTTTCCTTGGCGACGCTTCCTTCCCCTCCTCCGTGTCCCCCTCCCCCTTGTTGTGCTGCCTTCCCCCGCATGCAGGGCGCAACGTGGCTTCCTTTGCGCCTGCCCCCGCAGCTTGTTTTCCCTTCAGGGAGGGAGGGAGCTCTTTGGGCCTCCTCCACCTGCCTCTGGGAAAGGAGGCCCCATCAAGCCCTGCGACGGCATTGAAGTGTTTGGGGTTTTTTTGGTGTGTCCCAATTTGAGTGTGGACTCAAAAAACTCAAAGGTATTAGGAAACATTCCCCCAAATCCACCAGTGTTCCCATTTGGGTATATTGAGTATTCATGCCAAGTTTGGTCCAGATCCATCAATATTTGAGTCCACAGTGCTCTCTGGATGGAGGTGAACTACAACTCCACAACTCAAGGTCAACTGTAAGTAAATTGGAGCTGGGGAGGAGATGGAGCTGGGGAGGGGGCGGAGCTGGGTGTGGGGCGGGGGCGGAGAAGGGGGAGGGGGCGGAGCCGGGGGCGGAGGCAGCCCCTTCAGCCCCCCAGGTGATCAGTGACCGAAATTCCGGCCCTTGGCCCCGTAGAAGTTGGACAGCCCTGCTATAGAATGAACCCACTTTAAGTGCCCTGGTTCAATGCTATGGGGGCTGTAGTTTGGTATCATGGTGGCTGCAACCCATGCTGATGCCTCGCCAAACTACAAATCCTAGCATTGCACGGCATTAAAACCATGGTAATTAAATTAGAAATAACATTCCTCAAAATAGGAGTTCCAGGTGGTTCTGAAGTAGCTCAGCACTAAGATTACAATATTATGCACCCTAATATTGGGAAGATAATTTAACCAAAAAAGGTGAGAATTAGATTACATACAGTAGCTATAATTTTTTGGTTTGGCAAAGATAACTGCACTATAGGAACGACACAGCAGTCAACACCATACATCTACCTCTGAAAGTTCTCGCTGATAAGAATCCCACCAGCAAATGGATCTCAATCAGTTGGCAAAGCATTTTCTAAACTGATATTGCATGCATTGCCATGTATTGATCAAACTCCTCATGAGCCATTCAGAATAATGAATCTCAAGTTAGCTGATGTACTGGCAATTATTTCAGGGACGTATGATGTATTTGCGCCTATTGGCTAAAATTGTTCCTTTCTTTCCTGGAACCAGCACTCAATGGTTCAGGGATGAGCCTCAGTCCTTTGACCACCACTTTAAGTGGCATTGCCTCTTAGAAAGATTATCTATCTTCCCCTTTCCCTGCCATCCCATATCTTGCTTGAGACCGCCTGAACAAGAATTCTATGGAATCTAAAAGCTAGCTTGTTAACTTTGCAACTTGGTGATGATCCCAATGTAAACATGGCACTACTGCCGATCAGATAAAAACCTCAATACACATCCACTTCTAGAAGCCTGAAACAGAAAGCAAAAGTCCAAAAATTGGGCCTCACCCAGTTAAGAAATTCTGCTTGTTCTCTTAGGTAAACAATACTAAAACTGAAATTGAAAGCTCCCTGAATTCTCAGAATCCAATGTTTCTCTTTCTTGTAAATCCAGGCAGTCACTACTAAGGAAATCACTGGTGTTTGCCAAGCATTGTGCCGATACATGCAACATCCTATACTTACTGGCAAATTGTATTTGTGGAGAAGAGGAAAGTCCCATCTTCCAACTGAAGAACAAGCGACTGTGGGTGGGTGAGGAATGGGACCACATGAGCTGCCAAAGAGGAACACAGATAATTAAATTAAATCTCCAGAAAGGATGTTCTCTGTTCAATACAGGAGGGATAGACAGATTCCAGGCTTGTGGGAACTCATCTGTTCTTGCTGCTTTAACATCATCCCTTCCTCAAACCACTGGACTGTGCTGGCTACACAACACATAAACATTCAATGAGTGAAGCCTTCTTTATCACTAGACACCAAGAAACGCTTTCACTATCACTTTTGTATTTTAAGTATGAATGATCAAGCACACATTTATTATTATTTATTTACATTTCTATACCGCCATTCGCAGCCCGGGGGTGACTCACGACGGTTTACAAAGCGGCACAATTCGTTCCCAACAATATAAAAACAGATAAAACAATTAAACATAGCTAAAAATATTACATATAAAAACATAATAAAACCAGAAATCCTCTGCAATTCATTACCAAATCATTGTCCAGCCATTCCGAGAACAGAGTTATCAGCTACACTTCAAAAAAAGCCTATTCAAATAACCAGGTCTTAACTTTTTTTACGAAATGTTAAGAGGGTGGGGGCCGATCTAATATCCCTGGGGAGGGCATTCCACAGCCGAGGGGCCACCGCTGAAAAGGCCCTGTCTCTCTTCTCCGCCAGCCATATCTGTGAGGATGGCGGGACCGAGAGCAGGGCCTCCCCAGATCTTAAATTTCTAGAAGAAGAAAATGAAGAAAAAAAGTTTCCTTCCTTGACTCCCAAAAGAAAGGGCCAACAAGTTGAGGGTTAAAAACTGTTCAATGGGGATATGTGTGATAAGAGTCTCCTCGAGTGTTTAAAGCAGAGGCTGAATGGCCATCTGTTGGGAGGGATCAGATGGTGTCTCCCTACCCGACAGAAAGAGTTTGGACTGTGTAAGTAAAGGTAAAGGTTTCCCCTTGACTTTAAGTCTAGTTGTGTCCGACTCCAGGAGGTAGTGCTTATCTTCATTTCTAAGATGAAGAGCCGGAGCTGTCTGTAGATTCCTCCTAGGTCATGTGGCCGGTATGACTGCATGGAGCGGTATTACCTTCCTGTTGCAGCGGTACCTATTGATCTATTCACATTTGCATGTTTTTGAACTGCTAGGTTGGCAGACGTTGGGGCTAACAGCAGGAACTCACCCCACTCTCCAGATTCAAACCACCAACATTTTGATCAGCAAGTTCAGCAGCTCAGCAGTTTAACCCACAGAAATAAACATAATAAACATTTGCCAACATCGTTAAGGGCCAACAAGTTGAAGGTTAAAAGCTGTTCAACAGGGGGATATGTGCAATAAGAGTCTCGTTCTCTGGAGTTCTTTAAGCAGAGACTGAATGGCCATCTGTTGGGAGGGATCAGATGGTGTCTTCCTATGCGACACAAAGTTTGGACTGTATAGCCCTTCCAAATATAGGATTCTATGTACAAGAGCTGTCATTGGCAGAGAATCACATCTTTACACACCTGTTTTAGTTAATATTGGAGATGACATACTTGGATCTGTACTTATCTACACTAATGGATCTCGACAGACAGCCATTCAACGCGTTTAAAAACCACCAGAGGAGGAGACTCTGGAGCCTTCCACACAGCTGAATAAAATTCCACATTTTCTGCTTTGAACTGGAATATATGGTGGCAGTGTGGACTTAGATAATCCAGTTCCAAACAGATATTGTGGCATTTTCCGCCTTTATATTTTAGGTTATATGGTTGTGTGGAAAAGCCCTGTATCAAACATACTCAACATGGGGCTGCCTTTGAAGACAGTTCGGAAATTACATCTAGTCCAACGGGCGGCAGCCAGATTACTAACGGGAGCTACATACAGGGAGCATACCACCCCCCTGTTGTGTCACCTCCACTGGCTGCTGGTCCACTTCCGAGCTCAATTCAAAGTGCTGGTTTTGACCTTTAAAGCTCTATGCGGTTCTGGCCCAGCTTACTTGTCCGAACGCATCTGCCGCTACGTCCCACCTCGTAATTTAAGATCATCCGGGGAGAGCCTGCTCTCGCTCCCGCCAACTTCTCAAATGCAGCTGGTGGGGACGAGAGACAGGGCCTTCTCGGTGGTGGCTCCCCACCTGTGGCATGCGCTTCCAACCGAAATACGATCGACCCCATCCCTCCTAGCATTCAGGAAAAAAGTAAAATCTTGGTTATGGGACCAGGCTTTTGCACATTAGCACAATGCAGCACTTTGGACTGGAATTGGACTGGCAAGTTGATGGATATGGCTCAATGCTTATGTTGTGTTTTAACTCAAGTGAATGTCTATTACGTGTTCAGTGTTAACTGTATTTTAATGCTAAATGTGTATATTGTAGATTGTGTGTCGGCATCGAATTGCTGCCTTTTGTCAAGCTGCTCTGAGTCCCCCCTCGGGGGTTGAGAAGAGCGGGGTAGAACTAATGTAAATAATAAATAAATATCCCCCCATATCAAACAGCTCTTATTCTCAACCTGTTTATTTTATTTATTTATTTATTATTCGTTCTTGTATGCCGCCACTCCCCGAGGGCTCGGAGTGGCTCACAAATCACATAACACATAAATAGGGTAAAATATCAATATAAAATTAGCTAAAATTAGACTAAGTAAGGTTAAAATTCAGCAATTAAAACCCAGCTTGAAGAGGTGGGTCTTACAGGTCCTATGAAACGAAGGCAGGTCGTGTAGGGCACGAACTTTGGCTGGCAAGGTGTTCCAAATAGTTGGTGCCACCATGGAAAAGGCCCTGCGCCGAGTAGATGCCAGGTGGATGGTTTTGAAACTGGGCACTTCAAGAAGGTTCAGGTCTTCAGAACGGAGTGATCTCTGGGGTTGGTAGGGGGTAAGACACAGGTACACAGGTACACACAGGTACACCGGCCCCAGACCATGTAAGGCCTTAAAGGTTAACAACATCACCTTGAAGGTGATCCGGTGCTCGACCGGAAGCCAATGAAGCTGCTGGAGAATGGGTGTTACGTGACATCTCACCGGCACTCCGGCGAGGAGTCGTGCAGCAGCATTTTGGACGAGCTTAAGTTTCCGGATCACTGACAAGGGTAGACCAATGTAAAGGGCGTTACAGTAGTCAAGTCTTGACATGACCGTGGCTTGGACCACTGTGGCCAAGTCATCTCTAGACTGATAGGGGGCCAGCCGCCTAGCCTGCCGCAGATGGAAGAAAGTGGTTTTGCTGACATTAGAGACCTGAGTCTCCATCGTCAGCAAAGGGTCTAACACAGTGTTTCTCAACCAGTGGGCCGTGGCACACTAGTGTGCCGTGAGCGATCATCAGGTGTGCCGTAGGAAATTGACACTCTCCCCCCTCCTAGCAGCCCCCTCACAGGTTTTCAAGAAACAAATTGAACCTCTCCGCTTGGAAATGTCGGGGGGGGGGGTTTTTTTTTTACTATTTTACTGGATTTTTCGAGAGTTGCCTCCCCCCCAAGGAACTGTTTATAACAGCTTCATGACATCCATAGTTAACTGGAAGCAAGTTTCACTCAGGGTGAAATTTCACAAGGGTCTGGAGAACAAGCCCTATGAGGAGCGGCTTGAAGAGCTGGGCATGTTTAGCCTGAAGAAGAGAAGGCTGAGAGAAGACATGATAGCCATGTATAAATATGTGAGAGGAAGTCATATCTATGTTGTGTTCATCGAAACAGGCCCAGGTTTCACACTGAGTGTATAAATACATTTAAAAACATATTAACTATATGTATTACTGTGTTAGAGTGTCATTTTGTGTCATTTTGGTTGGTAGTGTGCCCCAGGATTTTGTAAATGTAAAAAGTGTGCCGCGGCTCAAAAAAGGTTGGGAAACACTGGTGTAACACAACCCCCAGGCTCTTTACCAAGGATGACGGGCGTAGTGCCTCGCCATCCAGGGTAGGCAGCTGGACCACCGCACTATCTGGTCGACCCAGCCACAGTATCTCAGTCTTTGATGGATTCACCCTCAATCTGCTGGCACGCAGCCATCCAGTAACGTTTCCACTCAAGTCTCCACTCCATAAGGAGACAGAAACAGAAAGGTCTATGATGAGTGCATCTGCAAATAGAATGAATGCATTCTCAAAGGCTGTCATGGCCGGAAACATGGGATGTTGTAGGTCAGGGCTGTCCAACTGCCGGCCCTACAGGTGTTTTGGACTTCAACTCCAAGAAATCCTATCCAGTGTACCAGCTGTTAGGATTTCTGGGATTTGAAGTCCAAAACACCTGCAGGGCCGGCAGTTGGACAGCCCTGTTGTAGGTTTTCCGGGAAACTACAATCTTGGGAAACTACAACTCATTTAATGTTAGGATTTCTGGGATTTGAAGTCCAAAACACCTGCAGGGCCGGCAGTTGGGACAGCCCTGTTGTAGGTTTTCCAGGAAACTACAATCTTGGGAAACTACAACTCCTTTAATGTTAGGATTTCTGGGTTTTGAAGTCCAAAACACCTGCAGGGCCAGCAGTTGGACAGCCCTGTTGTAGGTTTTCCAGGAAACTACAATCTTGGGAAACTACAACTCCTTTAA